>CM062240.1:13405972-13724961 GCA_031216185.1 Syzygium aqueum
GATATAATTATGACGGTTTAACAAATGAGGTATGGGTACTACGCATTCATAGTAATGCCCATTGGTCTAAGAGATGCCTCGTTGCTTCTGTGGACCTAATGAATCGAGTGTTCCAAGAATTATGGGATATGTTCGTAACGGTTTTCATTGATGATGTATTGGGAGACTCGAGAAACCTGGGAGCAAAAAGCAAGTCTGGCTGAGGTATTACGAACTTTGAGAGAACATGCACTCCACGCCAGGGAGGACAAGTACGCACTTTGGCTCGATGGAGTCACGTCCCCTGAACGTATAATCTCGGAAGATGGAACTTTTGCAGACCTGATTAAGGTCGAGGTAATAACTAAGTGGTAAGGACTGATGTCGATAACTGAGGTTTGAAGTGTCGTAGATTTGGCTAACAATTATCGACGTTTTGTGGAAGATGCTCGTCTATAGCCGTGCTATGGGCACGACTGATTGAAAAGGAAATCCGTTTGAATGGAATGATCACTATGAACGGAGTCCCCAAAAGCTGAAACGTAGGTTGATAATTGCCCCGGTATTGATTATTCAACCTGGACCGGGAGGATTCGAGGTCCATAGTGACGCTTCATTAAAAAGACTTAGGTGTGTGTTGATGCAGCACGGTAGAGTAGCAAATTATGCGTCGTGCCAGTTGAGGCCACGTGAAAAGAATTACTCGACGCATGACGGAAAATTGACTACAACACCCTGTATCACCATGGAAAGACTGGATGAGTAATAGATACGCTAAGTCGTGAGTCGATTGGGACGTATGGGGTGATCAAGAAATGAACCTCGTTGGGAAGGCTAAGGACTTGGAAGTTAAATTTGAGGTGAACTAGATGTGAAATCTGTCGACCGCCTTGAGGATTAGTTGGAAATCCAGGCCCAGAACAAGGAATGGCATTATATGGATCACGAGATACGAAGAGTCGTTGAGATGGATGCCGATAAGTGGAAGTCAGATTTCCATGTTTTTGGGGATAGAAATTTTGAGGTTCTAGGGATGATTGTGTGTACCTGATGAGGCTAAACTCGAGGAGGAAAAATTTGAATGGAAATTTCCGCAGTAAGCATAAGGTTCACCCGAGTAGCAAAAAGGTGTGTCCAACGACTTAGGAAGTAAGAAAGAAATCTTATTTAAGACCCATGAGAGTAATTGCGATGTTCACACGGACAGTACGAAATGTGCCAGGATTTGTGGTGACACTGTCGGAACAATGGGGTGAAAGTAAATATGGCCAAGTGTTTGACGTGCCTATAAGTGAAGACACAGCACAATAAGCCTAGAAGGCTATTATGACCGTTGAATGGAAATGTGACATGACCCCAAGGATGTTGTAACAAGATCAATGTGAAGCCTAAGAAGACCCAATTCCATTGGAATAACAGTCGATAGACCGATTAGGCTTGCATACTTTTTGGCAAGGCGAAAGGGACTTTGCGTCGGACAGATAAGTAGAGTCGTCAGAAAGGTCACATGATCAGAGACGACGACTTTTAGAGCTTGAGATTGGGAACTATGTGGTAGCTCAAGTGTTCCTTAATGGAAAGATTATCCTAATTTGACAGAAAAGGGAAGTTGAGCTGAGCCATGTCAGATTGTTCGATATTCGGGAAAAGATTGGAGATATGATCTAGCAAATTGCCTCGTCGCCTAATCTGTCCTAAGTATATGATGTATCCCACGTGACGACGTTGAAGAAGTATGAACCAAGTATAACCCACGTTAAAGGGAAACGGATGTAGACGATAAAGTATCGTACGTGGAAAGGGCCGATGAGGCTTAAGCACAGAAAGGACCGCATGCTAAGGAATAAGACAATCCTGATGGTCAAGGTGGTTTGGGAGCACCACGGAACAAAAGGTGCTACTTGGGAAAGTGAAGAAGCCATGTGACGTCAACACCCCCAACTATTCGAGTAGGTTAGTGTGGTTTGCAAATTTCGAGGACGAAATTTTTTTGTAAGGGGGGAAGGATTGTAACAGCCCGAATTTTGATGTAATTCTGGGATCAATGAAGTTAACATTATTCCATATTTCATTTTAGTAAATCTCGCCCAGAGCTGATCACTCTTGGGATACTAACCAATAGGGTATGACTAATTAGGAAGTGGTACGTGGATCAAGGACCCGATCGCGAATCGAATACCGATCTTGAGAAGTAATGAGAAACTACTATGAACCGATATGAACCGATCTTAGGAAAGGCAACAGACTGGGTCTGACCAAGGCTAACGATGTGCAATCGGATCGCAGGTGATTCTGCAAGACCGAAAGTACACGTGATTAGCCAGTCCTAAGCTTGAACTGCATGATCGTGATTCTTGGGGTTAATGATTGATTCTCATTCTCTCAAAGTACGGAACCGTCGTGATTCGGATAACCCTAGGTCGATACGCGTACATTCTAAACAACCACCTGTTAGTGAGATGTTCTAAAATTGAAAACCGAGCGAATTTTGAATACGAAATTGGGCCTGGATTTGGATATCAAATTCTGATGGCTTAAGAGATTCATTTAGGAATTCTGACGTCATACTACGCTGGCCACACACATTTGGAGTGTGTACGGATAAAAATCAGATTTTCGGTCCGGGGTCAGAAAATGACAGTTTTACCCTCGGGAGGCCGATTTGGGTTCGGGGGTCATAAGAGGTTATTTCTCGATACGGACATCATTTTGGAGTGGCCACGCGTATCAGGAGTCATTTTGGACCAAAACAGGAATTTCGACAAAAATTGAAAAATAATATTATTTTATTCCCGGAACTTCGCAGTCGATTTCCGGGGGCTTAGAAAATGAATTTCGAGATTCCGACGCCACCATGGGTTGGCCACGCATATATGGAACGCGTGGGTGCGAAAATTGGAATTTCGCCCCGGGGCCGGAAAAAGGACAGTTCCGCCCCTAGCCCGGTTCAGGTCCGAATTTCGGAGTGTGCATTCGGGATATTTTCAGACATGTATCAACTCAATTATTGGTGTTTTTGACCGAAATGCCCCTCAATTATTTAGGTTGAACGGTTTTGGATCGTCGGATCGAAGGGTAAAAAGGGAAAACGCGTGGATCGGCGACAATTGGCACCCCGGGCTGATATTTTTGACCATCTTGGACCTGCATCTTCTCTCTCCTCCATCATTCTCACCAGACCAGCTTCTCTCTCCTCTCTCTCTCTCTCTCCCGCAAATCTCTTCTTCTTCCTCTTCCTCTCGGCCAAATCTTGGCCGGAGCTTCGCCGGCCACCGTCCACCGGCGCCGGCACCGGTGCTGCTCCCCCACGCCACCACGAGTCCCCAGCAGCAACCTCGGCCCAGCTCAGCCCCGTTTTCCCTCTCCCTCAACCCGTTTTCTCTCTTTCTTTCTCTCTCTAGCTTGCTGTTTTGGATGCCCGGGCCTTCGCCGGAGCTCAGCCGGCCGATCCGTCGCCACAGGGCTGTCCACCGTCGCCGTACGACCTCAGCCGTTTCCGTCCGTACAGTGTCCGTACGGATTTTACTGTTCACGTCCGTACGGGGGCACTGTTCATTTCGTCCGTACGGTCTTGCCGGGAGCCGGTCGCCGGAAACACTGTTCTCCAGTGTCTGGCCGCCGTTCCTACGTCGTCGTGGGCCTAGAAAATTGTGAGTATAATTCCTAAACCCTGATTAGGACTGTCGGTACATTTTTCTAGACCGATTTAGGTGTTTTCGGTATATTCGGGACAAGGTTAGGCAATTCCGGTACTGGTTTTGAGTGAGAATGTTGATTGTTGTGATTGCATAAATCCTAAGGAAATTAGTATGGTTTTTATGAATGATTATTGAGTCCGAATGGGTAAAATAATATTTATTCATGGGACTGGGGGTAGTACCGGGGTTAATTAGACCGTGAAAGTGGCTAATTGCATGGTTGAGATTGCCCAGATTGACTGATTTGGTGATGATTGATATTGTTTGGGGCCAATCTCGATGTTGCCGTGTCAAATGTGTCACGTGCGAATTAATTGAATTTATTGAGGATTATAAAACGTGATTATTGGGCCAATTGAGCACGTGTTGTGATATGGAGTGTTTGAATTTAATTTGTGCTCATGGTGCATTGCATTGCATAACATGGACACGCATTGCGTATGCCAAGAGTGAGGCATGTGATGAAATTGTGCGAGAATGCGTGTCTGCCATGAGTATGTGATCACCTAAAATACCCTGAAGCGTTATACGCTGGGTTCAGATAATAATGAGTTGTGTGATCACCTAAGGACCTTCGGGTCGGGACCTTCGGGTCGATACCATCCTCATGCACTTTGAAGCAGGACGATGCCCGGTACGTCCGGAAGGCGACCATCCTCATGCACTTTGAAGCAGGCTCTGGTTCGCAAGGAGAACAGTGTTGCGCCTCATGCACTTTGAAGCAGCCTAGAGATACTGGGCCAGATCGGTTGCTGCACCTCATGCACTTTGAAGCAGGCTAGACGCACCGGGCCGTGAAAAAGTGATGACTCGAGTCGTAATAAGAATAATAATTTGGGCAAGTGTGCCAGTGTGGGCCAGTGGGCCGAAGGAATGTGCATGACATGTCGATGACATTTGCATACATAAACACGCACTGACTGGCATGCGAGTATGTGAGACTCTGTACGTGGGCATGTGATTGGCGTACGTGTGATAATATATGCCACATATGCGCCGTGAGTATTATATGTTGATTTGTTTAACCTGTAGGGTCCGTGCAATTATCGGTTTAGGCCCGAGGGCCTAGGCCATTATTTGTCTTATGTTGTTTGGTTGGTCAGGAGAATTGTACGTTAGCCTAGCCTAGGTTTAGGGATTGTACTTACTGAGATTCGTCTCACGGTTGTTGAAAACCGAAACATTTCAGACCCCCAGCCGTAGGATGCCGAGGAGAGCGCCTCTTTTTGGTATATCGCAGTTCACCCAGCGGTCCTCCAGTGTGCACCCTTGTGGGACGGACCTGCAGCCATGGTCGTGGAAGCTGAGGAGCCGAAGTGCTTTACATTGACCCCTTCTGACTAAGTGGCTTCTGACTGTGTGTTTTTCTATGCTGTTGCATAAAAGAATTGTGTAAAAAAGTTTTCTTTGGTAATATTAGTATATATACTTTAAGAGGTGTTGTTTGCTGGTTGTGCTACCTTGGCCTCATGTATATTAGTACGGGTGTATATATATATGTCTATATATATACGTTGCTTCCGCATGTGTATTATTCTCTGTGTGTTGGGTCGATGACGCATCCTGGGAGCGTTGCACCATAATCGACCAGAGGTGGGATGTTCGCGCTTCGTGGGGTACGGGGCGTGACATCTACTTTGCGAAGTTTACACCGCTTGAATTGCTGGACTTTGGTGGTGACTGGGAACTCAAGAATCCTAGGACCGCGAGTTCGACAAAATACCGACGAAGATGCTCGACTTGTTGAGAAGCAGCTGCAACGTGATCATCGGTTGGCAATCGGTCTCAAAACAACGTCAAGCTTCATCGCCTCACATCTCGTGGGCACAGCAACATCACTAGAGAAGTTGGTGTAGCCAGAAGAGTCCACGGACCTGCTGGCTTTTGACTTTTCTCCCTTGATTTTTTATTCTATACTCTCACTTTTGGCTTCTCTGTGAATGCAGAACATGGAGACGTTTTGCTCTCCACCTTGGCCCACGTGAGTTGAGCTCCTGCGGAGAGAACAGAGACAATCTCTCTCTCTCTCTCCGATTTTTCGTTTTTGTTTTCTTGTGGCCGTGTGTTCTACTATACCTAACCGAGATCACCTGGTGCAATTGGGAAGTTAACAATTGTGGCGGTGGCAGTGAAGTGCTCCCGGTGCAGAGAGAGCTTCCTTGGCATTGCTGCTACGAGGGACTGGTCTGGATGGCTTAGATGCGAGCGAGAATTACTAGATTCGTCGGGATTTGCTTGCTGGACGCCGGAAAGACTTTGGGATTCGCTGAAGTGCGCAAAGCAGAGAGTCGCGGCCGTCTTCTCCTCTCACTCTCACTTAGTCTCACGTGTCTCTCTCAAAAATTTCAGATCTGAAGATTGTGTCCTCCTCTCCAAAAATTCTGACCTAATGAAATATATATAGTATTAGCCCTAGGTCAATTAGGTGGGCTCTATGTCCTAATGGGCTTAGGCTTGGGCTTATGCTCTAATTGACATTTAAATGGGCTAAATTAAGCTCAAGTTAAAACGACCGAGCCCGTTCGTCTTGAAATTCCCGGCCCTTGCATTCCTGAGTGAACCGAGTTTTGTTTGATGAAATTTAAGCTCATTCGCCGCCGCCAATTTGACGTAAAAAAATGCAATTAAATTAACGTGAACCTAAACTATTTGTTATGCAATTTAAATATTTTTGTTTAGGGGTTAAAAATTTAATCCTTAATTTTTTTATGCAAATTACACTAAATGTTCGGTAAAATTTAGATGTCAACAATGACAAAACTTTCTATGTAGATAAGATAATAATTGATTTGAAAATATTTTGTAAATGATTTCTTGAAGTTTGTACGCTTCAATTTCCAGGCATAATGGTATAAGCAACTATGCACATGATAGATTGAACAAGAGCTTTGAAGAGTAAAATGCAAATAGGTATGAAAAGCATCTCATATAAATTGAATTAGAGTAGATAAATGCTAAGGAATTTCAAACTCTGAATTTGTCTACCAAGGTTTAAGAGAGTTCGTAATTTTTAACCACTAACCTACAGGATGTCCAGTGTTCAGTGTTCATATCCAAGTGGTTTTTTTTTTTGGTTAAAGTAAGTTCATATCCAAGTGGTTCTCTCCTACAAACTCAAAAAAAAACTCTATAAGAAAATCATCAAGACCAAATGTAAGATTTTAAGACAAATGTCCATTTGGAACAAAGCTTAAAGTGCTAATTCGATACAACTTCATTCTTAATGACACTTTTGTCTCTGTATTTGACAGCGAGCATCACCAGCTAAGTATTCTATCAATAGATGGCACGATTTTTTAGAATGACACATGACAACGGGTGACAATGAGTCAACAAGAGCGAGTCAAGTGAAGGAACTAAAAGAACTCTAAATGTTGGACGAAATGACAAAAGAGTATTCTAGAAACACATTAAATAACAATCCACCTAAAGGGAATATGAAGTGAAGGAATGTACGAACGAAAGCTTGGTTGTGACGTCCTCCAAGGCAAGACTCGGTACAACTACAGAGGGACTACACAAGCCGAATTGATAAAAGAGTAACTAGGAAACACATTAAATAGCAATCCACCTGAAGGGAATACGAAGTGAAGGAATGTACGAACGAAACTCGGTTGTGGCGTCCTCCGAGGCAAGACTCAGTATCTACAGAGGGACTACAAGAAATAACACCGTCAAAAAACATATGATTCCAATAAATAGTAAAAAGAACATTGTTTGATGTTGTTAATTGTCATAAAACAACAAAGGGACTACACGAGAGACCTATTACTTATAGACAAAATTAGGTACAACTTTCTCCTTCCAACTCACACAAATCCACTGCGAGACATTGCTCCAAATCATGACTCATTATCTGCTATCATCTCATGAAGAAGCAGTTCCATAAATGCCTTCCTATCATCTCCTTGAAATCCAAAAAAATAGATGAATATTCTCGGGATCCTTCACATTCACTACATCATTTTTCTCTATCCATAGTATCTAGAGACATATGAAGAAGCTCTACATTGATTTTTCTCCTATCATTATTCAAATCTTTAGCTTGTCCGATGCGGCTAGCAATCATCTTCATCCTCTCGTTAGCTTTTTTCAAGAAAGAGCCAAAACTGCCTACAATCTCAATTAACCTAGCATCCCATCTTGTTTTAGCCCTTTTTCTTCTAGAAGGATTAAAAACATTTTGTGTTCGAGAAGATGATAAAGGTGGTAAATTTTGACTTGCACCATTAGTTGCCACATCATTATGATTCTCACGTTCTTCATGATCATGAGCTTCTAAAGGGTCATCAACGAGATTTCCCTTGCCACGGTTTTTTCCAAATACAGTTGCTAGTCGATCATATTGGGGGAAGGACTTTCCTCTCAAAGAATTAGATCATAGATAGGTGTTGGATACATGGATTCCAAATACCATACACGAGAAAATCCAGAAAACGTCCCTAGGAATATTTGAGTCATAGATTGAAAGGTACGTCACGCAATGGAATGTAACTTAATTTCCACAGATTAAATGCACGTTTGCAACTTCGAGAGAGTTCCGATTCCATTCTTTGAGCGTATAAGAGAACAATCGAGAGTGAGAGTGAGAGGAACCTTTTTCCCTTATATTTTTCATTGTGTTCGTGTATGTCACTTTCTTTTCTTACTTCTTATTTCATGAAGAAGAAAAGAATGTAATTTCCTTTTTGGAAGTTGCATCCCACTAAAATACAAGTTACTACCTTTTGCAGTTACTTTTGTTGAATATGGGCTTATTTGCCCAACAAGGGCGGCAACTATCATTTCCCACTCGCCCATGATGGGGCAAATGTAATTCTCTCTTCTCTGCAAAATTCATATTAAGAAATAATTTGTGCAACTAGCATACTTCAAAAGCTCATTGTCATACATTTATTAGGAATATGTAGCATCTCAAATTGGACATTATCAGTTAGAGTAGATGTAGTACGCATACCTTAGATTAATCGGTCACATTTATATATCTCTTGATCTTTTTTAGTATGTTATATATATTGTATTCACAATTACGATTAAACATAAATAATCATAATTATTCGACCCGTGAATACAAAAATAAAATGTGACAATCAATAACAAATTGATCTTCCTCTTTCCTTAAAGCTCTCACTCTCTATTCAATTTGCTTTTCTAGTGATATCCCGTAAGATCGAATCATCCATGATCGTTGGCGACATTCTAAGATAACAAACTTTGAACAAAATTTTTGAGAATAAGTAAGAGTCATGAGGGCACCTAATTGAGGAACTCTTATCCTCAAGAGTCTCACATGGCTTAAAAGTCGAGATCAAACTTTTGCCAACTCTAATTGATTGTCTCATGCATACGTAGTATGGAATATATATTACAGTATTAACTCCTTTCCCGTAAAGCGTATGTCTTTGTAGTAAATACCATACAAATGACAATTCAGACATTCCCAATATCTAACTTGAGTTCATAAATGTACTCTCTTTAATTCATCAGAACTCACATATGGCATCAAGATAGATAAAAGTTATTTTACTTTCGGACATAATAAATATTACGACCTCATTTTAACATTATGTTAAGGCGACATCTATATTTTAAGTTTGAGCTCTTAATTATCACATAGATAATGAGCTTAAAATTATCTCATCTCTATTTATTAAACAGTAAATAGAGGCGATTACCCGTGTGAGTGGGCTAATCTCTCATCTATCCGACATACTTTCTTAATATAATGCACAAGCATATGCATAAATGTCAAATAAACTCATGGGCATTAATAATGATAGAAAAATATCATTGAATGTGAACTTCTAGGGAAATACAAATGTCTAATACATCAACCTCTACGCAATCCCAGAGATTTTACATGACGAAGGAAAACATCTCTTAGGATTTGCTTCATCATAGAATTTTCTATCAGTCTTTGCGTAGGTATGTACTGAACGTTCACATCTTTCCATGTAACCATATCCTTGACAAAGTTATACTTGGTATCTATATATTTGGTCTTGTAATGAAATTTGGGATCCTTGGTGTAAGCTATCGCTGTTTGGCTATCACAATTAACCAACAATGAGTTTGCAGCATTCTTAGCAATACCTAAGTGATTAAAAAATCTCTTAAGCCAAACACCCTCCTGTACAACTATTGATAATGTTACGAATTCGGCTTCCATCATAAATAAGGCTATACATGTTTGTTTCTTACTACTCCAAGATATGGTGCTATAATTCAATAAGAACACAAATCCAGAAATAGATTTCCTTTCATTTAAATCTTCTCCCCAGTTAGCATTTGGATAGCCTTCAAGTCACAGATCCCTTCCTTTACAACTAAGTGAATAACCAGTAGTATCCTTCAGACACCTTAAGATTCTTTTGACGGTTGTCTGATGTACTTGACCTGGATTGGATTGGTATCTATTTACCATTCCAATTGCAAAACATAAGTAAGGTCTTGTACACATCATAACGTACATTAAACTTCCAATAGCACTAGCATAAGGAACACATTTCATTCATTCATTTTCTTGTGGAGTCTCTAGACAACCTATGACTCAATTCGTCACCTCTTGAAATAGGAGTATCTATGGGTTTACAGTCTTACATACAAAATTGTTCAAGGATATATACATCTCTTAGGAAAGAGATAATGATATTTTTTAACGATCTTTTGAAATCTTAATTCTAAGAATATATGCAGCTTCTCCCACATCTTTCCTTTCAAAATTGGAAGATTACCAATTTTTAATCATATTAACAAACTCCACATTGCTACTGGCAATTAGTATATCATTCACATATAATGATAAGATCACAAATTGATTTTTTTATCTTTTGATATATACACAATGATTTTCATTGATCATATCAAAATCATATGCTATTTTGGCATTATGAAAACGTACATATCATCATCTTGAAGATTGCTTAAGGCCATATATCAATCTTCAAAGTCAACATACCTTTTATTTTTGGCCTTTTGTAATGAAACCAACGGGTTTTTCCATAAAAATTTCTTCTTCTAATTTTCCATTGAGAAAAGTAGTCTTTACATCCATTTGATATAATTCAAAATCCATACTTACCACTGTTGCCAGAATAAGGCGAATTGAAGTAAATCTCACCACAGGGGAAAAGGTTTCTTCATAATCAATTCATTCCTTTCGATTATACCCTTTTGCCACAAGGCGAGCCTTATACCTTTCAATTGAGCCATCAGCTTTATGCTTTATTTTGAGAACCCACTTATTCCCAATGGCCTTGTGTCCTTTTGGGAGATTAACTAATTCCCAAACTCGGTTGGATTTCATTGACTCCATTTCTACTTCCATTGCTTGTATCCACTTTTCCTTATCAGGGCATGTGAGAGCCTCATTTGTATTCCTCGGCTCATCCTCTTCTTACGGAGCGACCATGAAAGCTTTCCCTTCAATGTCAAAACGTCAACAGAAAATGCTTTTGCAACTTTTTTTCCATATGAGAGATTGTACACTTGGTACATCACGTTTCATTATGCTCCCACTTGTATTAGATAATGACGATATCATCTCATCAAGTGGTTATAATTAAGACTAGTTTGAATTTAATCCCCCACCTCTCACATTGCTCCCACTTGAACGAACTCCATTAATTTCATTATCGTGATCCAAGGTTTCAAATAGAGAGTAGTCATCACCTATTTCACCCTTCTTGGGAAATTCATTCTCTAAGAATGTGACATTACGTGATTCAAATTCAGTTACTCTTTTTGAATGTTTCGAGTATCTTATGAAAATACTCTTTTTGTCTTTTGGACCCAATTTTCCATGTTTTCAAAGGGCTTGTGAATATAGGTAGCACAACCCCAAGGTTTATGAAAAATTAAATCAAGTTTTCTACGTGTCCATAACTTATATGGAGTAGAAGTAACTAATTTAAAAGGCACATGGTTATATATATAGGCAGCAGTTAACAAAGTATCATTCCAAAAGTTGAATGGTAAGTTAACTTGTGCCATCATGGATTTAACCATTTCCAATAGGATTCTGATTCTCATCTCTGCAACACCATTTAGTTAAGGAGTATATGGAATAGACAAATATCTTTGTATTCCTTTTTCATCACATAAATTTTTGAACTCATTAGATAAATATTTTCAACCTTGATTGGATCTTAATGTTTTTATTTTCTTGTCCAATTGATTTTCTACCAAGCTCATAAATTTTTTAAAGCAACTTAATGCCTCGAATTTATAAGAAATCAAATAGACATGTCCGAATCGAGTATAATCATCTATAAATGTGATGAAGTATACAACCCCAAGCCTTGCTCTTATATACATTAGACCATAGATGTCCAAATGAATCAATTGCAAAGGAAACTCAGCTCTTGTTTCTTTTCCAAATGGTTTTTGTGTTGTTGTTCCCGCTAGGCAATGCTCGCAAATAGACAAATCAACTTTTTTCAATATTGCCTAATAAGCATTCCTTGGCTAATCTATTCATTCATTGTTGGCCTATATGACCAAACCTAGTATACCATACATTCACATAATTATTATAAGAGTTAGGTAACGTGAATAAGGAATAACAAACATTAACATCACTATAGTTAACATCCAACACAATAAAACCATTTAGAAAATATCTAGAACCATACAAACTTGTTCTTAAATACAAGTCAACACTACTATTATGAAAGTTCAAACTAAAAGCAAGCTTATTAAAACCGACATAGAAACTAAATTCCGATGAATTTTTAGAGTATATCATACATCATGTAGAAACAATGTGCGACCACCACGCATGTTCAATTGGCAGGTGCCAATCTCTTTCACTTCCACTCTGAAATTGTTTACCACAAATATCCACTTTGCTCTTTGTGGAACTCGTCGGAACTCCACGAAGGCATCTCTGTCCCTCTCTACATGGTCTGTGGCCCATGAGCCTACAGTCCACAAAGGATGAAATTCAGTTAGAAAATAGAACTTGATACATAAGTAACACTCTCAAGTGTACTAAGGGTTTTTATCTTTTTTGGCTCGCTACGAGCGAAATGACCCTTCTTGCCGCAGTTGAAACACTTTACCTTTGAAATATTCTTCTTGAAAGGACGCTTTCCTTTGTCATGTTGGTTGAGTTTTGGTTTCTTACTTGAAGAATCCCCTCCCTTGCCCTTCCACCTATTGAATCCATCTAGGCGCTTGCACTTGGAGCCCGAAGCTCTATTTGAGCTAGAACCAGAAAAATAAATGTCGGATTCTAGTTTAGCCGCTAGAATGCGGTCCTCTTCCAGCTCAAGATGGCGCATAGCATCCTTAAAAGTCTTAATATTTTCATTGTGGGTCAAATGAACTTTCATATGCTCCTAGCTATGAGGCAAAGAATGAATCACTGCTTGCACTTACTACTTATCAGTAAGTATGCGGCGAGCATCCTTCAGCTCACTTATCATGTTTGATATGTGCCTCAAGTGTTCTTTCATGATTTGTTCATGAGGCTTCTCATATGAGTCAAACCTAATTGTGAGTCATCTCAATTTGGTCACAAAAGTTTGACCAAACATTGCTACCACTGCTACCCATATGTCTTTGGCATAGTCAAAACACATGAACTCTAACATAATATCATTTTCCATACTACTTAGCAAATAATGTGAGTTATTCCATGCAACAAATGCATCTTTATCCCTTTTGTATTCTGCAGTATTTCCACTTTCAAGTTCTTCCATAACCTAGTTAAGAGCTTTGAGTGCTTTTTGCTCTTCTGGCAAATATTGGGTTTTCATATTCCGAATCTCATAATTATCGCCGTTCAATTTAGCTCCCCTGTTCAGCTCAGCCACTATGTTCTTAGATGCCGAAGCCATTATGTCTGAACATTTCAGATATAAATGCATGAATTATTAATGCCTAACATTTAGGCATCTATTTTACACAAACCTATTACATTAATGAATAATTTCATATAAGGTTTTGGATTCGAAAGGTCACTACGATCCCAATCATCATCTAAGAATCCTAATTTGAAATTATCATTAATATAATTATTTATATAAAATTAAGTTCTTTTAAGCTACTAAAACTTTCCAGAACTTTCCACTCACATGTAGCATACATAAAACAATATTAATATAAGAACAAAGCCAATGAATATTCAAAAAATAAATATTCCAAAAACAACATATAAGTCTTACACGAGATGAAATATCAACTAGTCCTAAAAAATGATAAATATCAACATAAAGAAAATATCCATAAGCGATGACTAAACCTAAAGACATAACCTTAGCACCTCACATGTTGCACATAAATTGGGAAGGACTCACAAAATTTCCTAGTACATCTTATGGTTGAATTTGGTAGCCAAGGGAAAACCCTCGGAAATCCCTTAGGTTTCTACCAAGACGCATTCATTCTACGCCAAGATGCATTCATGCCAAGGGTCGACGTCTTCGTTGTCCCAACCCTTATATATTGTCTTAGGAAATCCTCTACAAGTTTGTTATAATCTGGAACAATGTTGATTTCCCAAAGACCGTCCAACACTTCTCGCCATTCCATTGGAAGAGTGGTTATTAGGGCTTCAACCTTCTCAAAATGTGGCATAAGGTAATTGTGTCAAATGATATCTTGTATCATCTTGTTGACCTTAATAACGTGCGTCATCATGTCAACACGATCATTCAATCGATAAATGGCTAACTCAT
Source organism: Syzygium aqueum (assembly GCA_031216185.1). Lineage (NCBI taxonomy): Eukaryota > Viridiplantae > Streptophyta > Magnoliopsida > Myrtales > Myrtaceae > Syzygium > Syzygium aqueum. Next base: position 13,420,332 of record CM062240.1, read on the forward strand.
TTCTTAGCCTCGAGAGTTTCGACCTTTATTCATCCGTTCTTAGGAATATAGGCGAGCATATCTTATGTACCATTGTTCCTACAACAAATGCAGAACAAAAATGATTACTCATAATCCATGGTACAGAAAAATAGAGAATGCTTATTTTTTTTTATAAAGGTAAGAAGTTGTATTACTTATCAAAAACACCATGTACAAACTACCGCCAAAGACACCCATCGACCCAACAAGGACAAGAGATGTCCGAGTGGGGTCAATGATGGCTTAGCAAAAACTATACATCAAGCCAACAGGAGGCCACCGAACCCAATACATGAAGACCAACGACCTAAGGGGTTGCTGGATTGACACCGAAGATAGATGGAGTTATTCCCCAATTCCTTTGTATCTTCCGGTTTGCAGGAGTGTCAGGAATTGCGCCCATGGAAATAACTTTGTCTTTCACCACCTTGATAAGATATTTGCACATACCAGGAATGAAGACATTCTTATTCCTGAATATGGAATTATTTCTTTCGGTCCAAATGATGTGGCATAAAGCACCGAAGGCAAATCTGGACAACCGATGAGCAAACGAGGTGCCACCCAAGACCTTCATTGTCCAGGTGATAAGGTCAGGCCATGGTCTGTTGCACCAAGGGAGGTTGCATTTCGTGGCCCAGCATGAAGCTAGTCTACTCGTGGACGGGCATGCAAAGAACAGATGGTTCACTGAGTCCGGAATAGTTCCACAGAATGCACAATTCGTTGTATCAATCCTGCGGTTTTGCAGGAGAAGAGTCTGAGACGGCAGCTGATTAAGAGAAATTATCCAAAGGAGAAAAGCATGTCGAGGAGTGATATGCTTATCCCAAACAAAGGAGTGCCAAGGAGCTGGCTGTCCTATTGTCCTAATGTGATTCCAGGTGCTCGCAACAGAGAAAGGTGTAGACGGAGAGGGAGCCCATGTGATTTCATCCGGAATATCATCCATAAACATGGGTGGCGAGTCAGTCCAACTTAGAATAGAATCAAGGGTAGCTGAGGATTGCCATGTTCCATCATAAAAGTCTCGTACCGATGTCTCCCGAGGGATCCTGGACTAATATATCATCAAATTGGGGAACAGCTGGGGAACAGCCAGTAAAGAGGACCTTTATTATGCCACCAATCGAACCAAAAGGAAATGGAACGCCCATTGCCAACTTTCCATCGAAATAAGGTTTGAGCGGTCGTTTGCATATCCAATATTTTCTTCCATGTCCATGAACAAAAGGTAGGTTTTGAAACAATCCAAAAGTTGGATTGTTTAAAAATTTTGTATGTATCCATTTACACCACATGCCTTCCTTATCAGAAAATAGTAGCCATATGTGTTTCATGGTCAAAGCTCTGTTGTATTCTAATAGTCGGCGAATCCCAAGGCCTCCTTCCTCCTTGGGTAAACATATTATATTCCATGTAACCTTAGCTCCACCAGTACCTAAGTCAGGGCCTTTCCACAAGAATTGTCTCAATATAGTCTCAATACTATTTAACACTGATTTGGGCAGAGAAAAAATAGAGGCCCAATATACTTGAATGGAATGCAACACCGATTTAATGAGCTACATATGCCCCGCAAAGGACAAGAATCGTTGAGTCCATGAGTGGGCTCGAGCGGTTATAGAATCTATAAGATTTTTGCAGTCCTCTTTACGGAGCCTGGATGATATGATAGGCACACCTAAGTATCGAAAAGGTAGTGTGCCTTGTTGGAACCCAAGGCAATGAATTAGTTAGCCATGTAGCATCGGAGTACCTCCCGATATGAAGATATTACTCTTCGTAGGATTCGGTTTTAGACCAGACCAATGCGAGAATTTGTGGAGAGATTCCTTAATCAGTTCAGCCGATTTCGCATGGCCTTCCAAAAATATAAGCACATCATCCGCGAAGAAAAGATGGGATATCCGGGTTTTTTTGCAACGCTAGAACCAATGGAAATCCCGAGAGTTCGTTTTAGCCTTGATGATTCCGGAAAGGACTTCCATTACCAGAATGAAGAGGTATGGCGATATGGGGTCTCCCTGTCAATTCCCCATTGATTGAGATCGAAAATTTGGGTGTTGTGACACACGCCATAATCATCTTAATAAAGAAATCCGGGAAATTGAATGCCTTTAGAGTCTCTTCAATGAAGTTCCAATCAATAGTGTCATATGCTTTCTGGAAGTCTACTTAGATAGCACATTTTGGTAGGTAGGCATCATGGTGAAAGTCTGCAAACAGCTCTTGTGCAATCATTATATTATCACTTATTCTGTGTCCATTAACAAAGGCAGTCTGGGACGGACTGATCAAAGATGGAAGGACTTGCACAATACGCCTTGCCAGAATTTTGGAAATACATTTATATAGGGTGTTGCAGCAAGCAATCGATTGGAAATCATTCATGGCCGAGGCATTAGGAGACTTCGGCACCAAGGTTATAATGGTGTTGTTTAGTTCCTTAAGCAAAGACCCGGATTGGAAGAAATCTCTTACTGCCAAAAGGATGGAGGGTCCAATGACCTCCCAGGAGGACTTGAAAAAATCAACATTATACCTATCCGGCCCAGGCGCTTTGCCTTTTGCAAGAGAGAAGAGAGTAGCCTGGGTTTCCTCATTTGAAACCGGTAGTGATAGGAGTGTCCTTTGATTCTCATCTAGGGTCCCTCCAATGAATTCACTTATTTCCCGGAAGGGAGGTTGAACAATACCAGAACTATCATTGAGCAAGTTTTGAAAGTGGCCAACGATATGGTTCCTGACCTCAAGAGGATCCGTTAGTAGGAGCCCATCCTTTGTGGATACAGAAAGGATTCGATTTTGTAATCGTCTTTTATTGACAAAATGATGGAAGAACTTAGTATTCCTATCCCCTTCCTGAAGCCATCGGATTCTTGATTTTTGTGTGAAAAAGGATTCCTCTTGTAGCTTAACAGTAGAGAAGGCTCGTAGGTGCTCCACTTCACTAGCGAGTAGGCTTTGATCAAAAGGACGACGCTCCAAGGCTATCTGAACAGCATAGAGGTTCAATCTGGCCTGTTCTGTTCTTGTGGAAATGGCTAAAAATGAGTTTCTATTCAGCTGTTTCAATTTGAGTTTGAGGAGTCTCAATTTGCAGCAAATCACAAACATGGGGGAATGCTTATTCATATACGCATAAGCCAACAATTGTATTTCCAAAAATACAAAAGAAAATACCACAAATACCCAAAAATATGCATATTGTAAGGTATCATTATGCATTTTCACGTCCTTACGAGCATCAAACATGTAATATGAATGTACCATAATGTAAAGCATTCCTCTATGAACATGCCGATACCAAGAACGTCCGATTGGAGCTCCCACCCTTTTCTTTTTTCCGGCTCTGTCAACGGTCGATCAATAGGCGAGTCAACTGGGTCGGATCAGTCAACTAAGTCAGGTCGGTCAACTGGGTCAAGTAACGGGTCAATCGGATCAGGTCGGGCTGACTAGTGACCCGCATGGCTGACGTCACGCTAACATTAGTCACGCCTGTGCGCAATTGACGCGCACATGCATGCAAATCGCGCACGCTGGTGCATGACGCCTATACACTAAACAATTCTAGTGCATGGTGGCACGTGAGGCGAGGCTGCACCTTGCGGCAGCGCATGGGGGCGCGTGCGGCCACCCCCGGCAATGTGCCACCCCTTGTTTTACTCGACTTGACGAGTGCTACCATTCCTTGTTATCAAAATCAATTTTTTTATGGTCAGAACTTTGAGAAGTAGTCCCGAACACTACGATCGCGTGTCGTTTCGTACCTGAGTGGCCATCGAAACCGGATTGTAATTTTCCGGCTGTTTTTGTTGATGAACAAATAGAAAATCACATTTGAACAGCAAATTGTGCGTACGAAAATGGGTCTATCGCACTAACTTCAATTACAATCAACATACAATTAGGAAACAAGAACAAGACATTGCTTTGATACCAACTTTGGGTACATAGATTTCAAATACCATACATGAGAAAACGCGAAAAATGTCCCTAGGAATATTTGAATCACTGGTTGAAAGGTACCTCATGTTACAGAACGTACTTTGATTTCCGCAAATTAAATGCACATTTGCAACTTTGAGAGAGTTTCGGATTCTGTTCATCGAGCGTATAAGAGAACGACTGAGAGTGAGAGTGAGAGGAACCTTTTTCCTTTATGTTTTTCTTTGTGCTCATGTATGTTACTTTTTTTTTCTTACTTCTTATTTTTTGGAAGTTGCATCCCACTAAAATACAAGTAGCTGTCTTTTGCAGTTACTTTGTTGAATCTGGGCTTATTTTCCCAACAAGGGCAGCCCATAAACTATCAATTGGTCTATAAAGAAAATATATTATTTTGTTAAAAGAGAAATAAGTAATAAAGAAGAAAAATGAGAAGAAGTGACACAAACCTTGTAATATTTTTGCCAACTATCCTTCGAATTAATATCAACACAATGCTTTTCATGATCCCACCTCAAGCCGCTTTGATCCTTCAAGTCATATATTTGATTGTACAACTTTTTCAAGTTTTTTATATTTGACTCTGTTTTTTCAAGTCACTTGTCTAATATAATCATGTAACCACTCTTGAAGCCGTTATCAGCTTTAATTCCTCACACAACTAGTTCTTCAAGACCATCTAGAAGTGCATTTTCTTCATCTATTGTCTATATACGTCGGTCTCTCTTTGTTCTGCTTCCTTAAGTTTGGCTGAAATCTCTACCTTCCATTCCTAAACATCTTGTTGCAATTGTAGAAAATGTAATGATAAAGTATAGTGCGGTAGAGAAATTTAATGATAGAGATAGCATAACACTAAAAATTTAAAGTGATAATGTCATAATTCAAACATTGCATTAGGAATATATTGTCTCAATAATGACAAACCAGCACCATATAACATGTGTCTAATAGAAATGGAAAAAAAATCTTACAATAAAAATCTTGCTACAATGGGAAACAAATGATTTTTTTAAATAATATCAAATCATACAACTCCTTCCATGTCCTCAACTTCTGGGTAAGTACAGTGCAAGTACCATAACTTTTATTCAGAGGACACTTAAGTGCTATAACTTTTTTTTGGCTCACTTGAATGGCATAACTTCTAAAAAAATAGATCACTTAAGTGCCACTTATGAGCTGGTCGTGAGGGCCTAAAATCGCGTGCTTTTCCAGTCGAACGGTGACCTTCCCGGGTAGGTGAGCACCACCAGCTTGAAGAGGAGGTGTCGGTGAATCATTTCATGGCCTTTGTTCGTCTCGAAATTTCCCTTTTAGCCTCCATTGATAAAGGTAAAAATGCTTCATAGTCACACAATTTATCGAACCGATTTGTGTGACTATGAAACATTTTTATCTTCATCAACGGAGGCTAAAATGGAAATTTCGAGATGAACGGAGGCCATGGAATGATTTACCGACACCTCTTCTTCAAGCTGGTGGTGCTCGCCTCGCCGGGAAGGTCACCGTTCGATCGAAAAAGCTGCGATTTCAAGTCCTCACGACTAGCTTATTAGAGGGGTTGTTCGTGAGGGCCCGAAACAGCGGCTTTTCCAGCTAAACGGTGACCTTCTCGGTGAGGCAAGCACTACCAGCTTGAAGAGGGGATGTTGGTGAATCATTCCATGGCCTTCGTTCGTGTCGAAATTTCCGTTTTAGCTTCCGTTGACGAAGGTAAAAATGTTTCGTAGTCACACAAATCGGCTCGATAAATGTGTGACTACGAAGCATTTTTACCTTCGTCAACAAAGGCTAAAACAGAAATTTCGAGACGAACGGAGGCCTTGGAATGATTTGCCGACACCCCCTTTTTAAGCTGGTGGTGGTCAACTCACGGGGAAGGTCATTGTTCGACCGAAAAAGCCGCGGTTTTAGGCCCTCGCGACCAACTCGTAAGTAGCACTTAAGTGATCTTTTTTTTTTTGAAAGTTATGGCACTCCAGTGAGCTAAAAAAAATTATGGCACTTAAGTGTCCTCCGTACAAAAGTTATGGTACTTGCGTTGTACTTACCCCCCTCAACTTGCATTCCACTCATTAAACATTTGTACTGCCAAAGTTTGCCTCCATGTCATCCAATGATCTAATGGCTCAACAACATCAATTATTTACACATCTTCAATGGGGTTGGCAATTTCATCAAACTTAATTGGATTAATAGACAGTTCTCCTCTAATCAAGTTGTGTATAAGGCACCAAGCTATGATTATCCAACTTTGTGTTCTAATTGGATGAAAAGATGGACTCCTAAGAATAGCTTACCATAACTTAAGTAGACTGAAGCATCTTTTTATGACAATTCTAGCTTGAGAATGCTTCATGTTGAAGTACTCTTCAGGGTAATTTGGCGTATAACCTTTCTCTCCACTCAAATAGGTGGTATCGAGTACCTCTATAAGGAGCAAAACCCTCTCCATTCGTGTATGGCATCTACAAGATAATAATTACCTAATAACATCATTAACTATCTTAGAATCGTCAAAACCTACAATACAAAGCATGCAAAATATAGACAAAGGCTTATCTTACCAATGGGAATCTACAAATCATTGGGTTTAACTAAAGCATCTCGAAGCATTCTAGAATCCTCTGTTAAGCTTTCCCATCCAAGTACAACGTAAACGAATCTCATGTTACATGAGAAAACTCCTAATAGATTGGTCGCTACCTCACCTTTCCTATTTTGGTACCTTGGTTTATCAAACTCCGGAACACGTACCCAAAAAACATGAAATTAATGAAATAACCTTATCTTTAAAGTATTAAATTAGTCCATGTAATAGCATATCAAACATACCTTGAACCATTTCCATCTCTTGTCGGTACATTCCCTCGGAACTGGTTCAGGTGAGACAAGAAGCACACTATGCATTCTTATCACTGCAGTTAAAACTAAGTTAAAATATCTACTTATTGTCTACCCAAATCTCATATATTTTAACTTGATGACTCGATTTTTCACATGATGGCAAGTACATGTAGGAATATTTTCATTTGTCTTTCTATAGTTACAAGTCCATCTTCTTTTAACCAATTATCCATGCAACTCGCATTATAGAGTAAATGTATGTCTATCTATCCTAAGTTGTTCCACACAATTCAAGCCACCGCTGTTAATGAGGCAGTCAAGGTGATCTAAATGAGCTTGGCTTCTAACAAATGTGTGATCCTTCAATATATGCATACGGTAGTGCCTTTTTGCAGTAATGGACACCACAATCATGTACATCATACACAAAAGCAACATCTGTAGGTTTATCTCCTCTAATTTCAAAATGCTAAAAATTTCCTCTCTATATGGTGATCCATTTCTAATGAGGAAAAAAAAAACAATAACATTAGGCAAGTATAGACTAGCAAGTTGAATAATAGCAAAATCACCCAAAACAATATCTTTTTCAAATCATAGAAAAATAGACTTGAGGACGAGATACCACCAGTTGAGAATCAAGAAGAAAGGCATTCCAAAGATGGCATTCCGGTCTCAGTACGGTCATTACGAGTTTACGGTGATGCCGTTTAGTTTGACCAATGCCCCAATTGCTTTTATGGATTTAATGCGTATGCTAGGGTATGCATCCTTATGGACTTTAAAAGCTCATTTCCAGGAAATTTCGATATTGACATGGGGTCTAATGAGGTTTTTGAGGTGACCGTTGATTACAGTTGGATTCCACTAAAAACTATAACTCCTTTGGTCACAAGGATTGTACTGAGTTTAGTAAAGGCATATGGGTCCCAAAAGCCCAAAAAACAATTAGTCCTTCTCAAATGAGACCAGAATCATCGAGAGTTACTGCTCAAACTAATCTTGCCCCTTTAGGAATTGCACCATCTACGTTAACAAATATTGTTGCTTCGGCTGCAAAGCTGCCTATTCCTACTACTAATCAACCTAATCCAACTTCTTCAGAATTCAAACTAGTTGGTGGTAAAAAGAAAACTCATAAGGAAGATTGAGGTCTTCTCAGTTTTGTGACCTCAGGAAATAGATTTACTCTACTTGACGAGGATAACGTCCCAAACAATTCTAGCTGCTCTCTTGATATACTTGGGAGTGATGGGAGTGGGTTAGATGAACCTCCTGATCAATGAACATCCTTTCTTGGAATGTAAGGGGCCTTAATCATGGCCCCAAATAAAAGGAGCTTGTGGATTTTGCTTTGTCCCAAGACCCACAAATTCTTACTTTAATTGAACATCCTTATGATTGCTCAAGAGTTGTTTGTGAACTTTCACCATGAGCCTTGCCTCCCTAAATGTGCCATCAAAGTGGATTTCCATAAAGCTTTTGACACGGTCGACTGGAAGTTCATTGAAACGACACTTATGGCTTTCAAATTTCCGATCTCCTTCATAAGGTTGATTATGACTTGTGTCTCTACAGATAAATTCTCAGTATCGATTAATGGAGAATTACATGGGTTCTTTTCTAGTAGTCGCGGAATTCGTCAGGGCGACCCACTATCGCCTTACCTCTTCATATTAGTTATGGAAGTTTTCTCCGCAATCCTCAAGACTAAAACTGAATCCCTGGAATTTCATTGGTTTTGGAGGTGCAAGAAAACCCGCCTATTCCATCTCTTTTTCGCGGACGATGTGCTGCTCTTTTCTGAAGCTCATTTGAGGTCCGTCGAAATAATCAAGGAATATCTTCAGCTGTTTTCCAGCTGGTCTGGGCTTACACCCAATAGCAGGAAAAGCAACATATTCTTCTCCAGAGGGACATCGGCTCTCCATAGTCAGTTATTAGAATGCCTTAACTTTCAACCCGGTACTCTTCCCTTTCTCTATTTAGGCGTACCCATCATTGCAACTAGAATTCATAAAGAGGACTGCAAGATACTAGTTGATGCTATAACGACTCGGGCTCGCTCTTGGTTCCAACGCTTCCTATCCTTTGCTGGGAGACTGCAGCTAATCAAAGCCGTTCTACACTCTATACAAGTGTACTGGGCCACCATTTTCTCTCTGCCGAAATCTATCCTGAATAGAATTGAGTCCATCTTGCGACAATTTTTATGGAAAGGACTAGATCTAGGCTCGGGAGGAGCTAAAGTTGATTGGAACACTGTTTGCCTACCTAAAGAAGAAGGCGGACTTGGGATTAGGCGAATTGTAGACTTTAATCGAGCTTTAACCCTCAAGCACATATGGCTCCTCTTCACAAACAAAGAATCGATGTGGTGTAAATGGATCCACACAACATTCTTAAAATCAAAATTTTGGGTTGTTTCCAAACCAACCTTTTGTTCTTGGACCTGGAAGAAGATTCTGGATTTGCGTGCCACTGCCCATACACTCTTCCGTTGGAAAATTGGCAATGGCCATTCGGTTTCATTCTGGTTTGACTGGTGGCATGATAGAGGTCCTCTTTATCTTATCTTCAGTAATGTTGCCATCTATCAATCTCGGATCCCCAGGGATACAACTGTTCGGAAGTTCTATTCTTGCAGATGGCAACCCTCAGACACACTTGACACAATCCTCAGTTGGACGGACCCTACACCTAACTTTGAGGATAATACTCCAGATAAGCTGATTTGGACTCCTCAACCTACCAATCCCTTCTCGGTGGCCTCTACATGGAATCACATCAGAAGGAAAGGGCGTACTACCACTTGGCACACTTTTATCTGGGACAGCCACATTGCTCCCCGTCATGCTTTTCTATTGTGGTTAGTCTCCCTTAACAGACTGCCTTCCCAGACTCTCCTTCTTCAATATCATCGGATTGACACAGCACTTTGTGTCTTCTGCGGCTCTCGTCCGGACTCAGTCAATCACCTATTCTTTGAGTGCCCTACTACTAGCAGGTTGGCTTCCTTTTGGGCTACTAATTGTAGCCTCCCGTGGTGCAATCGGCCTTGGCAAGATCACATTTTGTGGGCTATGCAAGTATGCAGCGGCCCTTCCTTTGCACACTGCCTTTCCCGTTTTTCCTTTGGTGCTCTAATCCATATTATCTAGATCGAAAGAAACAATGCTATCTTCAGGAGCAAATGCATCTACATCCCTGGAATGCGTAAGCATCTTGTCAAGGTTGTCAAGGACAAAGCCATCTCTATAGGGGGAGTACAAGATACACCCAGGAACCGCTTATTTCAAATCAAGTGGAGGCTTCCTTCTTCTATCTTCGATGTAAATCGGTTGTCCTCTTAGTCTGGTTCTTGTTCTCTCTTCCCTAGGTTGCCTTCTCTTTAGGCTCTTCTTCTCCTTTGTAAACCGGTTGTATTTTTTCCGGTTTTTTGTTCTTTTGCCCTTAGCCAGCCTTCTTGGCTTGTTGTATAGTTCCCGCCTTTCCCCTCTTGACCTTGTTTGGACATTTTTATGTCCTTTTCGGGTCAGGTTCTGGCTCTGGCTTAGGTTGTATATGGTGTTTTAGAAAAGTTATATAAATTCTTATTTTACCAAAAAAAAAATAAAGGAGGTGAATGCTGATTTTGTTATAAATAGGAAATTTCAAGGTTGGACTTATACTCATAACTATTCAAGCAGTAGCTTGGGGAGAATATGGGTCTTGCGGAAATTGTCCATCCTTAACCTAACAGTGATGGAAGTATTAGCACAAGTCATACACTGCCGCATCGTAAAACTTGGAGACGATCCTTTCCTTCTCTCGGCCATTTATGGAAGCAATGATGAAGTGGAACGTAGGGTTTTGTGGCGAGACATAAGAACCTTCTCTGCGGTTAATTCTGGAAACCTACCATGGTTACTAATGATGGATTTTAATGAAAAAAGGGACACTAATGAAAGGATTGGCTCTACTGCTCGATGGCCCTCTAGTATGGAGGAGACGAACACCATGATTGAGGAGCTTGCACTGATTGAACCTCATTCCATAGGCCAGTTCTTTACGTGGACTAATAAAAGGGCGGATGGTAATCTAAAAGCAAACAGAATTGATAGAGTCTTGATCAATGCACAGTGGCAGAGCAGTTATAATCACTCTCAGTCGAATTTTTTATGCCGGGTGTGTTCGACCACTCCCCATGGTTAGTGCATCTCGACCCCACCACTTGGACAGAAAAATCATCCTTCAAATTCTTCAACTTCTGGACCGAAAGCCCTGACTTCTTGCACGTGGTAAACACTTGTTGGCAACAGGAAATCAGTGGATCCAAAATGTTCATAGTGGTGAAGAAACTTAAAGCATTAAAGCAAAAACTAAAGCACCTGAACAAATCCCAATTTGGTGACTTGCATTCAGAGGTCAAAAGTGCGAGGGAGACCTTTCAGAGGATTCAATGGGAGCTCGCTCTGGACCCCTACAACCAGAACACTCGGAACAAAGAAAAGACAACTGGATCAGCTCCTTGCACTTAGCAGACATGAAGAAGTCCCTCTCAAACAAAAATCTAGGAATCTATGGCTTAAAAAGGGAGATAACAACAGTAAGATCTTCTTTGCCTCCATGATGTGTACGAGTGCTCAAAACAGGATTAATCAACTTGTACTCAAAGATGGCTCTATTATTACCAAGGAGGGGGCTTTCAAGGATACAATAATATCCTACTACCGTCACTTGCTTGGATACTCCAGCCATACTTGCATTCCATATGAGAGGTACGCATTTCTATTTCATGAAGATGTTAGTGCTGCAGTTAATACATCGATTCAATGAGCAGATATCCTTAGAGTCCTCAAGGGTTTCAACAATTTCAAAGCTATCGGGCCAGATGGATATAATAGCTACTTCTACAAAAAAGCTTGGCCCATCATTAGACATGACATTGTAGATGCTATCATTGAATTCTTCTCCTCAAGGAGAATGCCGAAATCAATAAATTCTACTCTTATCTCTCTTGTACTGAAGGTTTCGAATCCAAGTTGCCTTAAGGAGTACAGGCCTATTTCATGCTGCAATGTCCTATATAAAATCATATCAAAGCTACTTGCAGAAAGAATAACTTGCATTCTCCCACAAATCGTTCATCTCAACCAAACTGCTTTCATCAAAGGAAGACAGATTTTAGAGAACATCCTACTGTGCCAAGAACTCCTGCATGACTATCATAAGGGCAATAAAAGTAAACGGGTGGCAATCAAAATTGATCTCATGAAGGCTTATGATATGGTAAGATGTGATGCTGTTCTCGGGGTACTAGATTGATCTGATCAATCAATGCATTTCTACCCCAAGGTTCTTACTTAACTTCAATGGTGAATAGGTTGGGTATTTTGCAAGCTCCAATGGACTAAGACAAGGTGACCCCCTCTCTCCATACCCCTTTGTCCTAATTATGGAAATCTTTAATAGAATTATCAAAGGGAAAATTGATACCTCATCCTTTAAATTTCATTGGCGTTGCAAATCACAAAGGCTGACTCATCTATGTTTTGCTGATGACCTATTCTTATTTGCCCATGGGGATGCGAATTCCATCCTATGCCTTGTTGATGCACTTGATGATTTTGCAGCACATGACTTAAGTTTAACCCGAACAAATGTCATATCTTTTTCTCTGGGTTGTCTGAGGATGAAAAACTCTTTATACTGGATCACACGCCTTTCTCGACTAGCAGCCTCCCCATAAGGTACCTTGGGGTACCATTTATTATACGAAGGCTCACGCACGCTGATTGCAAGGGTCTAACGGACAAGATCTTCCTGAAAATAGATGGATGGGGCATGAATCATATCAGCCATGCAGGACGACTCCAGTTGACCAAATTGGTACTATTTTCCATTTGTACTTACTAAATACAAATATTTCTCCTCCCAAAGCAAACTATCTATAAGATTGAAAAGAAGACTAGGCAGTTCTTATAGGCGGGTAACGCAGAAATCCATAGATCCCATAAAGTTGCATGGAAAGTAGTGTGTTCACCAAAACAGGAGGGCGGACTTGGCTTACTTGATTTGAAATTATGGAACAAAGTATTGCTGGGTTGAATGCTATGGAGTCTCATAAGGCATCCACCATCATCCCTATGGAGTACGTGGGTCCATCACATCAAATGTAGAGGTACTCCGATTATGCAATTAGACATAAAGGGCAGTATGGCTTGGAGTTGGAGATGTTTTCTCATGCAAAGAGTATACAAGGAACTCAAATAGAAGGGACCGCCTATGGACTGGTATCACCTAATTTGGACCAATGGTATTAGTAAGCATAACTTTATAGGTTGGCTTATTTGTAGAGATAGGCTACCGATGGCAGTAGCCATATAATGTTGGCTGCCTTCAGTTTATATTAAGTGTAATTTCTATATGATGGGTATAGAAAATAAAACCCACTTATTCTTTGAGTACTCCTGGACCAGTAGTATATAGCACAGTATCCTTGCACAAAATGGGATCGTGCGTTATGCAGGAGATTGGAATTTTGAGCTTTAATGGATGATTAAGGTCACCAAGGGCAAAAACTTAGAGGTGAGACTCCTCAAGCTGTCCTTCTTAGCAACTATCTATTATATTTGGATGGAACGCAACCGTAGAAGATTCCAAAGCAAGTCTCTTGAGGCTCATCTACTATTGGCTAGGATTCGTAAGGTTATAAAGGGTAGGGCGTCATTCTACCAAAATTGTCGGTTTTCCCAAGCGAATGTTTTATTGGCTACTGTATAGAGACTGCCATCTTCCATCTTCTTGAATAATTAGTCTTTTTTGTAATACTGGAGGATGCCCCTAAGCTCATATACCTCATCTAATTAATGATACTCACATATTTACACCAAAGAAGAAGAAGAGGAGGAAGCCAGATAACCAAGTGACAGAAGACGGAATATTAAAATTCTGAAGATGACTATGCATACCCAACAATGCAGAACTCAAAGAAGAAATTCTGTCAGAAACTCACAAAGCAACTACAACATACATCTAGGTAGCATGAAGATGTATCAGAACCTTCAATAATATTACTGGTGGAATGGCATGAAAACAGATGTCACCAAACATATAGCCAAATGCTTGATGTGCCAATAAGTAAAAGTGCAACACTGCAAACCAAGTGGACTTCTATGATCGCTAGAGATTCCAGAATGGAAGTAGGAGCACATCACAATGAACTTTGTGATGGGATTACCAAGGAGCCAATGAGGTAATGATTCTATTTGGGTCATAATCGACAGACAGACCAAATCGGCACATTTTATCGCTATGCAAAGGGACTTCGCGTTGGATAGATATGTTGAGCTATATATGCGGCAAATACTCCATGGAGTGCCAGTGACGATCACTTCTGATCGAGACCCCAAGTTTACAGTAACGTTTTGGAAAAGTTTTCAAATTACTATGGGAACAAAACTTCAGTATAACACAGCTTCTCATCTGCAGACGAATGGTCAATCCGAGAAAACCATTCAGACACTCGAAGATACGTTGTGAGCTTGTGTTTTGGATTTTAAAGAAGGATGCGACAGCAACTACATCTCATTGGGTTCGCCTATAACAATAACTACTAGCAGAGCATCGGAATGGCATCGTTTGAGGCATTGTATGGTTGTGCCTATAGAACTCTGGTTTATTGGGATGAAATTGGTGAAAGAAGGATTACTGGCCCAGAGTTAGTCCAACAATCAGTGGACGCCATTAAGATTATCAAATAAAGACTTAAAACTGCCCAAAGCCATCAAAAAAGTTATGCGGATAGGTAGTAGAGACCCTTGGAATTTCAAGTAGGTGATCACGTCTTCCTTAAGGTGTCACTTATGAGAGGAATGTCATGCTTTGGCAAGAAAAGGAAGCTGAGCCCCAAGTTTGTTAGACCATTTGAGATTTTAGAATGAATAGGATTTTGGCCTATTGGCTAGCATTGCCGCCTAGACTTGCTCAGGTTCATAACGTGTTTCACGTATCCATGCGAAGGAGGTATGAACTCGATTCGATGCACGTTCTTAGTTTTGAAGAGATCGACATGGATGACAGAATGTCGTATGCAGAAAAGCCATAGAGGATCATGGATAGAAAGGAGCAAGTGTTACGTAATAAGGTCATTCCCTTAGTCAAGGTCATCTGGCAATATCATGGAATAGAGGAAGCAACCTGGAAAAGTGAAGAGACGATGAAGTGCCAATGCCCCCATTTATTTGAAGAATCAATTTAATTCTACAAATTTTGAGGACAAAATTTTTTTAAGGGAGGAAGAGTTGTGATATCCTCGATCCGATGCCTACTAATTACGCAATATTGGATTTATTTGGACTCGTTAGGCGCCAATTAAGAAGGTAAGGCCATCCTACCACATTGGACCTTGATTTAATTATTTGAATGCTACACGTTAATGTACAATGTGCTTGATTGGTGTCATATGATTGATTAACCTATAGTTTTCATTTATGTACAACTTCTAGAAGCCTTGATGGAGATGAGACAAACTTTTGGTCTTATCCTAGTGGCTTGGGCGCCACTTTTGGGGGGAAAAAGAGATGAGAACCCACTTGGTTAAGCTTCTAGAATTGTTATCCCGTAAGCCTCTTGCATGTGCCTAATTCTAGTAAGCATGATTATCTTAGGGGGGGAGATTTGATGGGGATATTTTTAAAGGCTAGGCTAGCCTAAGCCTAGAGCATTTGAGTGAAAGTGCATTATTGGACTCTCTATCTCTCTCCCTTGCAAGATCACCTTAGGATAACACTCTCATTTCTCTCATTTTCTCTCTTCCTCTCCCTCTCTTCTCTCCCTCACTCATGCCACCACCATCACCAGCCACCATCACCACCACTGCTTGCCACCACCAACACCGTCGGCCATCACCACCACCGTGCTACATCGCTCATCCACTCACCACCCCGCCACTCGTCGCCTTGTTGCCGCTCAACGCTCACTACCGCTGGCCGTGCCATGTTGTCGCTTGTTCGTCATTGCCATTTGTCCATCTTCGCTCGTAGTTCCAACGGTTTAGTAAGTGGTTCCTCTAAACCTTAGCCAGGGCGTTACTCTATGCATATCGGTCCTAGGTTAGTCTTGGTTGAGCTTGATTCCTCATATGTGTGTATGGATGTTCAAGTGGCTATTGCATGATGATTTGGACCCGGTGGAATGAGTTTTGTGGGCTAAAGATTGGTGGGTATCAACTAGGGCTTGAATCATTGAAGTTTAGTTTGAAACCTGGATTTGTTATTATCGTACCTCTTCAGTTTACTATTTTTGTAGAGACCTTCGTGGGTCGAATCTGAAATGGTGTTCTTCACAAAAGTTGTTCTATACTCATATGATTGCAAGGGATGATACCTGATGGATTTTGGTTTTCGTTTGTGATGGTGGTCGGAATGATGCTCTTAATTGAATGCCATCTTCGAGTGAGGTCGAGATAATGCCATGCCCAATGGGGTGGGACGATGCCCGGTTACGCCGGAAGACCACCAAAGCAAGTGTTGGTCGTGGCCCTAAGCGGTCGTAATAATCGGAACACACATAGATGCATTGTACATGAATTATGTGGTATGACGTGTTCTTAATTAATATGCATGATTGTTGCATGTCGATTGAATGCAAGACTTCACGTGTGAATAGTTATGTGAATTTGACGTGCCATCGGAAGGTAAGAAGTATGAGTGTTTAACTGATGGTTTTGTGGCATGCGCATTTGATAAATTGCCCTTCGTCTTTCCAAAGCAAGGTTTCATCCTACTCGAGGTTTAGTGGTTCCACTTATTGAGATTTTCTCATTTGTCGTTGTTCATCTCTTTTCAGGCCTTTAGTATGGATACACGGATAATACGTTTTGGGGTCCTGGTGGACTAAGATGTTGAGATAGTTGAGTACGTTGCACCAGGGACGAACATGGCATACAAGGAGTACACGACCACTGTTTGAGTTAACGAGGGGCTTACTAACTTAGTTCGTCATCACTTCAAAGCATGATATGTGTGGTTTAGGGAGGAGCATTGGGGACCTCTTCAAGGCTTTGACGGACCACCGGGTGCACCTGGCGCAATTTCATGGGATGCTTTAGGGTCGAATGTCCTCGACGGTTTCGTTAGTGATCCAAAGTCGAACCCAGACTATGACCCCATAGAGGAGCCATAGCATACCTGAGTATGAAGGAGTCGTGTCTTTTTGAGTAGGCCCTCGTAGATAGAGGAAATAGGTCTAACCCCGACCCCTTTTGTTTGAATCGGATAAAGGCCCGTAGTGACGGGTTTGCTAGCTCAAATTGGTTTCGCGGGTGATTCCACACGACCGAGAATGTGCGTGGCCAACAATTCCGAAATTAATTCGAACAATCGCGACCCTGGGACTAGCGATAAATCCTCACATTCTCTTGGTAATCGAGACCGTCACGACTCGAGTAACCCTAAATTGATACGCGTAACCCCTAAACAGCCGCCCGTTAGTGAGAAACCTTAAAATTGTAATTAAGCAAATTTGATCGTGGAATTGGATCCAGACTTGAGTGTCGAATTCCTTGGACGTACGTGACTATTTTGCAAGGACGACGTCATTTTAGTGTGGCCAATTATATTTGGGGTTGGTACGGTCGAAAAATGGAAATTCAGCCTGGAAGTGAAAAATTACAATTTTGCCCCTAGACCTATGCCTTGTAATCCGAATTTTGGGGTTTTATTGGAGGTCAATTTGGGAAATTGGTGGACATGATCAGCTCCAATAATTCAGAAAAATATGGGACAAGTCTACCCCTCCATTATTGGACAAGAATTAATCTCAACCCTTGAAAAGAGGGCAAGATGGTCATTTATTGGTAGTTTGGTCAACCACCCCACTAAGCTAATATTGCATAAACCCACTCTCACACTCTACCACCAGCCACAACTCTCTCTCTTAATCTCGCCGTGATCCGCTGAGCATGCCGAAGCGCCGTCGTCCGCCGCCTTGCGTAGCCATCATCGGATCCGCACCGTCCGTGCCAACCACCGCCTCACCACCATCCGACCACCACTCTCCCTCCTTCCTTTCCCCCCCTTGGCCTCGTGTGAGGAACCACACCACCGCTCACCGGACCGCCGTCGCCCGCTGGAGCACGTTGCCGTGTCGTTCAGCCTCGCCTTGCACCACCCCATCCCGTCACTCTCTTTCTCTCTCTCTATTTTACTTGCTTGGCCACGTGAGGTCAGCCACACCGGAGCCGTCGATCGCCACTGCCGCTCGCACCACCGCGAAAGCTGCCATTCGCCGCCGTAAGCCAATGACCAGCTGCTTGTTTTCCTCACCTGTTCAGCCTTGTTCAGAGCATAGGAGTTGGTGAGTAATTAATCCCTAAACCCTAATTAGGCTAATTAGCATTTCTAGATAGGATTAGGGTAATTTAGGTGTTAATTAGGGTAATTTAAGGGTTATTTAGTGAGCTGGTTATTAGAGGCTGACATGTGGTGATTTGGGAGTTTATTATGCTGATTTTAATATGGATTAGTGCCCTAGTATGGGCTGTTTGGTTGCTGATTTGATTGGAGATTAATTGGACCTAGATTGTTGAATGAAGAGCTCAATCGTGAAAGTTGCCGTGTATGCTCATTTGGTTCAATTAGTGGTTGATTTATGCTCATTTGAGATCCATTGTTGTGATGCCATGTCGCGTGTTTAATGTGGCCGAGTGGTGAGGAGATTAGTGGCCTATCAATTGTGAAATTTTACATGGCTAAGTGTATGTGATCGGGTGTCAATGTTGTGCCGTGGCCGAATTGAGTAATTAGGTTAAATCTGAGCATGTTAAATGATTATTGGAGCATGTCGTGGCATTTGTTTGAGTATGCACTGGCATTGATTGAGTATGTGCCTTTGTGAAACGTAATGCTCATTGTGAACCGCATTGTTGACCGAGTGCCGGATTGTATGGCCACGCATTTTGCATGCTGAGCATTGGCTTAAGACGAGATTTGTGTGAGTATACGTGCCTAACATGAGCATTTGATCACTTAATCGCCCTGATATGTTTTACGTGGGGTTGAGATAAAACCGGTGTATGTGTATATGTGATCACTATAAGCCCTGATGCGTGTTACGCGGGATATTGAACCCGTCCTGATGCGTCTTATGCGGGACAATGCCCGAATTGCCGAAAGACGGCAAACCTAATGGGTTTTACGTGGGTGTGGTCTGTATTTAGATATCAATGTTGCGCCTGATACATTTTACGCGGGCTAAAGACACTAGGCCTTATGTGTTTTACACGGGCCAGGAAGTGTTGGATATCTATAGACCTAATGCGTTTTACGTGGGTCAGACCTTATGCGTTTTACGCGGGTCGAGTATAATTGAGAAAATGGCAATGTGCAAGTATGCATTATTGAGCCAGATCATGAGCATGGACATATTGGTGGCATATGTGTGCAAGAGTGCAATGGCAAGTGTGTAAGCATGTACATGGAGTGCGTGTGACTAAGCTTGTTTGCGTATGTGTCATTATTGTGATGTTAAATGCCTAACCTGCAGGGTCAGTTGTATGATCGGTCTGGGCCCCAGGGCCTTGGTTAATTGAATGTTATACTGGACTGTTTGATTGTTTGCCTGTCAGGAGGTGCATGTTAGACTAGTTTAGGTTCAGGGGGTTTTACTCGCTGAGATTCATCTCACTGTTGTTGAAACCCAACTTTTCAGAGCCCTAGACTTGAGATGTCAAATGTGCCTATTCGTTTTGGGATCCCGTACCGCATAGAGCGGTCTATGATTGAGTACCCCGTAGGGAACGGGGAGACTTATATTAGGCATTATACCACGATCTGGGTCGACGTGGGCCAGTATCATTTCCAGCCTCACTACTACCTAGGTTGGTGTTGTCCGGGACCCGACTGGTGTTTATGAGCCCCTTAGGACTTTTGACGTCCCGTTCAACGGGCTAGGGGAGATGGACCTGCAGTGTGCCAACGGAGACTTGGCGAGCCCGGAGGCATCTTTTAGTGAGGATTCCTACAACGAGACAGTCGTTTAGGAGATGGATCAGCCGGACCCAATGGATACGGACCCAGCAGATTGGGAGTCCGACCCAGAGTTGATGGATTCAGATGAGGAGCCTGAGCCTATGGAGCAAGAGCCTAAGCGGGAGGACGAGCCTGAGGAGATGGATTCTGAGGAGGAGCCGACAGAGGCCGAGTCCGAGTTGGATTCCCTAAACTCCGAGGTCGAGCTGTTTGACAGTTCTTTCGAGTCCTCAGGATTCGATCCAGACTGGGTTCAGTAGGGTTAGCCTTAGCCTCCGTTAGGTAGGGCCAATACCTTTTTGATCGGGGCCCTTCCTTAGTATAGATGTCTAACCCCGGGCCATCTACCCCTTTTTGCTGTGTGTGGCCGTTGACCGTTGTTTTTGATTTTTGTGCTTATGCTGTAAACGGATATTGTAGTTCCCTGTTAGTAATGCAAGTTGTATTTATTGTATTCAATGATATCCTTGGTCATGTTGCTTTATATTGTACGAGTATTTGTTACTTCAGCATGTGCATTGTTCTCTGTTCTAGGTTTTGGGTCGGCGATGTGTCCTGAAACGTCACACTTAATCAACCTCGGTTGGGATGTTCGCGTGCCGTAGGGTTCGGGGCGTGACAGCCGGACCTTTGTAGTCAACTAATACTATTGAATCTAAGGGATTATAACGAGATATATGAACGGGCTCAAACAATGGAACGAGATATGATAGAGAGAGCTGTCGCTTCTAGATCGCGGTACGCCTCGGCTAAGGACAACCGTCATTTTGGAAAGAAACCAATGGCGGGAAATAGGCACTTTGTCCCTCCCATCAGAAAGAATATCGAGAAGTCGGCTCACTACTCAAATGATGTATGTCGGAGTTGTAGGGGTAGACATGGAAATGGACCTTGCCCGAGTAGGGGTGGAACATGCTTTGGATGCGGTAGACAAGGTCACCAAGTGAGGAACTACTCTAACCGACAAGCTAAGCCGCCTGTACAGTCGTAACCACCCCAGAATGGAAACCAAATTGGAGCTGCTCAGCCGGCTAATCAGAATAGGCTGTCGGCCCAAGGAAGAGTATATGCTATGACAAGAAGGGAAGCTGAGGATGCGCCTGGCGTGGTCACAGGTACGGTCTCTCTCTGTAATTATGCTGCATATGCTTTGTTTGATCCGGAGGCGTTGCACTCGTTTATATCTAAGCAATTCGCTAGATTGTCTTGAATTGAACCGAAATCGCTAGAAGTTATGATGTGTGTTACTATTCTGTTGAATGATAAGATGTTGATTTTGTTAGGATGCCTAAGCTGTAAGATTGTTATTGCTGGTAGAGAGAATTTGATTGATCTGGCTGTCTTGGCTATGCTTGATTTCGATTTTATTATTAGTATGGATCGGTTGGTTAGACAGAGGGCTATGATGGATTGTGGTAGCAAAGTGATTCAACTTAATCCGATTGACCATCCTAGATATGAATTTGTGGGAAACCGAGAAGGAACCTCGATTCCTTGGATTTCGTAGCTTGAGGTAACTAAGTTGTTAGATGAAGGATACCAAGGTCACTTAGCGACTGTGTTTGATTCTTCGATCGAGGAGCCGAGGCTAGAGGACATAGACGTGGCGTGCAATTTCCCTTATGTCTTTCCTCGGTAATTGCCGGGATTGCCACTTGAAAGAGAAGTGGAATTCGTAATTGATTTGACACCTGAGATAGATCCTACATCTAGAGCGCTCTACCGAATGGCATTGTCAGAGTTGAAAGAATTGAAGGTTCCGATGCAAGAACTACTAGAGAGAGAATTTATTCATTCGAGTGCGTCACCGTGGGGGGCACCAGTATTGTTTGTAAGGAAAAAGGATGGATTATTGCGCTTATGCATTGACTATCGATAGTTGAATCAAGTGATCGTGAAGAACAAGTATCCATTACCAAGAATAGATGACTTGTTCGATCAATTGCAAGGGGCATCAGTATTCTCAAAAATAGACTTAAGAACGGGCTACCATCAGCTAAAAATCAAGGAGGAGGATATACCGAAAACGGCGTTTTGGACAAGATATGGGCATTATGAGTTTACAGTGATGCCGTTTGAATTGACTAACACCCATGCTGCCTTTATGGATTTGATGAATAGGATATTTAAGGAATTTCTGGATTAGTTTGTCATTATGTTCATAGATGACATTTTAGTATACTCAAAGAGCCCTACAAAGCATGAGCTACATTTGGAAAAGGTTTTACATACTTTAAGAGAACACGCACTCTACGCTAAGTTCAGTAAGTGCTTTGGCTCAATCCAGTGGCATTCCTTGGACATGTGATATCTGGGGAAGGAATTTCAGTGGACCCAACAAAGATCGAAGCCGTCATGAATTGGCCAAGACCTACAACAGTAACTGAGGTTTGAAGCTTCTTAGGTCTGGTGGGTTGTTATCGACGTTTTGTGGAAGGATTCTCGATGATAGCTACTCCTTTAACGCGTCTACTGAAAAAGGAAACAAAGTTCGAATGTATGGATAAGTGTGAAAGGAGTTTCCAAGAGCTTAAGCAGAGGTTGACAACTACACCAGTGTTGACAATACCCTCAAGACCTAGAGGATATGAGATCTATAGTGATGCGTCGCCAAAGGAACTAGGATATGTGCTAATGCAACATGGAAGAGTAGTGGCATACACATCGCGGCAACTGAGACCGCTTGAATTGAATTATCTGACACACGACTTGAAATTGGCAGCAATTATCTTCGCTCTTAAGATCTAGAGGCATTACTTGTGTGGAGAGAAATTCCAGATTTTTACGGACCATCAAAGTTTAAGGTACCTATTTTCCCAAAAGGAATTGAACATGAGACAACATCGTTGGATGGAACTCCTTATGGACTATGATTGTGATATTTTATACCATCTTAGGAAAGCTAATAGAATAGCGAACGCATTGAGTCGGAAGTCAAGTATCACTCACATGTTGGTTAAAGAGTGGACCTTATGGAGGGAGCACGCGATTCGGAGTTTAAGTTTGAAGTGAGTAATCTCTCAAGTTTGACGGTGACATTAAGGATTGAATCGGAAATCCAGACTAAGATTATGGCCTTGCAATCTATGGACTCAAAGATTCAGAAGATTCTGGAGATGGATGCCACCAAAAGGAAATCGGACTTCCAAGTATCCAATGATGGAGTTTTGAAGTTTCGTGGACGATTGTGCCAGCCAAATGATGTGGAGCTTAAGGAGGAAATCTTAGCAGAAGCTCATCGTAGTAATTATAGTATTCATCCAGACAGTACGAAGATGTATCAAAATTTGCGCTAACATTACTAGTAGAACGGAATGAAAGTGGATGTAGCCAAACATGTGGCAAAGTGCCTAACACGTCAACAAGTGAAAGCGCAGCATTGCAAACCTGGTGGATTGTTGCGACCATTGGAAATCCCATAATAGAAACGGGAGCATATTACTATGGACTTTGTCATGGGTTTGCCAAGAGATCAGAGAGGCTACGACTCAATTTGGGTTATCGTTGATAGATTAACTAAGTTGGCACTCTTTTTGGCAGTGCGAAAGGACTTCGCAATGGATAGGGTCGCCAAGCTGTATATGCAACAAATAATCCATCTCCATGGAATGCCAGTGACGATTACGTCAGACAGAGACCCTAAGTTTACAGCCATGTTTTGGAAAAGCCTTCAAATAACCATGGGAATAAAACTGTAGTATAGCATGGCCTATCATCTGCAAATGGATGGTCAATCTAAGAGGACAATTCAGACACTCGAGGACATGTTACGAGCCTGTGTGATAGATTTTAAAGGAGGATGGAAAGAACAGTTGCATTTGATCGAGTTTGCCTATAACAACAGTTACTAGCAGAGTATTAGAATGACACCGTTTGAGGCATTGTATGGCAAAGCTTGTAGAACTCTAGTTTGTTGGGATGAAGTTGGGGAACGAAGCATAATGGGTCCAGAGCTGGCACAGCAATTATTTGAGGCAGTTAAGATCATCCGAGACAGGCTTAAGACTGCTCAGAGTCGTTAGAAAAGTTATGCGGATTAGAGACGTAAGCTTTTAGAATTTCAAGTAGGATACCATGTCTTCCTTAAGGTGTCGCCAATGCAAGGAACGTCCCGATTTGGCAAGAAAGGAAAGTTAAGCCCAAGTTACGTAGGTCCGTTTGAAATTTTAAAGAAGATTGGAACTCTAGCCTATTGACTCGCCTTGCCGCCGAATTTGTCTCAAGTTCACAATGTTTTCCACGTATCCATGTTGAGAAAGTACAAACCGAATCCGACCCACGTGCTAAATTATGAAGAAACAGATGTGGACGATAGGGTGTCGTATGTAGAGAGACCTATTCGGATAGAGGACAAAAAAGAATAAGTTTTGTGGAACAAGATAATCCCGCTAGTTAAAATCGTTTGACAACATCACGGTACCAAAGGAGGCACCTGGGAAGGTGAAGAGATCATGAGACGTCAGAACCCCCATTTATTTGAGTAGTGTGGTTGGTTGTAAATTTCGAGAATGAAATTTTTGTAAGAGGGAAAGAGTTGTGACATTCTGTAATTCAACTCATTTTTTGGGATTTATGAAATGATTGTATCTTCAATGCACTTTAGTTAAATCTCACTCAAAATTGATCACTCTTGAGAAGACTAACCATTAGGGAATGACTAACTATAAATTAAGTATGTGGACCTAAGAACTTGACCGTGAATCGACACTTTAACCATTAGGATTGACGATGAGATATTTTGGGCCATTATGAACCAATCCAAATATGGTTATGGAACGATTCGCAAATATTGTATAATTGGATCGCGGGTGAATCCGCTTGACCATTGTATGAATTTTGAACTATCATAAACCTAATCCGAACGATCACGTCAATTGGAACTAGTGATTGATCGCAATTACATGACAACCGAGGTTGCCATGGCTCGAGTAAACTTAGATATCACCCGAATTGGTCACAAGTCGACACATGTAACTCTTAGAAGCCGCTCGTTAGTTTGAGGCACACTAAAGTTGCATTTAATCGAATTTGACCATTACTTGAAATCCGGACTTAGGAATTGAATTTCTCGAAAGCCATGACTAATTCATTGGACGACGTCACATTTGGTGTGGCCAACCTTAACGCCACTCAGATTTGTCGGAAAAGTGAAATTTAGATCGGGAGTGGAAAATGACCATTTTGCCCTTGGGATTATTTGAATTCATTTAAAAGGTTGAAAGGCAATTTGGACATATGGCCTTTCCCTCACTTGGCCAAAATTCATGGACAAGTATGCCCCTTCCCATCTTATTTATTTTGTGTGCTATTTAGGAATTTTGGGAAAATAATATGAAGAATTATGTGGACCCTTAGATCTTGAGTTGGAAAAGGGGATGGAATGTGAGCCCTTGGATGCATGAGTGGGGGTGGGTGATGGGGTTTTCAGTAAGGTTGGTAGTGAAAAATCTGATCAAGTCTTCTCTCTTTTATTCATTCTCTCTCTCTCCTCTTCTTCTTCTTTTCCTTTATGGCTTCTGCTCCTACTTCATGTCTTCTGCTTCTTCCATTTTTGCTTCTGCTTTTGCTTCTACTATTGCTGCTTGTGTTTCTGCTTCTACTTCTATTTTTGCTCCAATGTTGCTGTTCTGCCAACTTTGTTGTTGCCCCTTTCCCCTGAGTCATTCTTGTCTAGACTCGAGGTAAGTAGCTTCCTAACCCTTGACTAGGCTAAGGGGTTACTAATGGACATATTAGGGGCTGATTCATAGTTGTGAATAGTTGGTTTAGTGGTTAGATGAGCTTGAATTGCTTAATGGTTCATGTTAGTTGATTCTTGGATTCATTGTTGCTATGCGTCTATGTTTTTCTATTTTTGTGGAGATCAATGTGGACCAAATTTGAGGAAGTATTCTCATGGAAGTTGACCCTAACATCTTGACTTATGTCATATATTAAATTTGAAATTTTTGGAGACCTTTTTAGGGTATTCAGAAGTCCATTTTCGGACTGTCACTACTCTGCTGGATTTACTGTTCACCCGATCGGCGTGTCTTTCTGAATTTTTATAAAATTTTCCAGACACTTTTCAACAAACTTCCTTCATGAAAGTTGTCAATGACACTTATTTCTATGACATAAAAATTTTAAGGTTTTCCAAGGATATTTTGGTACTGATTGAAAGGGATTTCTAAGGCCAAATGGTTTGCCCTGGTAGACTAATTTTCAATCTGATTTTGGGTGACAAAAAGAGCTATTTTCAGCCAGAATTGGATTTCGTGTCCCACATGAAAAAAGTTTATCAAGATTTTTTCAATGACATATCTAAACTTCAGAATTTTTGGCATTGAATTACTATTTATTGCAAAACAGTTTCGATTACTGTGCAATTGCCAATTTTAAGCTCAATTCTATGCAAATTTTGTTTCTCTCTCTTGGAAACCTTTCGATGTGGTTGTTGCACGTGAGGCAGTGACTGGTTTGTAAATGTGTGTTCATGGCTTTAATTGGTGGAACCGTGGCTGATTTGATGGGCGTGTAAACTGATTTGCATTGCTGGTGATTAAGCACATTTGAGTGATGTTCGAGCGTGTGAATGACATCGAATTGAATGGGTCATGCGGCGTGTGTGATCACCTAAGTACCCTGATGTGTCTTTACATGGGAAAAAGATAATAAATTATGTGACGGAGTCTATGTGTGATCACTTCCCCTGATGCGTCTTTAAGCAGGGATTGAACCCGTCCTGAGGAGTGTTAAGCGGCACAATGCCCGGTTAAGTCGGAAGACTGCCAAAATAATGCGTTTTACGCGGGTTGTGCCATGGGCCTAATACGTGTTACTCGGGTCATGAATAATCTGAACGGAAGAGCGGGTGTTTGTTGTGCATTGGTGTATGTAATGTATCGAGATTTAGATGTGATTATGATCGGATTATTGCTGGCACACGTGCATGTGTAAGTCATACCCGGGATTGTACGTGTCCATGAGTTATTGCTGCATTATTGCGATTTGACTAACATGCAGGGCTTGTGCATGTTTCGAGATGAGGTAGGGATATCTGTGTTTGTCACGGCATGTTGATTATTTGAATTTTGTGCTTAGACTTTTCCGGGAGTACACATTGGCCTATGCGGGGCTTAGGTTATTCGCTTATTGAAACTCATTCTCATAGTTGATTATAAACCCTTTAGACCCCTGAGCCTCATGACGTTATGGAAGACCCGGGGATGCTGCCAGAGTACCACGGGGATTGAAGATAAGTTTAATGCTCCCATATGTTATGTACTCCTTTTGGTAGTGAAGTTAGGCTACCCAACCACCGCCCCTTTTTTATTAACGTGGTTTGATGTTAGTGGCCTAGTATAAGGTTGTGTAAATAAATGTTGTAAGTATGCCAAGTGTATGAACATGTTTGTCGTTATGTGTTCAAGCGAGTTTCCTACTATCCCGTGTAATTGAATTGTTGTATGGTGTTTGATTTCGTTTCCACTGGTGCATGATCATTAGTGTTTCTCTGGATCGGCGACAAGTCCTGAGAAGTTGCACTATTATCGACCCAAGCGGGATATTGCACGCACGCCGGGTTCGGGGCGTGACGTCTTTGTCAAGCTCGGAGGAGTAAGACATTGGCGTCTCAGTTTTCTTGCACCTCTCCATACCAAACTTCTTTACAATCTCCTTTGCATACTTTCTTGATATATGAAAGTGCCACTTTTGGTCCGCCTGCTCAAGTCCAAGAAAAAATGTCAGTTTTCCTATCATGCTCATTTCAAACTCATTAAGAATAGTCTTCTCAAAATCAAGTGAGGTCAAAGTTTGAATATTAATGGTAGTATGATGATATTTATAAGTATATGAATTACTAAAAAGTAACAAGCAAGAGTTGAGAAATAGAAGAAATTGCACATAGAATTTTTAGTGGTTCAGCTTAGAGAAAGCCTATGTCTACTCTTCCACACTGACAATCTACTGGCTAGATTTCACAAATCAATCAATCGGAGGTTACAAATGTGAGTGATAATAGTTCAAACAATTACTCTTTCAATGCCTCACAAGAATTACAATTTGAAGCTCAAAAAGACAAATATGAAAGATCAAAGTTCTCTTATACTTTGGAATTTTTATTTTAGACCTCTCTTTTCTCTTTGACAACTTGGTCTTATTATATATTCCTATACTTCCAATTTACCCATTGGATAGTCTTCAAAAGATCACTCTCCAATCAACCGTTGGATGAGATTACATAATGACAATTGAGCAACCGTTGAGACATACAATCAGAATCTTCGTTGATTTGGTCATCCATACCAACAAATCTTGGTTTCCATAAGTCGAGTTCTTCGATTAAGGAAGGCAACTTGCCTTTGGAGTGATCGCCAATCAATCAAATGTCTTGTGTAAAGAATGTCGTTGCAAAACAATCCTTAATATTGAAGGTCAATCATTTCTTTCTATATAGGAAATCTAAGCCAGATTACTAGTTGTGACAATATAAGTAATGGAGTTTGTGTATGAATATATGTAGCCACAAATAGACTTTGTAATATGATGATATTTAGCTTTAGCGTAGAGTCTCAAGAAATCACATGGTATGATGGTATCTGTGTATAAGATTTGCTGATATCCACACTGTTGCTCTGATGATATCTATGCAATAATCTTGATGACATCCACCAAGTAATTGTCTTAAATTTCGGCCACGATATATAAGCAACAGTAGATGGAGTTTGAATAAATAATCAAGTTTGATAAAAAAAATTTCTCTTCATGAGCAGTTTCTAAAAGAAACACTTCAATGCATTTATCAAACTCAAAATAAACAGTGAAAGGTTTTGTCAACTTCAAAACATAAAAGGAGGTTTTCTCAACACATGTTATGTGTTATTAATTGAATTAAAACTCATATAGACATAACTTAGATTAGAATTGCATCTCATGCATTGTATATAGTTTAATTTTCCTAAACAAGAAAAAAAAAAGAAATAATTAGAATTACATAGTTACATAGAAACTATGTTTAGGCTAGGCATGCATTTTAATTAACACATTGCTGATACTTGGGAAATTAATATCAGTAAGATCATGCCTTGCTTGCTCAAGGTACCTAAGTTCTTGCCCTAATCTAGCAATTTATTTATTTCTTTGGTTTATTGAGTTTTAAATCATTTATTACATACCTGCATGATCACTCTTGCATGTTAGTGGCTTAGGATTAAAATCATCAAGATCGCTTAAAAAATATTTTTTGAAAATAAAGATAGAAGGTACCAAAAAGGCGTTAAATTAATTAGCACCATCAAATCCACGAATCCATTAAATTTCTAGTTTATAAAAGTAAAGTATTCTTCCATACTTTATTTGAGTGTCTAATTGACTCTAATTAATTAGTGTGGTAAGAAAATTGCATGTTAAATTGAGTACCAAGTTGCGATTGGTAGGGTTTGAGAGAGCCCATGCTAAACACAAGCGACTGCCTCATGGGAGGAACTTTCGTTCCTATTTAGTAGTCCATTAGCTTTCCCTTTAGTGGTACAACTCCATGACAGTGTCGAAGCTTCACAACTCCTCCATAGTTTTTTGTTCACGTCAAAAGTCCACAAAAGCAACAAAAAAGTCAAAACACCTTTTCTGTAGCTTTGTGGCTCATGTTGATGTTTCACGAAAGCGATGAGAGAGTCAAAGTGTTATAATTTTCAGAATTGCAAAGGTAAATAATCATGTTTTCTCTCTTTTACTAGATTTGGTGTTCGCTGGCTAATCTACCCCATCAATATTGTTGTAACTCGTTTATATTTCTTGTTATAGTCAAACTTGTGACTCTAGAATTAGCGATGTGCAAAACGGACTGTCCAAACTAAGAATCGCTTGGACCAGGCCGGACCGGACCAGATCGACCGGTTTGGTCTGGTTCCCAATTCCTAAAAGTGGAACCAATGTCTAGGCGGTCTAATGTACCATGTTCCAAGGTGAGCTAGATCGATCCAAACTGATTACATATACTTTTTTTTGTGATTATATGTAGTCAACATAGGGAATACAATTCCAATTTTAGAACATATGTGTAGTCGGCATGAGGAACACAATTCGTTATCGCATTGGCTCAAATTGCACGCTTATTTTTGTGATTATGTGTAATTAGCATGGGAACACAATTCTAATTTCAAAAAACATGGTAGCAAGTAGTGGGAAAAAAAAAAGTGACCAGTTACATTGAACCGAACTAGAACCGGTGGTCTGGTCTAGTTCTCGATCTGAGACCAATTGGTCCGGTCCCCGATTCCCAATTTTGGTAACCGATTCTTCCGGTCCAGTTTCCAGTTCCATCTTGAAACTGAACTAGATTGGTGAAACCAAAACTAGACTAGGAACCAATCACCCCTATCTAGAATAGTGCGATGAGCCCCATTTTTGTTTAAGATGTAGATCATACAATAATTATAAATTGATTTATGGAGGTTATCTTCATTTGTCTATTTGTGAATTCTTTAGCAATAAATCATGAGAAATTCTTACCATTTACATTTCTGCATTTTTAGGATATAGTAAAATCAGTATCCAATCTTATCTTGGCTAAAAATCTAGATAACCAAACGCAGCCTAAACTAGAAAAAATTAAACTAGGAAACGTTAAACTAGGAAATGTATATGTGGAAAACATTAAACTACGAAACAGTAAATTAGAAAATGATCCATGAAAGAAAAATCAAAAGCATATACCTTTTCGTCGGTTTCTGGTTATTGTGGCGTGGGAGTTATTCCCTTAATGAATTGATAGATAACCTTCCTTTATGGGCCGATGTTTCCTTGTTCTCCTCTGCGAACAACAAAGAACCAACTTTATATGCATTTTCCATCCGACCAAAAGTCCCTCCCACATTTTCAGAGGAAGATCGCTGTCGACCCACACACGCAGCACCATCATCGTTTCCCTCCCATTCACATTCCGATGGGTCGTCGCGAATGCCTTCTCTTGCTCGTGCTTTCGGCGACGCTCTTCAGTTTCAGTTTCGGTGCCTCTTGCTCCAATGGACAATGCAAGGTTCGTGTGTCTCTGTCAGATTGTACTTCCGTTTTCGGGCACGAGTCTGGGGAAATTTCTGATTTTGTTCTTTCGTGTGGTCTTTCGTGAATGAAGCTACTTGATAAATGCTCGAGGGATAGCGACTGTGAGGCCGGTCTCTATTGTTTTTCTTGCCTTGAAGGCCTTTCAGATCCCATATGTGTAAGATCAACCGCGACTGACCAGTTCAAGCTCTTGGTATCTCTCTCTCTCTCTCTCTCTCTCTCTCTCGCTCTCTCTCTCTGTAATTTCATTTTTGCCTTGAAGTCCAAATTTTGTTTTTCCTTTCTGATTGTCGAAATCGACCTGCTCAGTGATATAAGAAGTTCAGACTTTATGGAGTGGAGTTGATTAATTTGTCATTTTCTCTGAGTTAATATCACGAAAAACTCTAAATCAAATCAGGAAGCATGTGACAAACTAATCCAAAACTAATTTTTTAACCATTAAAAACCCAAAATAGTACACTTGCGATAAATTTACCGAAACTAATTGTTTGACCAGGAAAAATCTCAAATTTATATATTTGTGACTAATTCACCCTCCGTAAAGCTATATTAATACAACGAAAAATCACAAATTGTTACATTTGTTACAAACGGAGGTAAAATCCCGAACTTATACACTTGTCAACTGGCACGTGTAATTCATGTTAATAATTTCCCAAATATAAAAGAAAAAGAAAGAATAAGAAGGCAAATTCATTGTTCTTATTACATGATCAGCCTAATCTCAACTGCCCATGAGCATTCATCTCTTGTGTGAAGAAAAATATAAATTTTACATAGTTCATGCCACTAAGAAATTTGCATATAAATAGTCTTTTTCCAATTAAAACCCTGGTCGACTATAGTATGCCAATTCGTAGTCGTTTCAAATGTATTCTGGTTGCGTGCGGAAATTCATAAATGTAACGATTTAACATTCGGGCTATGTAATTTGTGTTAAGTACTTTTTTTTCTCAAGATTTGTGTTAAGTACTTGACTCGGTAAAGAATGATGGCACTTCAAATACAGTAGATGCAAGACACATTTTCTAAAAGCTTGAATTACAGGCCAGAAATTTTTCCAGCATGAGAATGTTCTTTTCATTGTATTTTTTTTTTTCAGGTTTTGGCAGGTACATTAGAAGGCTTGATTGGTGTTAGAGATAATTATGCATTCTTTTAGGATAATTTCCTTTGTTAGGAATATTTTGATAATTCTATTGATTATCCGTATCTCTCAAAATTGCACGTATATCTTCCTTTGATTATGCGTATCTTGATTAAGATATTTTTTAAGTATAGCTATCTAATAAAGTTATGATGTATTTTTCATTAATATATATATCGAAATCTACAGAAATTCCACAATTCTCCCTTCCACTTTATCATTATTAACTGCTGGTATATCATCTTGATCAGTGATTTGATCTGCTTCATTTAACTTCTTTATCAGAACAATTCTCTTCCTTTCAACAAATATGCATTCTTGACGACCCACAATGCGTATGCGATCGAAGGAGAGCCACACCACACGCATGTGCCAAGAGTCACGTTTACAAATCAAGAGGATACCGTCACTCAACAGCTAAATGTACGATTCCCTGTAAACACGATTGCTTTTTAGCTTTTTCTTATCTTCATTTTCATGATGTTACAGGAATAATATGACCTCAATTTTTATGTCGCCAATGGCATCTTTCCATTTCCAGAATGGAGTTCGAGGGCTGATGCTAGATACATATGATTTTGAAGGAGATGTATGGTTGTGCCATTCTTTCAAGGGTCGTTGTCATGACTACACAGCATTTGTAAGTACTGTGTCCTTAAACTGATAGTGTTTATGTCCACCCCGGTGCTTTATGATTTTTCTCTTCTCGTTGAAAATTTTTCTTCTCTTCCTTCACCTTATCTATTTGGGGCACCTTGAATGCTGAGGATCCTTGTTTGCCATGCAGGAACCTGCTATAGACACTCTCAAGGAAGTCGAAGCTTTTCTATCTGCAAACCCTGCGGAGATAGTCACTTTGATACTCGAGGACTACGTTCAGGCACCAAATGGATTGACAAAGGTCTTTACTGATGCTGGCTTGATGAAATACTGGTTTCCGGTATCAAACATGCCAAAGAACGGTCAGGATTGGCCGCGAGTAAGTGACATGGTGGCTAATAACCAGCGGCTGCTCGTGTTTACCTCCATCCAATCAAAGGAACAGAGTGAAGGGATCGCTTATCAGTGGAATTACATGGTTGAGAATCAATGTATGTACATAGTCAAGTTCATCTAGAGAGAATTTTCTAGACTATTTGGCCCATATTTTTTCAAACTCATTATTCGTTGTTGACATGTTGTGTCCATGTATGTGTATGGCACGTTAATTAATTAGTAATTTGCAGATGGCAATGGTGGATTGAAAGCAGGAAGCTGTCCAAACAGAGCTGAATCGCCTCCTCTTAATGACAGGAGCAAGTCCTTGATTTTGGTGAATTACTTCCGGACTGTGCCCATCTACCTACTCAGTTGCGAGAACAACTCAACCGACCTTATTAACATGCTTCAGACTTGTTATGGCGTGGCCGGCAACAGATGGGCTAATTTTGTCGCTGTCGATTATTATAAGGTACAAGTTCTATCTTTTCAATGCTTATCTCTGTCTATAGGACCTTCTGAAATTTAAAAAAGCTATCAGGGATATCATCTTTTCCTCTTATATACTACTTGAAACACCCCAAAAAATATGTACCTTTGGCTCATGCTCTTGTTTGGGCTAGATAATCGGAGACACGCCTAGCAGTCAATTATAGTAATATTAATTTTGTCCGACCAATTTTCTCGATGGATTTAGACCTGCATTTTTTGGAATGAAAAAGCTATGGAAAAGGATTGACACCGGAAGCTCTATGCTTTTATGCAGAGGAGCGAGGGAGGAGGATCATTTCAAGCGGTAGACACTCTCAACGGGGAGCTGCTATGTGGATGTAACGATGTGCACGCGTGCGTGGTAAGTTAAACTTGAGGTGCTCATTTAGTTCTCTGAAGCAAAAAGAATATTCTCTTCTCAATGTTGGCATAATAGAACGGATATCCCAACCATTTCGATTGCTTTGATAGTATGGGGAACCAAGCCCGTGTCATAGCCTAATCTATATCGGACATGCTTTTCTCTCTCAATTATGAAGTTAAAAACATGAGGTTCATTAGTAGTTGGAAGAACATTCACAGACAATTGTATGTTTCTTTTCTGGAAATTTTGCTGACGCGATTGGTACTTTCGTTTTGCAGCCGGGTTCAACTTCTGGGGCATGCACTCCATAGAAAACAGCAATATCCCGAATAGAACTAAGGAAACTACAACAACTGCTGCAACTCGGAATAGAAAAATGCACACTGCAATTCATGCCGAGTCTCCGACAACTAAGGAAACCAAATCAGTTGTTGCTGCATTTTTTTTTATGCAAGACTACAGTGGCTCAGTCAAAATAGTGGATACCTACCAATCAAGAGAATGTATCTTTTAGGCTGCGATACACCCGGAAAAGAAAGCTCAATAAGGTAACACATCTTTCTGTTTGTCATGCCCTGCATATTGAGTTTGTTCTTACTTACGGTACTCAACTGCTCGTTTCCTCTCTCGGGTACACATGGAGCACAAAACAGATTATGCCGCGATCGATACAATCAATCACATAAGCGTAATCGGAGTTCCGTTGCTCCTTGATATGATAAGGATCTACCCTAGTAGAAGGAGTTCTTCGTAAGACGAGGGTCTCAACGCTAGGCATAGTAAGACAGGCTTACAAATTCCGTATACTAAATGTTGTCGCATACTAGAATTGGCTAATTAAGTAAGTGGGCATATTCAACAGCCAATAACAATCTGCCATATCATTTACTATGATCAATTTTAGCAAATTTAGCATTTCTCCTCACTAATTCTCACTTAGGGTTCGTTTGTTTCAATGAAAACCATTTTTCAGGAAATTGTTTTCTGACTTTCCGGTAATTTGATGATGGAAAACTAAAAGATCTACATAAAACGTTTTCTATGGACAAAAAACAACAAGCTTAGATCGGGGGAAAACAACTTCCTCTTCCGGTAAAAAGTAAATCACTTTCTCTAAGCCACCAAATAAATAAAAACTAACATTTCCATTGAATATCATCGAATATATATTTTTTTTATCATGAAATTTTTAGTGAAACAAACACGCACTAATATCCCTTGAGCTAGTCTCAAAACAATAGATTGCAATGTTGGAACTTAAAAACCTCATGGTTGTGGTTGGAGAAGGCCCAAGGGATTTTGGTGGGCTGTTTGGGCCGTGAAATTTTTCTAGTTTAGGAACTCTCTCTTCATGGTAACTAGAAACTAGTTAAGCTTAAGTCATTCCTCATTCTTTCACGTAACCCTCCCAAAAACATCGATTTGATTCTTAATAAACACGAGTGACCTGCTCACCATCGGATTAACCTTTTTTCTTACCACTGAATCGATCCCATTTACTCCTAATGAAAGTGAGAGCTCACCAAATTCGTGCACGCACAAGTAGAAAGGGCTAACTCAGGTAATGCTACGTCGTAATGTTAGTCAGGTTGCGGCAGGGTTCGTCATCGACAAAAGGGTGCTTAATGAGATTTTTTTTTTTAATCTCGTATGATATGTTACTTGAAATTCCACGTAAGAATTTCTCTGTCTCTCTTTTGAATTAGAAGACAAGGACATTGTTAAGAAAAAGATGGCTTAGTAACGTAATGAGTCATGCACCGGTCGACAGGACATTGAGAGTTTGCTAAATTTCTTAGTTGGCTGTCCTCAAAGTAAACTGATGAATACGTAACCGGGGTTGGTGAACGAACCTTATCGGAAAATGAGATTGACATCGAAATTCACGTGGCTAGTAAATGGTGTCCTCAAGGACATTTTTTCCTAGACAAAACTTTAAGAAAAAGAGAAATTGGACAACTCAGTCAAAATCCTGCTAAGGCAAGTCTAGGTCAAAGCAATGACGGGAGGGCATGGGAAAATGTTGCTTGAGTGAACTTTTTTGACAGAATGATACTCAAAATAGAGACATATCTCTCACGGCCATGTGATCCGATCAGCCAACAGGCAGATAGAATAGGAGGTATCTTTCATTACATATGCTGAAGCATGTAGTTTTCAAACTCTATCTAGGGCTAGATATGATATAAAGAGTCAAGACATAGGGTTCCCCAATCAATGAAGCATTACAATATTGTGTGGGGTCATTTACATTCTTTACGACTTTCGAGAAATTCACTCCGTGTGGTTTTCGAAAATTGGGGGACTGAATCTTTATTATTAGGATGATTCGGTTGTGCATATAGTCAACAACCTAGAGAAATACGACACATTAGAGTCTAAGTGCGCAATTGGGTCGATACACTGCCGAACTCAAGCTCGACTGAAGTCACATGCTCCATGCTCGAAAGTCTAGTCAAGCTCAATGAAGTATTAATTTTCCTGCTTAAGGTCGACTCGATTAGAAAATTGAGATGCTCGATCTCGACTCAACTTGATTACAATAACTTATAACTAAGGCTCAAGATTTATAAGCTCAAATTATATATAAGTACTCGGGGTTTTCTTTATATTTGTTAAATATATCTTTAAAACTAATGAAAGTTCGATTAGGTTCAACTAAGCTCATGAGCCTATTGAGTTTAGTATTGGTAGGCTTGAGGACTCGACATGATACTCGAATAGCTCCACTCAAAATTAAGTGAGTCGATCTTGAATAGTCATCGGGCCTAACCTGAGCTTTGTTGTTGAGCCAAACCCGAGCATTGGTTCAGTAAACTACTTTTTGGCCTGTTGAGAGCTTTGTCAAATACGCCAGAGTCCAGAGTTGGGTCGAAGGCTTCGTGCCTGAACAGAAACTGGTCTCTCTCTCTCTCCGCTAATTGTGATTCTGTCTGAATCTCTCTCTTCATTGACTTGTTAGGGAAACCATTGCGATACTTCAACTCGAAACAGAGTTCAAAGAACTTGGTTCTATGATTAAGCATATGTCAGCAGGACAAATAAGGTCGTTGCAATGCAACCTGTCTGGCTCTGCTCTGCCTCTAGATGCTTTCATGTGAGGAACAAGACTCAAGTATTCCTGTATGATCCTCTGCATGTAGCTCATTGCCTCATATAATTTTCCTCATATAACAGGCTAAAAAAGTTTTGGAGTGACCAAGAACAATGAAGTAAATGCATAGGAGATTGGACAGACAAGAGTAATGTTAGGTAGACCTTGAGTTTTGTATATCGCTTGAAACAAGTGTGGCTGATGTGGCATAAAACTAGGGTTTCACTTGGGTAAGGTGTGGCCATTTCTTACATTTTCCAGATGTAAGCCAGAATTTTGTTTTGGCGGATATACTTTTATTGGATACTTCAACTGCTTGTCTTTATTAAGGTTGATATGATTTCAAGTAGTCTGAATTTAGAAAGAATCCCACTCTAGCTTAAACTTGAAAAGACCTATCGAGTTGCACGAAAATCTAAAGAACCATTAGGTAATCTAAATTTATGAAAGCAGTAAATCTCAACAGCATGATACCAACTTTTATTTTCCACACCTATTTTGTAGTAAACAAAGCCTAATCTTTTTTTTTTAATTTAGTTCATTACTTCAATGTCCCCACTACACAAAAGATCCTAATTCCATCTCGCCCTACATTTTGAAGAATCTTGTGATGTAGTCTGTCCATCAACAAGGTTTACAAATTTTATGTAAATAAAGTCGACATATATAGAAGAACACATGAATCTATTCATATGAGATTTCGTCCCCACGAAATGGGACGGACGAAGTGATGGACACATATCAACTTTTTGGCTACCTTGGCTGCTACCCGATATCTCATAATCTCCATTTCAATTTCTGTGTGTCAGAGAGAAAAGTCGGGTAATCTTAAATCCACAAGATGAAAAGGGAAAAACAAGATATTCATTGCACATCACATCCGTGGTCGTGATCATCTTGTGATCATCGCTTTATATAACACCTGTTTCTTTGTCGTACCCGAGGACGATCGTGATGCCCCCACGAGGGGGTAACATGCGATTTGGCTTTGTTTCCTTTGTTGTTTCGCTGTCAAAGATCGGAAGCCCCCACCCCCACGAGCCCATTGTTGTTGGCCCTAGCATGCAACCCCTATCTCACATTGATTTTCGTACCCCTTGCTAATCAAGAAGAGAAGGGCTTAATCTAATATCAATTGTTTAAGCAAATATCAATTATAATACTGGGATTTGAATGCTGCCCCTTTGACCCCCCCAAAAAAAAAAGATGCTTCTCTCCCCCACTAAACCAAAAAATCAAAAAATCAAAAATCAAAAGGTTTTGACATCGAATCCTATGGAGAAAGACATTGATTGATATGCATTTGTTTAAGTATGATTGATTGCAAGGATAAGTACATAAGCAGTTCATAATGTTGTGCTCATTAGTAAATTGAGTTCTTAACGTATTACTCTAGTCATTTAAGTCCTTAACGTTTGAACAAATTTGCAACATTGTCCTAAGCTCGCCATTGGTGGGTTTCTGTGGCTTCAACGTTGCCTTTTTTAAATGCTCGGTAGCCATGTAGCTAAGAGCCTTGTGGGATTTCTAATGCTGAAATTCCATCGACGGCGAGCTCATGACTTGATTGCACATTTTTTATTGAAGTGGTATTTACGAAAAATCAATAGAAATATCCATCTTTCAAAATTTTTATTGATCCTTACAAAATTCAAGATTTTAGAAAAGAATACTTTATTATAAATATATGTATATTTGCTCTTATCAATGGCAAATTGATGAGATTTATCTCTAATTAGCATTTAGTTATATTGACATGCCATTATGTGTTATTAAAACCTATGAATAAAATCTATGTTTGATATTTGTTAAGTATCAATATTGAATTATTGATCTCATAAATGTGATTAAATTTCCATATAATTTTACATCTATACCCTCACGAAGTATTACAAATTTGGACTTTTATAACGTTCACAATACTGGTTTAAAGTAGGGTTAATACCACGAAAAATCTCAAATTGATATTTATAGCAAATTTACCCGAAACTAGTTTTTTAACCATAAAAAACTCCCTACTAGTATATTTATAATAATTTACCCTCCATTAAATTGGATTAATATCACAAAAAATACAAACCAGTACATATGTGATAAATGGAGGATAAAACCCCAAATTGGTACACTCGTTAACTGTCATGTGTCATCCAACTTAGAAATCTAGCAGTAAAATTTAATGGAAACTAAAATAAGGTAAAATTGTCATAAGTGTACTAGTTTGAGGTTTTTGGTAGTAAAAAAATTAGTTTGGGGCAATTGTCACAAGTATACCAGTTAAGAGTTTTTCGTGGTATTAACCCTTTAAAGTAAATGTACACATTAACTAAAAAATGTTTGATATGTAGAACAATTTGGCTACAAAACTTACTCCAAACACATGTCACATATTCAAAGACGAAGGTGTAGATGTTTGTACTAACAATAGACCTAACAATAATTCTATAAATTTACAACTCATATGTTTTCTTGAAAATGTCTTTCGAAAAGTCTTTTTCTAGAACAATGATAATATTTTTTGGTATTCGGTTGAGATCCGAAAATGAACTGGAAAATATTTTCCGTTGTCCGATATGGATAATTTGATTTTTGTCCTTGCACTCATTTTAATAATTTTTTTTATTTTTATTTTATTTTGAAACATATCGAATGTTTAATTTTTTGGATTTTTGAATAATTTTTTATATTTCTTTTCTTTTCTTTTTTCTTCTTCTTGTTTATTTTTTATTTCTTCCTCTGCCTGTTGCCGACCACAACAACATTCGGCGACCGGCCACAGGCCAGACTCGTGGCCTAGAGCGAGGCCTTGCCAAATCTGACGAGGCTCGAGCTCGCCAACCTCGCCTGTGGCCAGTTGCAAACAACCAACAGTGGAAGAAAGAAAAGAAAAAGAAAACGATTATCAAATGAAAAAAATTAAAAATTCAATTTTTTATAAAAATTAAAAAGTTAAAAGTTAAATTAAAAACAAAAGTAAAATGTGTTTTGTGAAAGAAGATATGTGAAATGTTTTCCGCTTTTTGAAAAACGGAAAACATTTTCCTCACTTTTGAAGATGTTTTTTCCATTAATGAAAAATGTTTTCCATGACCAATTTATTTTCTATGAAACGAACGCTGGAAAATCCGGAGAACATTTTCCTGGAAATTTTTTCTGTGAAACAAATGGATGCTAAATTTGAAACCTTTTTATTATCAATGCACTATCGAACTTGTTGAGGGAAATATGGGTTATAAATATGAAAGTTAATCATCATAAAAAATTTACTACATATATTACTATCTACCGCATAAATAATTATGTTTACATATTTATTTTTGAAATATGAGCACAGGTAACACAAACTCTAAACTTTATTTTTTTTTCTTTTATAAACATTTTTTTAGTGATTAAGAAATCTTGCTTAGGAACTTATCATAATCCGTAAATCAATAGCTTTAAAAAGTTATTTTTAAACCTATATTTTTCTCATATCCGCAGTCTAACATTTATCTTTACTTTTGTAAAATTTTTTTAACTATTAAAAGTTCTCTCTGAGGAATATATCATATTCTAAATTCAATAGCTATAACAACATATTTTTAACAATTATTTTGAGATACACGCAATAGAATTTATAACATTTATTTTAGGGAATAAACCTTTATATCATATTTTACCTACCACAGATTTCTAATCATTCATCTAAATAGAATCTATATATGCATATATAGTTATGTTATTTATTACCAAAATATACATAGCTCTATTATTTAATGTACATAAATATAATAGAGACTTGGCAGTAATTATAATAAAGAAAGAAATAATAAGAATGAAAGAAAAAAGTATGATGTCATTAAAAATACAATAGAGAGTTAGTAGTATTTTATTACCAAAATCTGCATAAGTCCATTATTTCTTGTATATTAATTAGAGAAGGAAAAATTTTAAATCAGAATCCAAAGCGGGGTTATTTTCTCAAAAAGGGGTACAAAGTGGATATAGTGTCAAATAAAGGCCTGAGTGCCCAATCAGTCTCAAATAGGAGCCCGAAGTGCCCAATTAGTCCTAAATAAGGGCATGAGTTCGCCGGCCAGTCAAATACTCACCGGCCAGCAAGCACGTCACTGTTCCGGCGATCGGAATAAGGGCAATTTTGTCTTTTACTTTTTAATTTTTTTTTTGTTTCTTTTTCCTTTTTCTGTTTTTTTGTTTCCTTTTCCTTTTCCTTTTCTTCTTCTTTTGTTTTTTCCTCTTTTCCCTTCGCCGGCCATACCCGAGGCCAGCAGAGGTTGCCGGCCTTGAGCGAAGGCTACCCTCGCTGACGTCGGGCGAACCTTGCTAGATCCAGAGAGAGCAAACCTTACTGTCACGCCCCGAATCCCACGTAGTGCAAGCATCCCCTCTTAGGTCGTGAAGGTGCAACGCTCCCAGAACACGTCGCCGACTCAACACCCGAAGAGAGAATCATTGCACATGTGGAAGCAATAAATAAATAACACTCGAACAAATAAAATATGAGACTAAGGATAGCACCTCCGTCAAAATACATACTTACAAATACGCATTTTGTAATACTATAGAAAACATTTACAATATTCATTATTACACCAGATACACATATAAAAGCCAAAACGAGACAACAACCACCAATCTCAAAAGAGGATACGGGACTCGGATATCAAGCACTATATCTAGTTGGGGGTCCTCCAAAAACGTGTCAATATGCATGCCATCTTTAAGTCTGGGGTCTGAAAAGAGTGGGTTTAAATAATAATGAGACGAATCTCAGTGAGTAAAAACCCCCTAAATCTAATATAGGCTAACATGCACCTCTTGACAGGTAACAGCAAACACACCAACCAAAACAATAATAACTGACCTAGGCCCTCGGGCTCAGGTCGTTCACCTCATTGACCCTGCAGGTTAGACAATTCAATACAATAACCACGGCACATACGTGAACACACTAGTCACACGTACACCATACGCATGCTCATACTCTTTAGTGCTAGTCTTGCACACGATTCACTGAGTCTCACACACTCGCACACTGGCTCATGCATTCTTATGCTCACAAATGCCATCACTATGACATGTTCTCAATCTAGCTCAAACTGCACACTGGCACATTGCTCATTTCCGCAATTAGAGCTCAACCCGAAGACCCGACCCGAAGGCCAAATCAATCACAACACTCCGTGGCCCGCATAAATGGATCTGGCCCAGTGTCTCTAGCCCGTGTCAAAACACATCAGGCGCAACACCGATCTCCTTACGAACCAAAACCCGCATAAAACGCATCAAGTTGGCCGTCTTCCGGACAAACCGGGCAACATCCCACGTAAAACACATCAGGATAGGTTTCACCCTGCGTAAAACACATCAGGGTGATTTGTGATCACACATACACACAACCAGTTTTATCTAAACCCCGCATAAAACACATCAGGGCATATTAGGTGATCACATGCTCATGTTAGGCACGCATACTCGCACAATTTTCATCTCATGCCTCATTCTCGGCATACAAAATGCGTGGCCATGCAATCTCGCACTCGGGCAATGATGCAATGTAACATGAGCATCAACACAATTTAAGCACTCAGTCAATCAATGCCACAATACCATGCTCAATTCACAACAACGTGCTCACTTGGCCCATTAATACCGTGTGGCCCAACACACAATTCATACGTTGGTAATAACAAATCATGCCACACTTTGACCAATCACATACCACACTTAGTCGACAATGCGAACATGTGGCACGACAATTACAATTGAGCACACTCAAGCACAAAATAACCAATAACGGGTCAATCTCGGCACTCCCAACACTAACACGATTAAACTCCAAATGGGCCGGTCTTAGTCCAATTAATTCCCCAATATGGACAGCTATTAAACAGCATATTCCCAGCCTCTAATCCACTTCATACTCGGCCCCACTAAGCATACAACATGGCATCATCAAATTGATCACTAACGGGCCCAAACCAGCTACTAGATCATTCAAATATGGCATACTCCGGAATTTGCAATTAAACCCCAAATCATCTGATCTTAGTCCAATTAACCCCAAAATGGACAGCCATCAAACCGGTCACTCTAGGCCAATAATTATCCTCAAAATACTCCATTAGGCTCCCCAAAACATCACCCAATTCAGCCACTATGAGGACAATGCGAGGCACGCTCGGGATTCCACGATTAAACCCTAACTTAACCGAACTCGAGCCAATTCAGTCCAATATGTCCAGCCATCATACAGAACGTCTTGGGCCGCTAAACATCATTGAAAATATCGTGCTAAACCACCAATTTAGCCACAAGATCGGCCCTAAACATTCTCCGCCATTTAACCCCTAAATACCCTAATAACCCCTAAAACCCATCTAGAAATCCACATTGGCCTAATTAGGGTTTAGGGAATTATACTCACCTAATCCTAAACTGAGACGGCGAGGAATGGGCAGCTAATCGCCGGTGAACGGCGAGACCAGCGGCGGCGTTCCAGTGGCGACGGCGGCGGCGGTCTTGGGCGGTGGTCCTCACGGCCAACGAAGTTGATCGGCGGTCTAGGGCGAAGAGAGAGAGAGACGAGACGGTTGGGGGTGGTG
The DNA here is from genome assembly GCA_031216185.1 of Syzygium aqueum. Taxonomy (NCBI): domain Eukaryota; kingdom Viridiplantae; phylum Streptophyta; class Magnoliopsida; order Myrtales; family Myrtaceae; genus Syzygium; species Syzygium aqueum. Next base: position 13,463,896 of record CM062240.1, read on the forward strand.
CACAGTGGTGGCGCGGCTTCGGCGTGCGGCGATGGTGGCGTGGCCGTGGCATGGCTTTCCGGTGGGCGATCGGCTTGGTGGTGATTCCAGCTTGGCATTCCCACTGTCGAAGGAGGAGAGAGAGTGGCGAAGTGGTGGCAAGGCGATGGTGGCACGGCGGCGCGAACGGCGGCGATGGCTCCGGCGGCTGCGGTTTGCTCCGGCGAGCTTGGCTCATGATCAGCCGAGAGAGAGGGAGAAGGAGTTGGCTGGGAGAGGAGAGAGAGAGAGAATGGGGGTATTTATAATGGGGAGTTAGTGGATGTCATGTGTCATCCATCCATGGGCTTGACCATAATACCCTTGATCCAATGGCCCATATCCATCTCTATCCAATAATAGAGGGGCATTTTGGTCTTTTCCTCTCTTGCATTATTGACCTCAACTTTATCCACATAAATATCCAATATTTAATCTCCAAAAATCCTCCAAAATTCGGAATACCCAAAATAGGGTCCAGGGGCAAAACTGTAATTTTTCCATTCCGGGTCAAATTTCCATTTTTTGACCGTACTAATCCCAAATATGATTGGCCAACATAATATGACGTTGTCCTCTGAAAAATAGTCGCGTAAGTCCTCGAAAATTGACGTCTAAGTCCGGACTAAATTTCGCAATCAAAATCGCTCAATCTCAATTTTAGGGTCTTTGACTAATGAGCGACTGTTTAGGGGTTACGCAAATCGATCTAGGGTTACCCCAATCATGGCGGTCTCGATTACCAAGAGAGCGAGAGGAATTATCACTAGTTACGGAGGTTGCGATCGTTCGAATTAAGTTCAGGATTTGTTCGCCACGCGTACCCTTGGGCGTGCAAAATCACCCGCGATCCGATCGTACGCTAACGGCCAAACCAAATCTGTCACCTTCCTAGGGTCGGCTCACGTTGGTCCAAAATATTTTCTCGTCGCTTCTCGGAATCGATGCTTGATTCACAATCGGGTCCCTGGTCCACGTACTGTTTTCTTAGTTAGCTATTCCTCATCGGTTAGTATCCCGAGAGTGATCAACTCCGGGCGAGATTTACTAAAATGAAATAAGAAATAATATCTATTTCATTGATTCCGGAAATAGGTCGAGATTTGGGATGTTACACTTGCTCTCGCTGGATCTGGCGAAGGCTGCCTCGCCCGCCCAGCCCTCGCCCCGACATCGGCAACCTCTGCCGACCCCAACTATGGCTAACGAAGGGAAAAGAGGAAAAAAAAGAAGAAGAAAAGGAAAAAGAAAAGAAAAAAATAGAAAAAGGAAAAAAAAAAGACAAAAAAATTTAAAGAGTAAAAGATGAAATTGCCCTTGTTCCGATCGTCAGAACAGTGACGTGCTTGCCGGCCGGTGAGCATTTGACCGGCCGGCGAACTTAAGCCCTTACTTGAAATTAATTGGGCACTTCGAGCCTCTATTTAAGACTGATTGGGCACTTCAAGCTCTTATTTGGTATTGTGTCCACTTTGGATCCCTTATTGAGAAAATGACCCTACTTTAGGTACTGATTTGAAATTTTCTCATTTGAGAATTATAACCAAAATATGCATAAGAATTGGAGATTTGTTAGGATTAGAGATTTTCTAAAGTAATCATGAAAATGAAATTGCTAGGATTTTATTAGCAAAATATACATTGATTAGACATTTACTAGTAAAATATACATACTAATCAGAGATTTGCTAGGATTTTATTACCAAAATATGAATAAATCTATTATTTTGTTGTACATCGATTAGAGATTTATTACCAAAACATGCATAAGAATTACAAATTTATTAGGATCAAATATTTTCTACAGTGACCATGAAAGTTAAATTATTGGGAAAAGATCGCATGTGATTGGGCCCGTCAAATGAGTAGATTTATTACCAACACAGTTATGTTCAAATTGACTTATTTAACTTATATTGACCCATTTTTATCAATCCATACCCACACCTAATCTGGACTCGACCCAACTCAGGCTCCAATTTTTAGCAATTTTTCTCCTTCAAGAGTTGTCTCTGAAGAATGTGCAACTTCGTTAACCAACTCACCAAGTCAATGAGGGAGCTCAAGTGCTTGGGTCAAGTCAGTAGGTTACAACTTCGCCTAATACATGAGCAACGTGAAGATATGGGTGAGTGTTGTACTACGCCTACATGGATGGCTTCCAAGGTCCGGTTATGGAATACGACATGAAGATGGCCATGAAGCGAAGGGTAGTAGATTTTGCGGGCTGACAAGCTGTACCCTCATTCTCATGAACTAATTCGCTTCCACCTCGGTGTCAACAGGCCACATACGGTTTGGTTCTTAAATTGAACCGGATCAGTGCTCACCCCTAAATGTGTCATTACATCATCTCGTCACTGGTGGTGAACCACCATAGCTATCACCTTCGTCCTACCATGGATCTTTTTTTTACGTGTGGAACACAAGACTTCTTTTTCATAATGAAGAAAAGGTTAATAAAAAAAAGAAATAATAATAAAGAAAGAAAAGTATGATGCCATTAAAAGGGGAAAATTGTCCAAAAAGTCCTTACCATATTGCACTTTAACTAATTCAATCTTAAACTTTTCAATTTTGCTAATTGAGTTTTAAACATTTTCATGTTTTGCCAATTGGTCCAACCAATTTAAGCCCAAAATGGTTGATGTAAACACTGGCCATCCGATGTGGCATGGCTTACGCTGACATGTACAATTTTTTTAAATTTTTCTATATTTTTCATTTTATATTTTTTCTTCTTTTTTTCTTTCTTTCTTTTTCTTTTTTTTTTTCTTCCAAGCCTGACAAGGACCCCTTGTGAGCATCGGTCGACACTCGCTGGTCCTCGCCTGTGGTTGGCAAGGGTTGACCAACCCTCACTTGTGACAAGTGAGGGTCGGCCAACGATTCTCACCATATTTGGTAAAAAAAACGAAAAGAAAGAAAGAAAAAATAAAAATAAAATATAAAATATAAATAATAATAAAGAAAGAAAAATAAAAAATTATAAAATTATAAAAAAAAATTATCCTCATTAGCGTCGGCATTCCCACACGGCACTACCGGGGTTCACATTAGTGATTTCCGATTAAAATTGGCCCTTAATTGACAAAATGTGAAAATGTTCGTGACTTAATTATCAAATGTGAAATGTTTATGATTGAATTAGCCAAAGTGTAATAGATTTAGGACTTTTTGGACAATTTACCCCATTAAAAGCTTAGGGTTATACCGTTAGTTCACTAAGATGTGTCAGTTCCGCAATTATCCTCTCCACTTGCCACTCTATGGATCTTGTGGATCATAAAGTTTTTGAGACATGAAAGTATTATTTTATGGATTAATGGTTTTTGCAGACTAGCAAGCCATCCCTTGAAAAGCCAAGAGAAGGGTCGTGTTGTGGATAGCATATCTATCTCGGAGAGTTATTAGTTTATACTATAGACCCCTCATGATAGATGCATGTTTATATAGATGCTTCGATCTATTTAAGCTAAATTAAAATACCATTCATACAGTGTCATATGCTCTCGTTAGTAACTTGGACGCTTATAGTTATGGTGTTTACTTCACGCCATATATGTATGGTCTTTTAACTTTTAACTGTTGCTTTTTGTTTTTAGCATTGCATTATTACGAACATTATATTTCAACATTTACATTCAATTCGAATTTTTCATAATTGTTTATAATCGAAATATCCTCTTTACTTGGGATGACTATAAACAAATACCTTTTTCACTTTGAAAACAGTTTTTAAGTTGTTAATGCTTATCTCAAATCGCTTATACATAATGTGGGGCTCAATAGACCTTATACACATGTAGTCTTTCTTCACCAAATTATGTAAATATAATGTGTATTTGCTTGTGAAGTTGCACTCATTGGAGCGTAGAAAAGTAAAAGTCAATGTGGAAAATAAAATCAGGGGGTGACAGAGAGGCAATAGCAAAGGGGCTGTGTTTTCCTTCGAATCAATTTTCTGATTGGTGGGTGGCCAACATGGATAGAATTCATACTTATATATCGTTAAGTTGGCATGTGACGATGTCCATAACTATTTTAACACATCAATTGGAAGTATCATTAAAGAAGACGTCCTCCAATTAGTGATGGAGGAAAATAAAGCTCATAGCCAGGACCAGAAAGACCGTATCAAATCAAATCCAATGAGGAACAATTGGAAGGGCCTTAGCATGTACATCTAGGTCTTGTGGCATGAGCTCGTGAAGTGGACCAGCAAATGCTACCAATCATATGCCAAATGTTGGTTGGAAACACACAAGGTTGGAACAAAACCTTGTGGTCGATTAAGGATGATGGTCTGTGTCCTAAAGCACCAGTTGGATTTTTCTTCTTTGTTTCTCTTTCATCGCCGATTATGCCAGTGCAATATTTACTTCAGGGTAGTGTGGATGAGCTTCTTGGCCTGAGGCCAGTAAACTAACCCCACCTAGGGTTAGTTAAATGTTTATCCAAACCTGTTAAAGTGCTATCCTGCATCACATGAGTACGAAACTTAGATGAGTCTTTTATATATGTAGTTTCCCTCCACATGATGATTTAGACGTTTTGTGTTGGATTAGATATTCTAACATAACCCGTTGGAATATCTTTAGGGATCGGCCATTAATTATATTTGTGCTATTTTGCGTTGCTCCCTATTCTGATTGGTGGGTGACAAGTAAAAGTTTTACATTTATGTGATTCTTACCCCTCCCACCACAGCTCCATCTTTTCGTTAATTGCGATGATGGAAGAATGCAAGTGACATAGTGGCAGTTGCATCTGGTGAGCAAAACATGTGATGGTACGGGATCTTCATCTCGGTGCATCTCATGTTTTTTTCCTAACTTTGTGTAGTTTTAGTGGCAATATTATTGTATGGCAAATACTTTAGAGCAAAAACTTTTCAAATGATCGTTTAAGTGTCACTACTTTAAAAAAATCGATGATTAATTAAATGGTTGCGGTGCTAGGAAGTTTCACATGGAATTATTTTAGTAATAAGAGGCCGAGTCACTTAAATTGATGGTTTTCAATAGATGGTCTAACTCATGATTTTTTTTGTACTAATCGAACGTTGGTAATGTTTGGGCCCCAAAGTATATGAAAATAGAAACTTTACAAAACCACATCGTGAGTTAGATGCAAAAATCAATAGCAAATATTCTAGTTCTGCCACCAATTTTTCCTTGTTAAACTCAGAAGCAATCATGGAGCAAAAATTCTCTCTCTCCAAATAATTTCATTTAGAATCGCAAATATCTATCTGCTTTCCTCCATAAAAGAACGAAACGATCAAAATTTTCTTGATATCCCATCTCTAGCTTCATTTGTTTCTTCTTTTTTTTGGTAAGATATCATTTGTTTGTTTCTTCTTTGACCTTGCTTTCTTTTGAGAATGAGCAACGAAGCTTGGAGCTTTCTGATGATGGAATGGGATGCTAGGTCACATGTTTGGAAACCAATTTAAGCCTAATGTCTCCATTTGTGGAAATTTGATGCATTCAACAACATTGTTTGGTATGTAAGTTATGCATTAAACAATTTAAAATGTTTAGTGCAAAAGAATTATGAATAATCAACTTAATGTCAAAACTCTATGAAGTATCACTTTAGTATCAAAACTTTTCAAACTATCCATTTAAGTGACTCCTATGAGTTTTTATTATTAAGATAATGACACGTCAAAATTAATGGCACGGAATCACTTAAGTGATCAATTTTCAAAAGTTATAGCATTTAAATGATGTTTGAAGTTTTCAACAAAAAAATGATGTTTGAAAAGTTTTGACACCAAAGTAAATGACGTACAATAATTTTGATATTAATACCGTCTTTTCCCTGTCGTTGCTGTCATTGATTAAATTTTTGGGATCTCATTCTACTTGAAATTTGTTAGGAGTCAAGCATATATCTCCCCCTAAGGTAATCCAAGAAAAATCAGTTTTTTTCAATATTCTCTCATTATTATACCTTTTCACTCTTACTTTCAAACTTAGATAAGCAAAGAGTGATGAATCGCCATATTCATTTTTGAATCCTCTCTATCATTTTCCTTTCAATACATGTCCAAACAGGTGAGGAAAACTATACTTGATTTCCTACCTAGCTTATTAAAGGCAAGATTTTGAATCTCTCAACCCATCAACACCGTAAACACTATTTTCCCAAACGAAGTAAAGGTAGGGACATATGTATAGTTAAAGTAGAACGATTAAGTTTTGACTTTATATGTCTATTCTAGCCACCGATAGGAAGTGTTGACTTTGTATGTCATTTTAGCCACAAGATTCGTTTTCCCACACCCATAAACGCAAGGATTGAGATACTATAAATTTATGGGATGCATCGCAACGCTCTCTTTTGTAGCCATGAGCCAACTCATCAACTTGACGTGAGCCAAAAGAGACCTACAATTAGCCTAACTTTGAGGGTAACTACGGTTATTTCACAAAATTTATAAGGTAACTTTACATGATAAACTCAAATAACCGAACATCCTTGAGTCTAATTGGACTATGACTCTAATTTTGATTAGTGGTAAACATTTAGACATTAAGCCTAAAGATACTAGTGTGACTATGCTCACAGGCTTGAGTGACTCAAAATTAGAAATATCTGGGCAGGGAGTCAGTCCCACATCGCTTGAGGGTGCACAATCATGATGTGTGTGTGTATCCAGGCCATCTAAGCCTCCTCTTTTGGCGTACTTTCAGCCTCTATATACAAATGATTTTTGTTCCTCAAGCAAAAAAATCTAGTCTCGCCGATACTTGTAGGACTTGCATCTAAAAGTTTATCACTAGTAAAAAAACACTTGGACTATGACTAATGCAACCTTTTTTACCGGACCCATGAGTCGAAGTGATTTATTCTATGAACCAACGTGGCAACGCTTTTCTTTCACAGAAAGTGCTGTAGACTGCCATTTCTTGGCAGTAGCTTTGCACTGACGCTTTACTTGCACGCGGGTTTTAATGGCAGCGGGTTGGTGAATCCTAAGCCAAGGTCGAACAAGATCCAGTTGACTTTCATGGCAGGCCTCGAGAAGTGTATCGAGAACTCGCGTAAATACAGAGTCGATGACAATTCTCTCTCAACATTTATGTATCTGTCTAGGTCGGTACACGCTTTGGTCGGACGACTTTTTCATCTTTTGGGCTACAGACGATCCGCAGAAGTCCTTATTAGGCAATTGTTTACTTCAAAATTGGCCTAATACCTGAAAAATCTCCAACTTTAGGTTTTGTTACAATTTTACCTTTTGTCTTACAAAAAAAACTTCAATTTTAGGTTCAATCTTAATTCTATCCTAAACTTTTTTGTCTTGTGAAAAAAATCACAACTTTAGATCTTGTCCCAATTTTTCTATCCCATCCCAATTTTACCCTAAAATTTTTACAGTCTTATAAAAAAATTATGAACTTTTACTTGAGTCACAAATCTTTCCCCATTAATCTTTTGTTCAAAATTTCTTGTTGACAACCGAAAAATGGAAAACTCCAAAGAACGAGTTGCTTGAGCGTCCTGAGCGAGAGCTCTCCGACTACGAGAGATGGAACAATCTCAAGCATGAGAAATCGACAAGCGCAAAATCCTAAGGGTGAATTTTGATGGAGGATTAATGGAGAACATATTTAGGATTCAAGTAAAAGTTTGTGATCTTTTATAAGATAAAAAAATTAGAGTGAAATTGAAATTTGACCGAAAGTTGGGATTTTTTTATAAGACAGTTTAGGGTAGAATTGATAGTGGACCTAAAGTTGATATTTTTTTATGAGACAAAAATGTTTAGATAAAATTAGGACTGGACTTAAAGTTGAGGGATTTTTATTGTACAAAATAAAATTTAGAGTATAATTGGGACATAACCTAAAGTTGGAGATTTTTTATGAAACAAAAAGTAGAATTGGAATAAGAGTTAAAGTTTGAGATTTTTTAGGGTATTAGGCCCTTCAAAATTATGTAATGAGAATGCAATGTGATGTCTAAACATTCCTGACAAGGCATAGGAAGACTGCATAGGATTATATGACGCAGTTTATAAAACATGAAAGTGATAGTAAATGACAACAGTCACACGATATGTGAGATGATTACATGCTGAACGAGATGATGTGGCCTAATATGATATTATGGTAGCACGTTGACATGGCAAATATCGCAATGTGGCAACCACCGACATCGATAGGAAAAGCTTGACATAGTATGCAAACAACCGTGTGGTGTATTGATAACATGACAAGACATGACATGTTAGGTAGCAATGACATGTCATGCATGATATAAAGACGTGATCAAATGAAGTGGCATGTAATCGTGACCAGGCATATATTAATAACGTGACCTACGATGTTGACATGCAATGATGACATGGCATGCAATGACGACATGACATATTAACGACATAAAAGGAGATTTATGAAACAATCGTTTGGCTTTCTTGGGCACATAGTAACTCTTCAAGAGAAACATGTGTCCCCCTTTTCAACAGTGACTAGAAAACGAAATACAACATATTGCATTGTGCATATAATTCTTAAATTATTTGAAAATACAATGGTTAACAAGCACTAGGATTTGATCACATCCCCAATTAATTCACAGACCATAAGCCTTCGGCTATTTAGCCTTTGGATCGACGAGGACACCTTAGCATTCCTTTGCTATTACAAACTTGGATTGACTATCATAATAATAGGGTCTTCAATATAGGCATTTCATGTTATTTTCCTGAAATATACCACCTAAAAACTATATATTTACATGATGAATTCTAGCAATTTAATGCTATCTTATGGAGTCTTATTGCTAAGCTCAAGTCTTCTGGTAGTGCATTGACCTAACTTATAACAACATTTTGCAATAACATCTTTCCCAATACTCAATTTCATGTAACTACATACATATTACTACATTCCATATTTACTTTCCATAGATATAAAGCAGTGCATTAACCTGATTAATCACAACATTTTAATTAAAATAATATCTTTCCTAATCTACAAAAATTTCAGCCAGAAGCCAATTCTTTACGGTTTGATTCTAACATTTGAGGTGTTTTTATTTCCTAATACAGTACTAATTTACAAATATAAATTTTAATACGCAGTTATTGAAAAGAAACTGCCTCAAGCATTTCCCTTCATATAAAGGTGCGGAGAACTTCCATTAACAGTACACTTCTCTACGACATAAAAATCATTTTATATCTTATGATTTGGAAATTTGTCTTATAATCGTAACTTTGAGGTCAACTATCATCTTCTTTCATTTAAAAAAGGGCTAATACTACTAAAAATCCCAAACTTATACACTTATGACAATTTTATCCTCCATTAATTTCCGTTAAAATTTCTCGTCAAATTTTTGAGTTGAATGACAAGTAACAATTGATGAAACTCCCGTATAAAGCCGCCCACGTTGCCCCACCACCCGCCTGGGTGACGCTACTGGCGCGAGCGCTCTTCCTCTCGCAAAAGGTTGAGCGTTCGAATCCCGGGCGCCGCAGGGTGACTTAACCGGTGGCACGTGTGTGGTGGCTAGCACGTGTCGTCCCCAGGATTTACCTCCCGGCTGTCGGCCGTGCGGGGGTTCCCTGAGTTACCAAAAAAAAAACAATTGATAGGTGGATCAGTTTAAGGTTTTACCCTTCATTTGTCATAGGTGTACCAGTTTGTAGTTTTTTGTGATATTAATCCAATTCTTTTGGTCAATATCAACGGAGGGTAAATTTTTCACAAATGAAACAGTTTGGGGTTTAAATTAGTTTAGGCTATATTTATCATAAGTGTATCAATTTGAGATTTTTGTTGTCAAAAAATTAGTTTAAGATAAATTTATCATAAGTGCAACAGTTTGGGGTTTTTTATGGTGTTTACCCTTACTAAAAACATATCACGCATCCCAACCTATGTCAGTCAAGAAAAGGAGTTTACAAACTACAATTGTTTGTAATTTCCATAAAAAAATTTCAAATAAAGGCTCAAAGTGCCATTGTTTTCTCAAATAAAGGCTTGAAGTGGATCTTGTTTTAAATAAAGGCCTGAAGTGGTCATATCAGTCTCAAAAAAGGGCCTGACCTCACCAATCAAGGGCCCGGTAATGGAGAAAAAAAAAAGAAATGGTGAAAGGAAAAAAAAAGAATGAAAACAAAATGACGAAAGTACCCATGATCAATTTGTGAGGTCAAGCCCTTTTTTTTAAATTAATATGGCCACTTCATGCCCTTAATTGAAATAATGTCCACTTTGGACTTTATTTGATAAAATAAAAGCACTTTAAGCCCTTATTTAAACAAGATCTATTTCAAGCCCTTATTTGAGAAAATGATAGAAGTTTAGGTCCTTAATTAAATTTTTTTCTTTTTTTATTTGATTAGAACCATATAATTTATTTACGTAGTGATATTTTGTCCAAGTGCATAATTTTCATGCTAATTATTCTTTTTTTTAGTGGAAACGATACTAGTAGTTCCTAGATTTTGGAATAACATACGATATCATCATTGGAATTTTAGTTGGTTCAATGTGATCATTGAATTGTTCATAATTATCGGTATAGTCATTTTGTTTGATCAAACAAGGAAGAAAGTCACAACAAGTCTTTAACCAAAAAAAAAAAAAGTCACAACAAGTCCAAAAAATATTGCAAATTGCAGAATCTAGTCCATAAAATTTTAATTTGTTCAATTTAGTCCCTCAACTTTCCATAACAAAGTCAAATTTGTCATTTGGAATATCTGTTCATTTCATTTCATTTCCTACATCAACAAAAAAAATATGCTCTCTTTTAATTATCTTTTTACCTTTTTGGTCATTTTAAATATTGCAGTAGTTCCATTTAAGTATATTTTATCTAATAATCTTTATAATAGTAAAAATAAAGCTTTATTTAAAGTTGTATGGTTTCATATTCCCAAGTTTAAGTAAAGTGTTTTCATTAGGATATTTGAATATGCTATTAATTTGTCTATAGATAGTTGTATTTATATTAATCAAAACCTTGTTACTATTTTTCAAGTTTTTGTGATTTGTGTTTTCGTAATTAAATTAAGGGTCTGTTTGTTTGAGGGAAAGAATTTTCAGCATATTAGTTTTCTGGACTTTCACGTGTTTAGTCTATCGAAGATGATCAATCGGTGAAAAATCATTTACGATCAAAGAAAATATGCATACAAAAAGTTAGGATAATGAATTCCCTAAGCTGAAAATGCCAAAATATTTTCCTAAAAAATTATCTTTCGAAAAATATTTTCTTTTATTATTTTATTTTCTCCTAAACAAAGACACCCCAAGTTAAATCCATGTGCTTGTAGAGCTTCAAAACGCATGGCTATCACCGTCGGTGATAACCTAGATAGTCTTTTGGACACATGACCGAGGAAGCACTTTCTCTTTTACCTTTTTCACAGTTGTTCAAAGCCCTAGTCCTAAAGCAACGAGAGCCATCATTGGGGGGTGGTCTTGTTATGGTCTTTGGTTTCTCTAGTTTCACACACGCCCCTCGCTGTCCACGAGTGTCTCCAACTAATCTTTATACTGGCAGGGGATCCCACTTCGATTTTTACCCCGCGCAAGACGGTGGTGGAATCTATTTACTACTGTGCATGGACCATCGGACGGAACGAGAGACGGTGCCATTCTCAATGTATTTCCAGCCGCGTTCTTGTTCAGAGTCCCACAAAGTCAAGGGCACAGCTCAGCGCCCGAGAAATTCCAAGTACTGCTATATGTAACTATAAGAAACGAAGTTGTTCTGCAGGAACCGAAATCTCTGTCATATCTCCCGTTCACATGGTCGCAAAGACCGTGCTGCTGTGTCTTCCTGTGGTTTTGTTTTGGGATTTCTGGGCTAGATCTTCTTGACACTCTAATGGATATCTGAGAGCGCTATAGGAAAATTCTCGACGAAGACCTGGATCGAATTCATTGTGCCAATAAGTTTTGCGAGCTTCGTCAATGGAATTCACATGAAATTCACATGATTAATGATTATGATAATCCGACTCAATTGACCAAAAATGTTTGTTGAGCTCTTGGGGCTGTTGGGACTTGCCTTTTTCTTATTGGTTCAATGGATGTTCCGCGGACATGTGCACCCCCCCCCCCCTCTCTTTCTCACTCTCTAACAGATAATAAAATTGATTCCCAAATGATTTTCTTGGAAACCACACCATTGAGTCCACGACCGATCTTCAATGACTCTACTGCTGTAGCTGTGAATAGTCTATGCAGCAACCCCTCCTCTTGCCCACATTTGTCAACAAGTCAAAATGCAGAGGTGTGTTGGGAGACGAATTGACTCCGCAGTGCATGTTTGCATGCAACTTTTTAAATCCACCGGCTGATCCGATCGCAAGAGTCAAGACGTTCCAACTTACTTTTCTTTCCATTTACTGTTGAGTTGAGCCGTGTGCCCTGTAAAAAGTGTTGAAAAGAAACCTTTTCTTTTTCGGCCAATCTAATTCTTGGGCTTGCAGTCCTAATAAGAGGCTCCACAGTTTGGCCTTCTCTCTCTCTCTGCCTCTCTCTCTCCATAGGCAAGAAAGGATGGAAAACCATAGGGTGACAACTTGGTTAATGACAACTTGGTTAAGTGTCATTATGATAATATAAGAGCTAATTGTAATCAATTTTAAAAAGACGCTTTTGAACGATCTGGTTGATTTGCTTATTGGAATAAAACAAGGGAATTGCCACCCGAGCAGGCCTATATATACACGCACTGACTTACCAACAGAATGCAATCCCAAGATTTCGTAACCTCTGCAAGTCTCTGAAGAAGAGAGGAGCGAGGGAGTGAGTGCTTGAGCTGAGCTTCTTGAGAGCATCAATGGCCGTTCACGTTCTGCTGCTTCTTGTGGCCTTCATGCTGCTCGGTGCATGCACTGCTTTATTGAAGTGGAATGAGGTGAAGTACCGGAGGAAGAAAGGGTTGCCTCCGGGCACGATGGGCTGGCCCTTCTTCGGTGAGACCACAGAGTTCCTGAAACAGGGCCCAAACTTCATGAAAAACCAGAGAGCAAGGTCATTTCACCCGCTTCTTTGCATCACTGCATTTCTTTATTGCGAAAAGATGATCTATTTTTTTGGTTTCCCTGACTACATTTTTGTATGTGCAATGTGCTTTCATCCTTCACTTTTTTTCTTGAGGGTGTGGCTTTTGTCACTTCAATGGCTGCAGATTTGGCAATTTTTCTATGAATTTTTTTTCCTTTTTTGGGTTCGGTATCGGGTCTCTGCTAAGCGGATAGTCACTGGTCCATCTCTCCGGGCTAAGTCATAAGCAAACTATACAAACCTGGCGTCTGTTGCCCGCACAGGACTTAAACCTGGGATAACCACGCAAACTGCCCTCCTGGGTTCTCTGTAAAATGTTACTGTGAAGAAGAGAAGATTTCTCATGTCTGAAACAGTTTATTTTTCTCTTCTTTTTGCAGTGACCCTACTATAAATTTGGTCTGAGGTGCTTGATCTTTTTCATACTGTTGACAGGTATGGGAGTTTGTACAAGTCCCACATTCTGGGGTGCCCGACAATTGTGTCCATGGACCCAGAGATCAACAGGTTCATCCTCATGAACGAAGCGAAAGGCCTCGTGCCTGGTTACCCGCAGTCCATGCTCGACATATTGGGCAAGAGCAACATTGCCGCAGTCCACGGGTCTGCCCACCGACACATGAGAGGGGCATTGCTCGCCCTGGTCAGCCCCGCCATGATCAGGGACCATCTCTTGCTCAAGATGGATGAGTTCATGAGATCCCACCTCGGCAACTGGGCTGATCATCACACCATCAACATTCAAGAAAAGACCAAACAGGTATAGAGCATCATATATGAAACTATTGATTCATCTAGTTTTTGACACTTGTAGCGTTCAGTCAGTGATCTTGTTTCTATTTTTTTTTCAATTCAGATGGCATTTCTATCATCTCTAAAGCAAATTGCCGGTATTGAATCCGGCACGAAAGCTAGGGCATTCATGGATGAATTTTTCAAGTTGGTCCTTGGAACTCTGTCCCTGCCTATTGATTTTCCTGGCACAAATTATCGCCGCGGATTTCAGGCAAGTCAGCCTATTTAGGTCCCATTCAGGATGAGTCCAAACAAACAAACTTTCCCCAGTTTCAATTGACTTAACTTATTCTTTTTTTCTGGTTTTTTTTTAGGCAAGGAAGAATATTGTCAGCATGTTGAGGCAACTCATGGAGGAGAGAACGGCTTCCCAAGAAACCCACCAAGACATGCTTGGCTATTTGATGAGAGAAGATGAAAATAGATACAAGTTGACGGATGAAGAGATAATAGATCAGATAATTGCCGTTCTGTACTCTGGGTATGAAACTGTCTCAACAACAACCATGATGACCATCAAGTACCTGCATGATCACCCAAGGGTGCTTCAAGAACTAAGAGTTAGTGTTCCTTTTTGGTTTTTACTTCCAAATATGCTTGTCTCATTTCTTATCAATTGCATGAAAATCTGACTAGCTTCGAAATCCGGCAGAGAGAACATTTGGCAATCAGAGACGCCAAAGAGCCTGAAGATCCAATTGACTGGAACGATTTCAAGGCGATGCAGTTCACGCGTGCAGTAAGATGCAATGCAACATTCACTCATCTAGGAAACAATCATTGTGTGATCTATATGAAAACAGGAGTCATGTCTAATTGTGCCTACTCTGCTTTTTTTTTATGCAGGTGATCATTGAAACATCCAGATTGGCCACTGTTGTAAATGGAGTGTTGAGGAAAACTACTCAGGATATGGAACTCAGTGGTAAAATTTCATCTAATTGTGAGAATGCTCAGCATTGTAATTTAAGATTGTTTCAGCCATAGCTCTAAACAATTGAACATTTCTTTTAATGATCAACTTCATATGAACCTGTGATGATGCTCCCGTTTAATATATGTTTTTGAAAATCATTTGACTAATCAAGAACTTGGGAACTCTTAAAAAACAACAGGTGCACAGCTGCAGACATATGCACTTTATATGTTATCTTAATACAACAACAGAAGCAAATGATGATTGGAAGTTCTTACTGTCCTTCTGTATGCAGGATTTACAATTCCAAAGGGATGGAGAATATATGTTTACATGAGGGAGATAAACTACGACCCTCATTTGTACGAAGAGCCCCTCGCTTTCAATCCATGGAGATGGATGGTTCGTGTAGATTAGATCAGAACCCTCGGTTCATTATCTCTTGCTTTTATTTGCATGAAGATTGTTGACCCTGATATCTGCACTTCTTTATATAGGACCGAAGCATGGAATCTCAAAACTACTGCTTACTATTTGGTGGAGGCACGAGGCAGTGTCCTGGAAAGGAACTCGGAATTGCTGAGATTTCTACATTTCTTCACTACTTTGTAACTAGATACAGGTAAAATGATGATACCGTCAATGCATTTATTAGCGACATTAGAGATGCCTGACTTGGCTGACATGTGAATGAATGAATTTGATTCATGTTCTTTGCAGATGGGAAGAAGTTGGAGGAGAGAAACTGATGAAATTCCCGAGAGTTGAAGCACCAAATGGATTGCACATTAGAGTCAGATCTTACTGAGCCTTTTTGGAAAAGGACAACATGTAGAGAGAAACACATTTGTGAACAACTAGATCTCTAAATAGAAATTACCAGTTACGAATTGACCGGTGATAAAACGACCATTGCCTACTTATCCTGTGACCTTGATTTGCACGTTAATGGTAATTCCATATGAGGCAGGTACACATGTAATTGCGCACATGAGATGCACATGAGATGGGTGAGTCGACGTGCGCTTCGCCAAATTCGAAAATGACGCGTGATCGTGCATGTTAGACTTGTCCCTGTAGTTCAGCTTTAGGAGAAAAGCACATGGAAAGGTTAATTCTTTGAAGAAAGAAAGTCTGGGCCTGATTTTTGTCCTCTGCTGCCTCTAGAAAGCCGGTACAAAAAACACCGAATGGACTAATCTGAATCCACAAGCAGACCGGCTATATTCTGGCCAAAGTACATTCATGCGAGCACTGATCCGCAAAACTTTTTTCTCTTGCATCGTTCATCCAGTTGAGCATACATTGTGCCCGAGAAAACCGTTCAAAATTTTCCCGGAAAATTGACTGGTCTACCTTGAAACATACCTGGTCCAGTGTTGGATTTTCCTATTGTTTTTATTTCTGCAAGAAATGGGTACTGCACCTCTGTGCGAACAGGTAAGGGGAAAAGCCGAAGCACAGGAATTTTGCTGCAATGGCCTGTTCCCTCCTAAAACCGGCCTGACTTGTGTTCTCAGATTGAATCCATGGAACATGAAATCAACCCAACTGAGCGGCAATTCCAAGTTCCAGAAACCGGCTTAGAACCGAACTGACCGATGGGGCCATGACATGAACCCTTTGAACCCAACTTGATCAACAATTTGATGGTGATTGAGGCATCCAATTTCGCTTAGCGAGAGGTTTTAGTTCGTGGCAAAAATTGGCCAAATTGAACAAGCGATTGTAATTGTACAATTGGGCCAAGGACATTAAAGCGCTCATGTTTGGATCGGGTTTGCTTTTGATAGATGAATTTCTGTCTTGAAGTTACCATGAACGAGGATTTAGAGAAACTTAGAACCAAACAATTCACCCAGTGGAACGTGAACCAGCCCATCCAACCGCACCGTATACACCTCCATAATTACAATAGCTAGGCTTAAATCGATGCGTATTCAAAAGGTAACGCAATACGGGTTGAGCGTGCAGTATAATTTGGCAAAAAATTAACGGCAGTACTCACTATAACCCGTCATTAAGTAGTTCAACGAACAAGAGAAAGGCAATCAGACAAGCCCATTTTATTGCACTTAAATCATATGGAGAATCTTGAGTATAATTCCAAGAAGAAACAAACATGAAAAGACTACCACCTCATTGTCGAAACGTAGCAATTGTAGCTTGATGTCCCAAGGACATTCATAAACAAAACATTTCAAGATATGATGTCAATCCTTTCCAGTTTCATCAAGTTCCTAATGTACTGCTGAAACATTGGGCATCATCATCTCGGATATCTTAGATAATCATAAGAATCTGGCCCTCAAGGACATGCTGACAGAAGAAAGGGAACAAAAAAAGAAAAGAAGCTAGTATCTGATGAAAGCCGAGACGGCGGCTAAGCAAACAATTTCACACGCACATTCTTAAGGGTGAAAAAGCTTCACTTGGCCAAAGATCATGGTTTAAATTACACAACCATGGAGCTAAGGCACGCAATAAATCAACTTAAAGTTCTAGATTCTATGTCACATTACAAAAATAAAGAGCCACAAAGAAGGGCATTCCTCCACTGGAGCCTGCCTTGCCAAACCAGAGATCAAAATTTATGACGACTGCAATTTAAGCCCAAGTCAGCCGTACTTTTTTTAGTCAATATCATGAAATTAAGGTGGGATCTGCTGTCTTTTGACGCTTAGCTTCGCCTTGAGCCTCTTCATCATCGACGTCGTCATCATGCTTGAGAGATCCATTTACCGCCTCTGGACCCAAAAGAGAAATGTGCTTGCTGGTGATTTGACGACCTGCTCTCAGCTTTGGACCCCAATGCCTTTCAGGGTTTGGAAGGAACCGCGCAACCTTCTTGGCTTGTGCCTTGCTCAGAGATGCAACAGCTCGAGCAAAATTTGCCTGCTCCAAACAAAATTTTTAACTAAAAGAACCACCACAGACAATTAATACCTCTTATGAGTGAGTGGCGTGTTTGCCACAACTGTGCACCCACATAAATCATATTTTCATAGCATAAGTGAGTAAATTGTATAGCATGTCATGTAAGTTAAAGAAAAATGAACAGAGAAAAAAAAGGAACAACTGCGAGAGGAGAAACACACTTGGCAAGCTGGTTCCTTGGCCAGTATCACACTTCCAGACTGATCTGGAGGTTGTTCTTTGACAGGATGACTTTTAACCTACATGAGAAACACAACAAAAACTCTATAAACATGTTTATTTATGACCACGGTATGTGACAGAACATCTGCAAATACCACAGAAGCATCCATGGGGGCCTATCATCTTCCAGTTTGTAGCTCAAGAAGAATCAGGAGAATCCTTACCCAGCAACGCATGATGTCCCAAATAACGTCCATGGGGGCATCTGTCTTCAGCCCCAATGGATTCACGTGAGTTCCAGAGATTCTATATCCGGCATTAATAACGGCAGAACGGAAGATAACTGCTGAGGGCGAGGTGCATTTTAGGGTGGCACAGAGATTGTGCAAACTTAAAAATAAAGGAATATCAGGCAGTTCCTGCAAACACCATATCATCCAAGAATTAACACATTGATCAAGCCAAAAAAGCGAAGTATAATTGTAATGAGAAAGCAAAGCACACTGATCAAAGCTTATATCTGTCTACAAAAATATAACCAAGTAAAATTATGCAATCAAAATAATGAGAGAGCAAAACCTAGCACTTAAACGATAGCCGCCAAGAAACAATGTTCAAAAGAAGACTCAGCAGTATACTGAGACATATAAAGACCCACTTCATCTGGACAGATATTGAAGCCATACAAGTTCATTCACTTTGGTCATTAAACTTTATCATTTTGAGAGCCCACAAAAAGCTAATTGCCAATCTACAGTTGCAGAGAGATGATGCTGTGCTACTTCTGTAAAAGCTATTACTTTACAATTGCAGCTCTTAGTTTAAGGTCATGCGACTCTCAAGTCATTTAGATGAAGAGGAAAAAAGAGGAAAAGTTCACCTCTGAAATGGTTGTCAGTACAGCCGAGATACGATCATAAGCAGGATATCGATCCTTCATGGACTTCAAATCTGCAAGTATCGAAGTCACCCATTCGTGATCATGGATAGGCGCTGACCATATAGGACCTCCCATATTAAATTTCTTCCCACAGTCGGTGCATTCTTGAGGAACAACGGGACCAAACCCAGGTAAATACCTCACGCTGTTATTCTAAAGGGGAAAAATCGTTTAATCAACACATCGACTAGAATGACTAAAAATAAGTAAACTAAAGATGCTGACCCTTGACATGGTTGAATATGTAAAAGATAGTGAAAATGAACAATAACAATGGGTTTTTATTTATAAACACACAGATAACCTTGTCACACATAGCCAACCGGCCACAATAATTAAGTTAAAGCGGGAACAGAAAGTTGAGGATATAAAATTTAGCACAACTGCTTACAAAGTGTCTTGGACACTATTTACACTACAGTGGCAAACTTAATTTGATCTCAACCTCGGATTAGACATGTGAATCCTTGTTCCAGCCATTCAATATCATAGGCCTATCAAATGACAATTTACAAGAACTAATAAAAGAAAGTAGACCAAGTCCTGTGCTTTCTCTCGGACCAAACCAAGGAACACACATGCGGTAATGGGATGGGGAATTATGACATCCAATGGAATATTTGGGTGCTCAAACAGCTCCGCACACCCCATTCTAGAGGAAAACCTAAAACAGAGACTGTGAAAAGGCGAAACACTTGAAACTACTGAGGTAGAATGATTTTCTGGCATTATTCTCACCCCATTCAACCTAATCAAGCTCAAAAAACAAGAACTTCACATATATTTATCTCGAAATATGCTCAAACCACCTTTAAATACAGATTCAACCAATAGAGTCGAGAACCCTCCAAACTCATACTCTTTCATTATATACAGTGTCAGACAATCCAGCTTTGCTTTTAAAAGAAAATAAAACGATAGTTAAGGAAGCAAGATGAAGAGTTCATGATAGTCAGCTGTCTTTTGATTATTCATATGCTCATACCTCTAATTTCAAAAACATTGAAATTCTAACATCCGGCTTTGAATTATTAAAGTCCAGAGATACAGGGCTTGTTCGCTTAGTTTAATTTTAAGTGCTAATTCTGAATAAGTCGACCTAATATCACAGCAGAAACATCTAAATCTATTTATAAGCCCGTCAACTTGATCCCATGACTAGCCAAAAGAAAAATGAGCATCAAAATGCATTGCTTAAACAGATAAACAACTGAACCATGGCTTGAACAGTTATCATAGGTCAAGCCTGATGAACTCCAGCATGCCACAAGTCTTATGCATTTTTCAGAGAGGTACATTGTTAACCACCAATTAGCATTTCATCATTTACCTCAGGTCAAGAAAGTTGTACCATTCCCAAACAACTAGCTATATGGCAAAGTACTCTAAAATAGAATGCAAACCTTGGAAACTGTTCTTCCAATCTGCTGAAGATGAAAAGAATCACAACCAATGCATTGATAAACATATGACAGCTTAAGGGGAGTATTCTTCATTGCACTTGCAGACCTGCAACAATTACATCAGCCATCAGACCATGATTTAGAGCAATCCATCTTCACAAATCATCTTCTAGCAATATCCTAACGGGGATGAGGTTAACCACCTACGTGTATATCCGAACAAAAACTCGAATGTAGAAGTCCATCTGAACAGATAGCACAGGAACAATGTACCGCTTGTACCGATTTGCGTGGCTCTGCGTAACAAAGAAAAATGAAATATTGACCAGTAAGTTTTGAACTTTTCAAGAGATATTAAAAGAGTCATCTTGAAAAGACAGAAAAGTTGAGGTTCATATGTCCCTTCAAAGACTTTTGGACGAAACCACCATCTAACATGCTGATATCATGTAGATTACCCAAGATAGATGTGCATTCATAAAAAAAATTGTAAGCTCAAAAAGATATTACATTCAAGTTCCTTTCAGAAACGACGACAACTAAGCCTAGCACTTGAACAAAAATAGGCCCAGATGCATGCTTCCATAAATCTCCTTCTCTTGCAAATGTGGAATTAAATTAATAATTTCATTCAGGAAAAGATAGCTGTTGCTCAATTATATTGTTAAAGATAACTGAGATATTACTTTTAGTTACTAAGAAATCTTTCTTGAGACAAGCCTGATATGAACCTTGATCAAGATTGACTTTTATTTTTGGGCCAGACATCAAGATTGACTTGAGAAACACCAAAACTTACCTCAATGCAGGCTAGAAGGATCCTTAAAGCCATTTCATGGCAATACTTCCCTCTTAGTGGATAGGAACCATATCTAGATCCCATAAAGAAAGACATAAGCAGATATAATGGATTCACTTAAAGAAATTCAAAGGTGAAAGCAAAGCAAGAACTTCAGAAACTTACTTGGAATAGCAAACTTCGCCATTTCCACCACAGAGCACAGCCATGTCAGTTGCTGTGCACATCAGCATTCCCCCATCAACAACAGATTGAACAGCAGAGTCTAAGAAAACAGAAGGAGAACCATATGGATCGAGATCAACCTGAGATGAGACAATACAGGATGAATGAGGTTCCTTCTACACAATAAAAATTTTTAATGAAAGCAGTCACAATTGATTATATATTCTCCTCAATAAGGACCAGCCAGAAGTCAGTTAACAAATATAAGACTTGGGTATAAAAACAGCTCCCATACCACATCAAACTCTTTTGGGTGGGTGAGCATGAATACTCGAGCATCAGCTAGATGCGATTCCACCTTTGAACTAGCAACTGAACCATTGAATTTAATGTTACGCCTGCAAGCTTCAACTGACGCTGCAGAGGCAATAAGAAGGGCTGAATATTAATGCACATATTTAATCTATACAAGATGCATGGGGCAGCAAAGAAGAATGCCCAAACTAATGTTAAAGGGAACACATTTACCAAGGAACGTTACCCAAAGTTTTAAAGAGTAAATTCATTTGTATGGAAAGGAAATCAAAGAGACAACATTATAAAATGAATGGACACTCAAAAGGCCCTCTGCCATGTCAGTCATGTGCAGATAGGCGAAAAAGGTAGAGAAAAAACTTTCACTTTTCAAGTGACACGAGTGCGAATATGCATACTAGGAAAGGACAAACCAGGACACGCATTACCAAAAGTAAAAACCATGGTGAACTTCTAAGGAGGGGGTACTATTAAAAGCGAAATCCTATCCCAAATTGAAGCAACCTTTATCATTGTCTAGGGCCACAACTTGACCGATCCCTTCTACTTCACGGGCATATCTTAGGGCTCTTAACCCAGATGCTGATAAAGCCTTCAGTCACAAGGAAATGATTAGAATATATATGCAGCATTATTTCATTAGTGAAATGAACCGAGAGGCAAACTGGTAATGGGGTACCTCGAGAACTCTTGGTGGCTTCAGCTCTCTTTTCATTTTTCCATTTGTGCTCTCAGGTATGTCCTCGTGGACACTGCAAGGTTCTTGAGGCGTCTCGTCAAGCATTTCTCGCTCTCCATTACATTTTACATCATCCATTGGCAGTTCATTGGGTGCTGCTTCTGAAACAGATTCCGAGTTTTTCTCAAGTACCTTTTCTGCTGATTTTGTCCTTTTCGTCAAGAAGGCCTCATGCTCCAGCTTTCGTTTTTCTATAAATGACCTCAGAACCGCAACGGATAAGTCCCTATTGTTAACCTGATTACAAGAGAGAACAATCAGGATCCTTTCAAGGAGCAATTATATACAAGAGACATCTACAGCCTTGTTATATACATATATATATATATATTTTGGTAAGGCCTTGTTATATATTCAGTTGCAGTTTTCTAGAGAAAAAAATACTAGAATAAATATATTGCAGGCATGACATGACATCTTCAAGAAAGCTTTTGCATGTGTAAAGAAGTTACAATGAGATTGGAAAATATCCCCCGACACTCACTAACCAGATAACAACTTGTCGAATAAAAGAAATAGAACACTGCACACCGAAATAACACACAGAGAGATGCCTCTTTTAGTCTTGAAGAAGAGATGATTATCCACGCTAAACTTTTTATGATGCGGGAAATACATTACTTACGGTGCCACTCAGGTGCATTTAGTAATTTCTCACACCATGAGACGCATCAAATATAAATCAAGCATAGCGGTGCCACTTTGCAAAAGGAGTTCATTCATTCAACCATGAAAAAGGTACAAGTCCTTTAAATTGGTTGTTAATTGCTTGACGGCTACGAAAATAGCAAGAAGACGTTGCTCAAGTTGGGTGCAGCTATTGCAATAATCACCGATGCTCAAACTCGAAACAGGAAAGAGCATTCAGGAATTTACACTTGATTTCTCACTTCCCAGCCAAAAACAAAGAAAACCCATTTTTGGCCAGTTTAAAGAAGATCGTCCCAACAGCCAAACTGAAAACCAAGCACAAGAATCAAGCCATCACATGCCAAACTGAATCGTAGCGCCAGAAACCACACCAAACCAAACCAAACCAGAGTCCATCTCACCTCTTTCTCAAAATATTGGGAGAAACTCAAGCAAAAGGTAAACTTAAAGCATTGAAAACTACCACTAATCAATCAAAGAACCAAATCCCTTAAACACCACCAAATGACTCGCTTCGTCAACGAATGCATCCGCAGCAAACTGGGGGGGAAATAAAACAAAAGGGGGAGGGGAGGGTGGGAGAGTTCCGCACCTGAGTCTTGTTGTAAAAGACTTCATTCTTAGCGTGCATGAGAATCTCCGCTTCCCCTTCCTTGATGATCTTGAAGTCGTTGAGATCCATCGACACAGGGAGGTTCGCAAATCGCGGTTTCTCCAGGGGGGTCGGCGCAGGGGCGCGTCGGCAATCGCTAACGGGACAGAAGGCAGAGGCCGGCGGCGACGGCGGCGGCGGCGGCGGCGGGGTGTGCTTCGCCGAGCTTGTGAGGGTGGGAAAAGGGAAGCGCGAAGGCGCGGAGGATATGATTTATAAAGGACGACACGAGCCTTCGGCCTGTCCGTGCTGGCGAGTTGAAAAAACCCTATCGGTAGCGCAGCAACAGTAACGCCTTTTCTCTCTCGCTCGTGCGTTTTCTGTGTCCGGACAGGCTCTGTTTCATCTCCCACGTAGTTTTCTCTGATTCCTTAAAGGTTAATACTATGAAAAATTTTAAATTATTTTTTTAATCATAAAAAAATTTAAATTGATATATGTATATATATGATAATTTTATCCCGAATTATTTTTTTGATCATAAAAAATCTCATACTGGTATACTTGTGACAATTTTACCTCCGAACTAATTTTTTGACCACCAAAAATTCCAAACTGGTACACATGTGACAAATTTACCCTCCGTTAGTTTCTGTTAAATTTTACTGTCAAATTGCAAAGTTTAATGACACGTGGTAATTGACATGTGTACCGGTTTTGGGTTTTACCCCTCTATTTGTCACAAGTTTACCAATTTGTGATTTTTTGTGATATTAATATAATTTAACGGACACTAACAAAGGGTAAATTTGTTACAAATGAGCCAGTTTGGGGTTTTTAATTGTCAAAAAATTAGTTCAGGTGTAAAATTATCACAAGTGTACCGGTATAGGGTTTTTGATAATCAAATAAATAGTTCATGGTAAAATTATCACAAGTATACCAGTTCGGGGTTTTTGGTGGTCAAAAAATGGTTTGGGGTAAATTTGTCACAGGTGTACCAGTTTGGGGGTTTTTTGTGGTAAAAAATATAGTTCATGGTAAAATTATCACAAATGTACCAGTTTAGGATTTTTCGTGGTATTAACCCTTTCTTAAACCCTCAAATTTCCTTCATTTTTACTGTTTGGAATATTGGGCCAAGAAATTTTTTTCGCGAAAAATGAATAATTTGAAAAATACTTTCTTTAAAAAACGATCGCTCATATTGTTTGCAAAATTAGGTTTTATTATTCATGAAAATATTTGGACGTAAACTGTTTTCTTTAATGAAATCATATTCTCCAAATGTTATTCATTTTTCGCTATACAAAAGACCTATTATCAAGACCCACCCATGGGTTGCTCAGTTGGTTAGGGCGTACTTGGGATTGTGTGGTTAGGCGCACTGGTCCCAGGTTCGATTCCCCAGCTGAGCACTTGTGATTTAAGTGGGGGGCCATGGCGGTGGGTTGCTGTGCTAGTCTCTCTCGAGGAATAGTCAAGGTGCGCGCAAGCTGGCCCGGACACCTCGGTTACCAAAAAAAAAAAAAGACCTATTATCAAGAGTATTGACTATTTCTTTTCACATTTAGGTTTTATTCCCCAAAAACGGCCTAATACCCCAAAAAAAAAACTCCAAATTTTAGGCTCAGTCACAAATACCCTAAACTTTTTTGGTAACATAAAAAACTCTTAATTTCAGATCTAGTTCCAATTCTATCATATAGTTTTTTGTCACGTGAAAACATAAAATTTAAGTCATGTCCTAATTCTACCATCCAATCCCAATTTTACCTTAAAATTTTTTCAGTTTCATAAAAAAAAAAATCAACTTTTACTTAAGTCACAAATCTACCTCCATTACCCCTCTATCCAAAATTTCTCATTGACAATCAAGAGATGGAAAACTCCCATGCATGAGTTGTTCGAGCATCCCAAGCCGAGTATCTAGAGCATGAGCTCTCCAACCATGAGAGATGGAACTTTCCATAGCATGCGAAGTTTACGACCAAGTGCAAAATCAAAGATCCCCGAACAAGATGGAAGGAAGACTCTCTCGAGAGTAAAACAATTGAAAAAAGCCAACCATGATTGCTTTAGTTTTTACCCAAATTTCAAATCTAATAAGACATTGAGGCTAATATGGAAATTCATCTTCAAAAGATGTCTTCTTGGATTTGAAATTTTGAAAAAAAAAACTAGAGCAATGATATGGAAACACCATGTAAGATCATTGAGGGCAATTTTAGACAAGGGATTAATGGGGGGAAAATTTGAGACTCAAATAAAAGCTGGTGACTTTTATGAGACGACAAATTTTACGTAAAATTGGACCTTAACTTAAAGCTGGATTTTTTTTATGAGACAAAAAATTGAGGGTAGAGTTAGGATTGGACTAAAGTTGAGAGATTTTTATGAGATAAAAAAAAATTAGGGTATAATTGAAACTGAACTTAAACATGAGTCTTTTATGAGACAAAAATAAGTTTAGTGTTAAATTGGAATTGGAGCTAAAATTGGAGGGTTTCTTAGCTAAAGTTAATTTGCAAAGCCATTTCAATGGGTGTCGGATATGACGTGTTCATATACCAATTTAGTTTTTAAATCACTTTCTAAACTAAATCTGCACCCTAATCTTAGTATATATTGCTCATTTTTCGAATACATAATTTACATCTTAGTAGTAAATCGTTAAATAAATTTCCTACTATTACACAAAAACACAGATTATTTCCCAAGGCGCCATAAATCTACGCCCTAAATCCCGTGACCCTACTATCATTTCCGTCCGAAGTTACCACCATCGCGGACCACCGTCACCTTCACATGATTTAAGGTTCTAGTCGTTCAACAATGGAGAACTTCAAATTTTATTTTGGTTGACTGAGAATTTAAACTTTTTAAAGAAGAAACAATCAAGTGTCGAGTTCACCGTCTGTGAAGATCTAGACCTCACAAAGAATGTGGCAAATGACCAAACTATCTAGAGCCCCATCGAATTTCCAGTGCTTGGGTTGACAGTAAGATTGTGATTTTAAAGATAGAAATTGCATAATATTTTGGGGATAAGAATTGAAGACTTCCATTTTCAACTTGTTGTGTTGACCTAAATTACACTAGACTAGATAGCACAAGCAGCCATAATGAAATAGTAAAAACATCCTGGAGAAGTCAGGTTGCTAATGAACCGATATAGATGCACAGAGATGCTCATAAATCTTACCTTTTCCCGAGCCTCTTCTTCTGTCTGTTGGTCAAACAGAAAAAAAACTTACATTTTCCCAATTACTACAAAAATACTATTTCAGCACTTACGGGTCATAACACAAACATATTGCATGATTGCGCTATTGGAAAATTCAAAAATCTGCAGGAATAAAAGTACGAAATTCAAGAAAGCTTCCAGAAAAAATAATGCCGTATGGGGTCTCTTCCGGATGTGATACTTGCTCTGCAGAAAACCAGGATTAACAGTAACTCATACGGTATTAAGAGCCCATATCAACTTAAGAGGGGGAAAAATGAGTTGTATGCCTCTCCTCAAATCTCTTTTGATGGTTCTCTCATATTTGGGGAACTCGCATAAGACAGTAGATCAGATGAACGGCCTCAATCCCCATCTGATTTTTTTTTACAATAAATATAGGCACTCAACAAAATTGATCCGTGACGGGGTCCGTGACGGGGTCTATTCATTCAATGGAAACTCTGCAAAAGTAGCACCCCGAGCACCGATAGTGTGGCCATGGATCTTGTAGTATCATCAAAATGGGCCATTTTTTCCATCTCCCACTTCTTTCCATGGACTGCCACTAGTCTCGGCAAATAAACTTGCATGATGAGCATAAAATTAATCTACACATATCCATTTGGTCTCTCGCTGCTCTTTGCGGATCGTTTCTGCAAGTCTGCATCATAATGTTGAAAAGCAGCATCTAAGGCCTACATCAAATGAAGTTTCTGTTAGATCTCTCGTTCCATTTTCCACCTACGTGCCACAAGATATGCTAGCTCTCCCGCAAAAGTTCATGTTGTGTAATCTCAAAAGGCATATAGGGATAATTTAGTCCCTGCATGTCTATCAATCAGTGCATTCTGTCCCTAATACTCATCCAGTAAGCAATTCTGCAAATTTTAGTTGAAATAGCTTCTAGTGAAACCACTCCAGTCCAGCAAAAAGACTATAAAACCATCTGCGGTTGCAATTGTTATTAAAAGGAAATCCCGTACCTGATGCATTTGGCGAACAAGAACGGAAACATGCTGCTTGTGGTTGGCTGGCACAGATTTCTTGATCTCCTGAAATTCGAAGGAAAATAAAGGTTAAACGATTTCTAAACAACAGACGGGTTGCTAACCAAGCCTTGTCAAAAATTCAAAATCCTAAAATGAAAGTCACAAGTGAAGCAGATTAGATGATGCACCAAACAACATATAGGATTCACTTGACGTTGTAAATTACTTGAACGCTTTGCTGTGCTAGGAAGCACTGCTGTTGTGGCTATATTAGGTGCTTCAAAGATAATATTTTAAGGATGTCGTTCATCATGTTATGAGTAAAACAACAAATAGAAAACATACACCAGGTAGCTTTCAGTTGATAATGGAGGACTCTGCGGACCAAAGCAGAAGAGATTTTAGCAAGTGATGTACAGCACAGAGAGGAGAGGCAAAAAGACCAGTTGGTAGAGAGTGCGAGAGAATTGGAGGAAACTAAGGTCGCACTTGATTTTAGGGTAAAAAAAAGATGGTGCTTCTTTAGCGTTATGTTCTTTTAATTAAGCCAATTTTTTTTCTGGCTTTCACAGATATACGAAAGATCTATGATGAACAAAAAAGGTCGAGGTTAGCTGGGGCATGGCATTCTACCTTTACGCTGGCCAGCCTGAGAACTAATCAGGCCTGACTTCAGCCAGGCCCACCCACGAGGGGCATAAACTTTATCCTGGCCCTGCCTAACAGGCCCAACAGACCGAGATAGGTATATATGCCAAACACCCTAATGGAAATACTGCAGCTTTTTGGAAGCAAAAAGCAGACTCCCAAACACCTAGCTAGTCACATCCATGTTCCATGAAAAACAAATTGACCAGGTAAATGATAGTTTCATGTAGTACCATCAGTTTACACAACAATGCAAAGCTTCAACAAACAACATGGAAGAGAGAATTTCTCAACAAAGCCTGCTTGTATCAAGAACAAATCCATAATCTATATGGGTTGCCACCTTCAAATCAACTGCCTCAGGATGAGTTATCAACTCTTAAAAAGGCACTCTGGCAGGAAAAAAAAAAAAAGAACGCGATTCTTCAAATCCTACAAGAAACTGTTGTTTCCTTTGGCAGGAGATAAAAACATTTCATTAATTTACTTCGTACATTAGATTCCCCTTAAAACTCTAAATCTTGAAGAGAAAAATCATATTAAACGATGTAAGTTTTCAACAAGAGCATAGTATTGTGAAGCTAGTTGACAAGAATCCCATACAGACATGACCCTATACAATGCCACCAGTGGATCCAGATCAACATAAAATTAAGGATGACAACCCTACATTACCACTTGAATGAGAAAAAGATCATATTTTCTCAAAGGGGTTTGTATTAATCAATCAGTTAACAAATTCTAGGAGATTAACAAGAAACATACTTCAAGCTGAGGGTAAATTTGTGACATGGCATCCTTCAGTCTGTTGACCTGCACAATAATATAATAAACGAGCAAGTAAAAAAGTTACCCAGTGATTATCCAATTAAATGCTAAACAAAGAAACTTCAGTTTTTCATGATTCAATTAAACTCAAGTTCTTTGGCAAGTGCTGCATCTCAATCCTAATTTTCAGTTCCTCCACCTACTTGACCAACTGAGCAATCATCCAAGGGAAATGGCTTGCAAAAACCCGTTCCCTGTGTCCTATCTTTTTGCTTGCAACAGACAAGGACGGCCATAACTGGGTAGTCATGTGAGTTTAAAGAAAGAAATCTACTAACAGGGCTTGCTGTCAAATCCTACCACTAAATTAATGATACTCAAAACCTCAATAGAATTAGCGTTATACCTCAGCAAGTGACTTCCACACATACAAAAATCACCTATCACATTTGTAGTGCATTGACTGCCAAGGGTCCTTTGTTTGACCTTTAATGAGACCCCCTGCTACTGACTGAGGAGATACAGCAAACATTTACCTTCGCATAAAGGTAGGAAGTCGTAATTGGATATGATGACCAAAAGTGCCTCAGTAATTCTTGTATGGACGCCCAACGCTGTCACCAAGAATAGTTGCAATGATAACTAAGATAATATGACCAAATTTGCATCAGGAGACGTCAAAAGCAAAAGCTTGGGTGAATTGTCAACTTACATGAAGAAGCTGCTCCTTGGTTGTGCTTGGCAACTTGTCCAGAACACTATCCTGAGGATTCTTTCCAACATCATATTTGGTTCTTGATATATCATGGGACAGCGCATTGAAAACCTATACCGTCCATTAGGGAAGGCAAGTCATAAGAGCTAGCATTGGCAATACAAATGTTCGGCATACTAGTCCAACAATTGTACGAGTGCTGAGCAATAACTTTAGAAAAGACTCTTTTACCTGAAGAGCATCTTTAGTCTTTACAACAGGATTCTGAAGTCCCATTTGTTTAGTCTGCGATATTGAGTCCCTCAGAGATCCATATGCTTCTCTGGAGCTCAAATTGCACTTTTTCGCCTCTACCCCTGCTGAGGCTTTAACGGCATTGACTTGCTGAGAATCAAAGTAGTCTCGAGGATCCTGGATGCAAACTGACATGAATCATCCAATTTCACAGTATCTGTTTTGCAACTTAAAAGTTTTCAAATGTAAATACTGATATACTTTTATGCAGAGTGGAGCAAGTGGTGGACCATGAGCTGCCTGAAGGTCCTCAATCTCTGTGATACGAGAGATCATTTCCAATCTCCCCTGATTAGCGTTCCCATCAGAATCCTCATTAGCCGACTCGACTATATGAATAATAAAAGTTGGAAATATTGAGTCACGACAGAAAAAAAAAACAAATGATTCACAGCAGAAACAAGAATTGGGCTAACCGCGTTTCAACTTAGCAAGTGCCTCTGCGACTGTCCTCGTGTCTTCCATTTCCACCTCTGCGTGATTATTTAGAAAGGCATAGGCTTAACCTCACATGCCTAAATCTAACGATTAGAAAACATACAGAAAAGAGGAAAAATTTTATTCCAACTCAGACCTCATTTCTTAGGTCTAAAATCTAAGACTAATAAAAAGCCTAAAGTTAAAACTTAAAGTGAGGAATTATGGTACAAGAAAACATTAATTACTGAAAAGTTATTACCCACCTACTGTTCTTCCCTCAAGCACAACTGCAGCATGTCGATTAAGATCATGAGCTAAAGTCCTCCTGTACAGCTCATGTTGAGATTCAGTTATATCTTTGCCAGCATCACGAAAAATTCCATGATCCTGCGTGTCCAAAACATGCAAACTGATTTGAAGTTTAGCTCCATCTTTTCTGTCGGCCATACTGTCACCATGACATTATGAATAAAACAATCGAGACAGTCCTCAAGTAAGCCATGCAATGCCCTAGGGAAAATCGAATAGACAAAGGTAGTAAAAGGAATTCCTAAGAAATTTTATACATGCTCTTAAAGCAAGGTGATTTCTTCACACAATAGTTACTTGAGAGGCAGTTCGAGATGTCTAGTATAGCAAATTTAATTCCATATAGCTAGCACTAGCAGGTCAACTGTTTCTCCAAAGCAATATGGGAAATGATTTTCAAGGACACCAGAGTAGAGATGTACATAGTCATAAGGACATATGCGAAATTATAACCAGGCAATTGCACAATCATCATACAGGCAAGTGCGTGTAGTCATCTCCTTGGTCAGCTTCCATGTTTACAGTAGGATCAACCCGTCGGATCTGCAAACAAAGCAAAACATTAGAAAAACTCAAGCATCAATACAGACTAATCAAGAAAGAAGGTAACAAAAGAGGAAACTCTCTCAAACATTCTCAAGTGGAAGAGTTTCAAACTCTCAAACAAGCACCTTCTGCCGTGCTTCCTTGGCTAATATATCATCATTCCTGAGAAAAATAGCAAGCTCCTCATCTTCAGCAGCCTCAGCAGCAGCAGCAACAGCATTTTTTGTGCTGTGAAGGTACTCCGCTTTAAAGTACTTGGTCCAGAAGTCCTTCTCAGTCATCTGAAGTAAGAAGTACAGGAAATGATTCAAGAAACCATAGTTCAGTGTCATGTGTTGCTTTGAACAATCTAATGAACAATACACAAATGCTTCATCACAATTTAAGTATTTACAGGGTCAACATGTCTGGAAAATGATGGAACAAGAGCAATATTTTCATTACCTTATTTGGAACATGACTCAAGAATGCTGCATGAACTGCAGGCTTCTCAGCAAAAATCTGGGATACAAGTACAAATTAACAATTCAAAGGTAAAATGAAAATAAGTAGTACTTTAATATAAGTAATGTATGTATCAGGCCAATTTCATCAAAATGATACCAACATCTATCTGTACTAGACAGAAAAAAAAAAAAGAAGAGCAAAGAGACTGCATCTCATGCTAAACACACCATACAGATACAAAATGCAATCAGAAATGTCTCTTCCACATTACTCACGACTGAGACAAACAGGGAAATCAGAAATGTCTCTTCCGCATTACTCAAGACTAAGACAAAGAGGCATTCCGACATTCCATTTAGCAGGGGCTTAAGTGTCTCACCACATTATTCAAAACTAAAACGTATGTTTTAACTTCTCTGCATTTTACATTTTTACTGCCCATTATTTTGCATTATAAATATTAGACATTCCACCCAGCGATACTCAGATTTATGCCTAAACAAAATGGTTAGGGATTTGTCATTCCCTATTAATGACTGGCATCCAGAATTCAGCTCTTAGCAAAGATTATGTATAGTTGTGGCAGTGACACCAGGAAATGATCATCCTCTTTGTGATAAAGGCGGCCAAGTTTTGTCTTTTATATCAAAGAACAGGAAGGGGGCCTCCGATTACAACCTAAAGGCTAGAAAAAATGGGAGACATTGAAAAAAGACTCGGTGTCAAAGAGCTCCCAGACACAATGCCAAAAGGATAAGGTGGGAAGCCGACTATTCTTTACAGCACATACAGAACTTTCCTCATTTTTAAAAGCCCGCCTATTTCTATCGTTCCAGATTACCCAAAAAATGGAAGCGGAAATTAAAATAAAAAAGCTTGTCCTATTTCAAAGAAGAAACAATACCTGAAGGATTACTTCTGGTGTCAAACTAAAAGTAACTTTGTTTGTCTGCAGATAAACAGGGAAGAAACAGCCATAAGTTCTTGTTGCAATTGAAACTGCCAAAAAGGGAGAACAAATATACCACGAGTCCTGCAAAATCCAAGATAAAATTATGACATAGGCATGCTCGGTTAGAGAGATCAGTATCATACCTTGCCATCTGTTGCTGGTTTAATGTCTGAAATCATGGCGCTTTTGAAGCCCACACGTTGTTTTGATTTTCTATTTGACTCTCTATCCAGCAATTGCTGCAAAAATAAAATAAGCAGCAGAAAAAATCACATCACCAATTGTAATCATACGCGTTGATATGATTTCCATTGGAAACGAGGTTCAACCAATTCATATGCTAGAAATTCTAAATAAAAACATATTGTGTTCAAGCAGCTTTTTGACTTCAAATCTCTCACCTTCCTTGTTGCCCAAAATTCCGCTTCCGTCAGGATCCCACCAATCACAAGTTGCTTGTGAAGTTTCTGCAACTCACTGCGATGGGCAAACTTTCACGAAATCAGGTGGTTCTAAGAGACATATTATGTACTATATGAACTAAAGCATTATTAGAACAGAGAAGTACAGGTTACGGAGTTGATCTGCCAAATTATTCAAACCATTATTCATTTGATCAAGTGATAATAGGACTTAGGGAATTATCTTACTTATTTTGCCCAAAATATG
Organism: Syzygium aqueum; assembly: GCA_031216185.1. Lineage (NCBI taxonomy): Eukaryota > Viridiplantae > Streptophyta > Magnoliopsida > Myrtales > Myrtaceae > Syzygium > Syzygium aqueum. The sequence continues at coordinate 13,497,363 of CM062240.1, forward strand.
TTTTAGGGCATAGTTCCATGATGACAATCAATAGAAAATAAGACGAACTAGAGAATGCCATAATCAACATCAAGCCATTATAAGGCCTGTGGATATATACAGTAACTGCTCAAACTATTCAAACCACCAAGACAAATGGAGAATGAGTAAGTCTATATTTTAATAATTTTAGTATAACCATGGGTGGTCAGACAAGACAAATTTACCTGTTTTCTCTCAAAAGCTTGATGCGGAGCTCCAATTCAGCTGTGCTGATTTGTTCATCAGGAAGTGAGGCATCAGTCTTTCCGGAGGCAGCTGTTGGAGTCTCCCCGGCTCTTCCAATGGCTTTTCCTATTCAAGAAGCACCACTTAAAGCTCCATGACAGAATGAAATTACCAAAAAAATTTTACAATCAAAAGAGAATTACTCACACCAAAAGGCAACAAGGAAAAACAAAACTGGCATAGTTTTTTTTTGGTAAGGAACAAAACTGGCATAGTTTAGTGTCTAGCAATCTAACTAACTAGAACAGAGACAAAGACTTCCATCAATCTGGCCCCACAAAAATATTTTGAAAAAAAATGCGCAACCGATATAAAAACATGGGCAATACATCTAGCCATCTGCATTTTACTAGATATACTCACAATACTCAGAATCCCTTCCTCGTTAAAGACAATAAAACAAATGGCAAGAACAAAACCACAGACATAGACAACTTGTCATCTATGCACACTAAATTTATAGTTTCATCCCTCCTGCAGTAGCCGAAAATGAAAAATTATATCACATAACCTGGTTTAGAATAGTAACAGCAAAACAAAAGGAAAAGGAAATAGAATCCATGGACATACTAAGAAATCTCTTTCTTATAAAATCAAATAATTCAGCGTCTGCACAATAAATGAAAGCTAATCTCTTCTGTTGATAAAATAGAGAAGAATGAGCAGCTCCTACAACATAATCAAAACTCAGACACTTAAATTCTAGGCTCCAGCACATTAACAGGAAGGCAGAAAGCTTTTGCCATTAGAATTAACCTTACCTACAAAATCTCTGCAATTGTGGAGATCGGAGTAACTCTCAAATTCAAATATGAAACTTCCGCCCTGCAAGGAGACGGTGACTATCATGCTTCAATCATAAAGAGCACCAAATTGCGGAGTATAATTAACAAAAAACAAACCAGAGCAGAGCAAAACACTTGTCCCTTAAGTGAAAAATTAATTAAATACTGGTAAGATAAAACGATGGCAACAATGGCCATGTCACATGTCTCCAAGCTAGATATCCTCATCTCAATCAAAGTCACAGTAAATAATCATTCGGAAACTTAACTTGATCATTCGTGAGGTTGAGCCACGGTGGTTTATTTGATCCCTCCTTGGTGTTTTTATGACCTGAAACATCCAGAGTTTGGTTTGAAACATGATGACATGCTATTATCTGTATAAACTTGCACTAAGTGATGGCAATCACGGGTAATAGTAGGTCAAAAAATTTCAAATAGTTGGAGAAAGCATCACAGACTGTCTTGCATTAGACATCTTCAATACTAACAGTACAATTCTCAAATAAAGTTCATATCACACAAAACTCAGCATTTACTTCCAAAAGCAAATCTTGCCTCAGAAGAGACCGGCCTATCAAATTTCACAAAATAACAGACAGAGTTTAGCACCCATTCATTAAAAAAAGTACCTTTAATATATCTAAACTCCACATCAAGCTTTGACGCAGAGTTGGGATGATTAGGGGTGAAAATAAATCTGTCCCAAGCCTGCATAAATTAAATTTTTACTATTAAAAAAGGAGCCAAATATGAATGATAAGTAGAGTTTACAAAGGCCGTAACTTTTGTGCCTAAACCAAAGAAGAGACCATAGCAAACAGAAGTATTGATGATGACAGTAATCCTTTCAACTGCTTCTCCAATAACCAATATGCAATGCTACCTTCTAGGAGGCCGAAAGTATATATTACATTCTCAAGCAATGTTCTATCGAAGGAGGACAACCAAGTTTTGAAGCACAATATCACAACTAACTTGATTTGAGAGCCCATTTACCCAAGCTGCTCTATACACGCGTCACATGATCTCACATGCCGAATGACGTGAACAAAATGTACCAGTGAGCTGAACTGAACGACAATTACAACACTTTACAGAATTTCAGTCCCCATTAATACCCTCGCCGCATTCGAAGTTTCCAAATTCCAACCGGAAAACAGAATCCCATCACACTAGATTGCGGTAACACTTCAAACACAGTCAAAACTTGGCCTCAGAGGACAAGGGACCAAAAAGGGTAACCACAGATTTACACGCAGAAGAAAGGGAGAAAGGGGGGCGGGGGGTACCATCTTGAGAACGCCAGCAGTTCCCGGGTCCTTCACGTTAGTCTTGTACTTGGCGCGCTTGATCATCTGCCCGCTCGCCATCCCCGCCGCCCGACAGATCGATTGTCCTTAAGAACTCGCCAGACGATCAGAATGGCACGGGTCTTCGGGGCCGCCCTCGAGTCCTAGGGCAATCCACCCATACCGCCAATGCGAGAAGCGATTGACCCCGCGAATCGTCGGGGGACGGGGCCGACGGTCTAGGGTTCCGATCAGCAGTATCGGAAGAAACGCCGATCGGCGGCAAGGGCAGAGGGTAGCGTCGAGATCCTCATTGGAGGATCGCCGGAGAGGAAAGGCTCGTCCTTTGTTCTTGATCTCTGCGCATGTACTTACAGAGCGCCAAGAAGTAGGATGCCGGAGGAGGCAATGGGGTTTGCGTTATATAGGCGACCGGAAACGGTTGGACCGGGCGTGAGCCGGTCGATCGGTCCGATTCTATTGGATAGACCGAAAACTTTTGTTCATGGAAATAGGGGTATCAATGGGTCAGGTTGGGTCGGATTTTCATGATACCCAACACAGCCCGAAACAAGATCCGAACATGATATAGCCGCACGATCGAGTCGGGTCGGGTTCGTGTTTTAGATTTTTATTATAAATTAAAGTTAAGTTACACCCGCAATCGCTTAGGAGTCTCACGTCTCTAAAAGCCTCGAAGATTCATAATGCGGCGTACCTCGAGGGTTTTCTATATAAACAGTCAAATTCCCTATTAAGTGGCATGGATCCATATGACATGCAGATAGGCATTTTGACTTTTTTGATAGATTCACAAATAGTTTGTGAATTTACAAGCAAGTCTTACACTCATCTCGACCATGAGATTAATATCTGGCCTCTGAATTGTCAAACACAAGAATGCATAACAACAAACATATTCCTTTCTTCTCTTTCATGGGTAATAAGAGTTAGGGTTAATACCACGAAAAACTCTAAACTGGTATATTTGTGATAATTTTACCCAAAACTATTTTTTTGATCACAAAAAATCCTAAATTAGTACACTTGTGACAAATTTACCCCAAACTATTTTTTTGACCATCAAAAACCTTAAACTGGTATACTTATAACAATTTTATCCCGAATTATTTTTTTGACCACCAAAAACCCTATACTGGTACACATGTGACAATTTTACCCCCGAACTAATTTTTTGACCACTAAAAACCCCAAATTGGTACATTTATGATAAATTTACCATATGTTAGTGTCCGTTAAATTATATTAATATTACAAAAAATCACAAATTGATAAACTTGTGATAAACAGAGGGGTAAAACCCAAAATCGGTACACATATCAATTACCACGTGTCATTAAATTTCGCAATTTGATAGTAAAATTTAACAGAAACTAACGGAGGGTAAATTTGTCACAGGTATACGAGTTTGGGGTTTTTAGTGGCTAAAAAATTAGTTCGAGGATAAAATTGTCACAAGTATACCAGTATGGGATTTTTTATGGTCAAAAAAATAGTTCGGGGTAAAATTATTATAGATGTACCAGTTTAGGATTTTTTGTGGTCAAAAAAATAGTTTGGAGTAAATTTATCACAATTGTACCAATTTGGGGATTTTCATAGTATTAACCCTAAGAGTTAATACTTGATTTGCGAGCCTAAGCACAGACTCTTTTCCGGTGGAAGATTGGCAATGGCCGGACGATATCCTTTTGGTTTGATTGGTGGCATCCTAATGGGCCCCTTTATCTCCTATTCAATAATACTGATATCTACCAGTCTCGGATCCCGCGGAATACATCGGTTAGGGACTTCTTCCACTCCACATGGCAACCATCAACAACTTTTCACACTATTATGGATGGATTGGAAGCTCTTCCAAGCTTTGAAGATGACACCTTGGACTGTTTGATCTAGTGTCCTAACCCGTCTGATTCCTTCTCGGTGGCCCGTGCCTGGAACCATATAAGGAAGAAAGGCTACCCAACCCCTTGGCACTCCTTTGTATGGGATTCTCATTTGGCGCCTCGACACTCCTTTTTATTATGGATTGTGTCATTAAATCGGCTGCCATCCCAGGTTCTTCTTCTCCAAAACCGTCGGATCGAATCAGGATTATGTGCTTACTGTCGCACTACCCCGGACTCCGTCAATCATCTTTTTTTCGAATGCTCCACTACTAGCAGACTTGCCTCTTTTTGGGCAACTAAATGTAATATTCTATGGCGCAATCGGCCGTGGCCTGAGCTTATTTTGTGGGCTAACAAAGTATGTGGAGGCCCTTCCTTTGCCCATCGACTTGCTAGGTTCTCCTTCGGAGCACTTTGCCATATTATATGGATCGAACGGAACAACTCTCTCTTCAGGAACAAGAGTATCTTCATTCCGGGAATACGCAAGCATATCTTCAAATTGGTGAAGGATAAAGCTCTATCCTTTGGAAAAATTCCTGACACACCTATAAATAGGAGACTGCAAAGGAACTGGGAACTCTCACCATCCATCTTTTCTTAATTTGATTGTCTAGTTCTCAATCCTGCATTGGGCTTTGCTAGTTGTTGGTTTTTTAATTAGCTTTGTTGGGTAACCTTCCCCCCCCCCTCTCTCTCGGACTTGTTGTCCTTTCGGGGCTTAGGGTTTTCCCTTGTGTTATCTTGTAAAATCAGCTCCTTGCTCCTTTATTAGCTTATTGCTTCTTGTATAGCCCTTGCCGGACCTCTCTTGACCCTACATGGACAGGTTATGTCCTTTTAGGGTCAGGAATTGGTTTGTGCTTTAGCTTGTATTTGGTGATTTGGAAGTAATATACACTCTTACCTTTACAAAAAAAAAAACCCTAAGAGTTAAGAAGCCCAAAGAGATATTGTCAAGTGATATAGCAAAAAGGGAAAAAGCCAAACAGAGGGGAATCTGACTCCTAAACCCCACATGTAATATCTCATATCAGTGGCGTAGCATTTGACAAACATCAAACAAATAAACCAAAGGCCGAACAAGAAAAATCCAATGACTATACACCATCACACCATTGTAGTTGCAGTACTCGACCGCTCGAGCCCCAATCACAACTTAGGAATGATCAATCACAAAAGTGTAATGGTAGAATTCCTAATTGCCCTAACCAAAAGCTCCAAAACTTTCGGACAACACAACCGGCCACCCCTCAATAAGAACAACGCTGAAAGATGGCGTGTGAAAAAAGCAAACGAGGCTACTTGCAAGTTGCAACAAAGATTTACGTTGATAAAAACAAAGTACACAAATGTATATAAAACTCCAAACACATATCAACAAAGTCCGTTAGACGGTATAGTCCAAAATCAAGATAGGATCCTATTGACCTTCAACCCCCCACCCCAGGATAGGAACCCATTGACATTCTCGAATTCAGTTCAATGACCCCATCTCATCCCCTCAGCAAGACAAAAGTGGATCAAATCTACTCCAAAGCAAACCAAACCAAAGCAACTAAAATTTAAACAAACCAAAGCAACTCCACCTAGGCAACTCCAATGTTATTCAACCTTGTTTACATGCATAGTAGGACCAATTCACAAACTAGGGCAATGATAAAAAGTAAAGCAGGTGATAATAACCCCACATCCAAGATTTGGAAAGAAAGGAAATCATTCTTCAGTAAGGTCAACCTGCAAGTAAGAAATGAAGAAAACAACCATTACTAAATTCCTAATCAGAATATGAAAAAGTAAATTTGCAATAAAATAAAAAAAATTGGTTTAGCAAGTACTAATTTCCAACTTCATCAATTATCAAAAGAAACCGATATCAAGTTCGACTCCATAATTGTAGTTGAACACTCTACATTTAATTCATAATCAAAATGAGAACTTAAGTATCCATTGTACTATAAAAAAGAATAAATATTCCACAATTATGTTTTCTAACCTGACTCAAAATTTTCTTATTCTTCTAAGTCATCCTCAATTGAAAGAGAAAGTGGCGAGGATTGTTGCCAATCTTGAACACATATAAGACCCTCTACTATGCTTGGGGTGAAGGAGCTACGAAAGACATCAACTACACGACCTCTTGTGCTGAATGCGGCCTCTGATGCTACAGTTGAGACGGGCACTGCCAAAATATCTCGAGCAATGGAAGAGAGGATAGGATATATCGAGGAATTAACTTTCCACCAAGTTAAGATATCAAAATTGGGGCTATAACGTTCACATTCTTCCTTCAAATATTTATCCAATTTTGATTTTCCTTCCAAAATTTGTTATTCCGTTTGGTTAAGATACTTTGCAGTCATAAAGTCCGCACCAACCATAGGAGAGTTTTATACATTAATTGTCATTATACCCTTTAATCTAAAGTTGCCGTGGGGGCATTTACCAGTGCGGTATTGCTCGTATAATGATGTCAGCGATGATGTTACTTTATCATGTAAAATTTCTACTTGCTTGCTCTCATAAACATCATTAATCAATCATTTCACATATTCACACTTATGTCGAGGGTCAGGTTTGCAAGCAATGAACCAATTAAGATTGATGTTGTTCACATTGCCATAATACTTATTGAATTTGGTCTTGATTCTTTTAGCCATTTCCTGCAAACTTTTATCCTCATTCTCACAATATTCATTAATCATCCCAAAAAGCCCATAGACATTCTTTGCCAAATCATTACTAGTGACATAACAAGAACCTGAAACTTTTGAAGTCATATCAAAGAACAACTTCAGGAAAGGAAGAAGGTGACGAGCATAATCCCAATCATCACTAGTAGGCAACCCTTTCGCCTTGGATAGTTCTTCAACAAATTTGCCATCTTGAATTTCCAATTAGAAAAAAGCTTTTTGAAACTTCAAAGCTGCCTCAAACATCATATATGTCGAGTTCCAATGAGTCTCCACATCCAAACATACAAGACTCTTGGACTCAATATTCTCTAGTTCAACACAATCCTTAAACCGCCTCAAGCTCCCAGGAGAAGACCTCACATAATATATAACCAAACGTATTCTAACAATGAAATCATTTTTGTCTTTTAACTCCTTTCTCACAATCAAACTCAATATATGAGCAAAACATCTAATGTGGAGTAACTCACCTCTCAATACCAGAGTGTTCCAAGAATTAAGTATTCTTTTCAAGTATTGAATTCCTAAATCATTTGAACTTGCATTATCCACGGTAATGAAAAAAATACTTTGAATTCCCCAACCAGTCAAACATTTCTCAACCACCTTTTCTATTATCTCGACAGAATGACCCGGGATTTGACAAAAATTTAGGGTTTTCTTCTGCAACTTCCAATTAGCATCAACAAAATGAGCAATGAGAGACATATAAGTCAAATTTTGACAAGAGGTCCATGTATCGGTCGTCAAACAAACTCTAGGACATATATCGGCAAAATATTTCATCAATTTTCTTCTTTCCTCCACGTATAACGCATAACAATCACTCCTCAACGTGTTACGCATAGGGATTGAGAACTTTGGTTGGATTCTATACACAAATCGTCGAAAACCCTCATTTTCTACAAACTTAAAGGGCAATTCACCAAGAATGAACATGATTGCTAATTCTTTTATACTAGCATCTTGGTCAAATTTTCATGGTGAACTACCAACCCCAACAAGTTGACCCGAGGCATTTTTTTTTTTGCCTTTTCTCGATGTTTGCATATGAATATTCGTTACATCTATCTAAATGATGATGCATTGAACTAGTCCCTTGAGTACTAGAACAACCAATGTGGACCCCGCAATATAAACATTCAACCTTTTCTTTATTCTTGTCTGTATATAGAATCCTTTTAAAGTGATCCCATATAATGGATCTCTTCCTTCTATTTGTGAGACTAGAATCTGTCGACAAAGACATCTAGCAATCAGCAAAACTAATTAACATTCCAGAATCAACAAAAACCATCATTGCCATAGAAAGTTGACATAGTAAAGTAAAGTTTATCTCAAGAGCAAGCATGACCAGTGCCATATACAAGAAATGACTCAGAAAGTTGTCAAGGATGCAACTTTTAGCAGAGGTTTATTACACGCTAATTATGCCACAAATAAAGATACCAATTCAAGTAATTCAGTTCCAAGATATATCACTAAAATGCAACCAACTGAAGATTGAACATAGAAGAAATAAAGAAGAAAACACATATAAAAGCTCTAATATTTCAGGAGCCATAGTAGTTACCAGCTTGAACTTAAATTTTTTCAATAAGCTTTTCTTTAACTGGGAAGATATCGGGGTGCGACTCCCACACCTTCTTCTTGAAAGCCGATTTAACCTACAACAAAGACATAGCATAACAGATTCCAAGGTCAGGCAAACCTAAGTCTACTCAAAATCTGTCTAGATTGGCTAACCTACGACAAACCTGACATGTGTTTGTCCAAATTAGAGTTGATCTACTCGAAATCTGTCTGGATTGGCTAACCTAAGTCTACGGTAAGTATTGCAACTATCATATTCCAAGATCAGCCAAATACATAGCAGAACAGATTTCCCACCAGTGATTCCCAAATTTTGATTATTTTGCCATTTGGGTCACCGAACTTTGATTGCAACAACCCAAAGCACAAAACTTTTAACTTTTTGTAGTTGAACTGATGTACTTTAACCATGGTAACTGTGGCATCCTTTATGTCTCGATGGAGATGACATGGTGTATCAACCACCACATCAGCCCTAACTTAAGGAAGAAATAAATATGGAAATATTAAGAAAGAGAGAAGAAGAAATAGAGAAAAGGATCACCACTCTCGATCAGCACACAGGAATCAAAAGAAGTTGACAACCATGAAAGGCGTTCTACAACCTACAAAGAAAAGTATCAGCACTCTAGATTTTCTATCCAACAATTCACAAACTCTTGTCACGATCTATCATGACCTAGGTTTGTTGGGGGGGGGTGGGGGTGGTAACCTCGACTTCTTGGAGAGGAGCTTGTTCTCGTTGATCTTGCGACCACCGCCTTTAAGGGTGTTGCCGGCTCCATCCTTCCACTCATCACCTTCGACAGCTTCTTCTCACCTGAATCAAATTTAGACACCCAATCAGACAACCAACACACGAAACCCATCGCAGGTGAAATTCGTAGCGCACGATCGAGATCATGCTCTACAATCGCGATCTCTTCGCAAAAGCGTGAACGAATCGATTAAGGGAAGGAAGGAAGGAAGGAAGACGTGTACACTTTTCGCACAGTGCACGCGTAGACATACACTTTTCGTCAAGACACTCTGCAACCTCAGCTTCTTGTTTGTCGCCAATGGAAGAACGAAGAAGAAGATAGGGTTTCGGTGAACGTCCGCAAGAATGAACCTCAGCTTGTTGTTTCGATTGGGCTCGAGTGTGAACAAGAAGAAGATAGTGTTTCCTTGTTAGTTGTTTTGGTTGGGCTTGGGTGCCCGAGGCCAATTATTTTTTCTGTTACCCAAACAAGTTGAGGTCCAATCCGACCCAATACAAAAATTTTCGGGTCGGGCCAGGTCGGACTGGATCGTGTTTGATCAGGTTCTTTTGACACCCCTACACATAACATAGATGCCACTTAGAGTTTGAAAAATTTACCTTCATGCCACTGTGAGAGTGGTCAGTCTTAGGGGTGGGCAATAGGAACCACCTAAAGAATTGCCCGGACCGGACCGATTGGTTCTTGGCGATTCTTAGGGGCTCTAATCCAATTCCTAATTCCATAATATTGGAAATGGTGACGGGCAGTCCGGTAGGGTGGGAACCAAACCGAACTGATCAAACTGCCTATACCGGATCAATTTCTATCTCTGTGACATGAATGTGCTTTGGCGTTTTATATAAGAAGGCCAGGCAATTACCATCTAAGAAAGAAAGGTTGTCTCCATTGTCTCTCTCTCCCTCTCACTCTTTGTGTGTCGCAACTCACAAAACCTTTCGATCATCGATTGGGTTCTTCTCGACCATCGATCTTCGTACTTCAATTTGAGGGCGATCGTCAATTCGTCACTTTGTGTTTCCTTGGGTTTGTTGGCTTCTTCTTTCGTCGCCTCTCTCCGTGCGATTTTTAGCGAAGTAGTGAGGAAGTTTCTATTAGGATTGTATCTTCTTTCAATGATGACGATCTCCTGCCCACCATTAGAGGGTTTTCTAGAAGGTGGTTGTTCACCGGTGACGATGATGGCCATCGGCCTTTCGTTTTGTAGCCGTCTGTGACGATTGTTAGGTTTCTTGATAACAAAGTAATTGGGTTTTTTTTTTCACCCGAAAGGATTAGGGATTTGTTACTCTGATATCAGGAGCAGTTACGGGGATGGTGAGTTTGGAAATTAGGTTCAATGACTAGAATTTTTCGTAAAGGGCTCGGACAATGCATCATTGTTGTACAAATTAAGTCATTCATTTAGTATCTAGTTCGTGTTCTAAGTTTTCACTTACCCTACTTCTGGGTATTAATTTGGTTGAAAGTGAAAGAGATGGGAATCATGGGTTGAGGACTTTGATCTCGATTATGCATTCTCTTGATCAGCTTTGATCTCTGCCCTTCGCCTCCCCCACACTCGGTGGTTCGCCTCTCACCCCACCCCACCCCTCTCGTGGCCATCCTCTCCTACTTCTTCCTTAGCTAGACCCTTGACTTGGCTAATAAGCTTGACGTCCGCTAGTTCTATTGGACCACCCGAGGACCGATTCCTCTCCAGCTCCAAGACCAAGTGGTCCAGTTCTCGGTTCCAAAAGCTAAGCCTAATTCCAAAAAATAGCACCATGTGATATCTTGAAAATTCGACCCAATTTAGTGATATATAAAATGGTGATTTCATCGATACTCTATTAGTTAATTCTCGCTCTGACCTAATCATTCAGGAAATACTAACCAAAAGGGAAAAGCTACTAAGGGATTACTCCTAAAAGCCACCTGTTAGTTTGAGATGTACTATATCTGCGATTGATTGATTTTAGTCACGAATCATATCCAATTTTGAGTATTGAATGTTCAAGGGTTTCACAACCGAGCCATAGGACGTCGCCTCACACTTTTACAAGTTTGCCTTTGAAAATTTCAAATTCAAATAAAGAGCAAAGAATTGGGAATTTGACGCGAGAAACGAAAGTGGACCGGGCAAGAGCCCATTGGGCCTCACGTCCAAGGGGGCTAGCCAACAAAGGCCTGATAAGGATAAGTCGACCCGTAATCGATACACGGGCCAAGGACAAAGTGGTAATTTTTGGGGAGAAAGTTGAGAAAATTACAAAAATTGCCATTGTGCAATTAGTGTCAACCAAAGAAGAATTTTAGGGGATATTTTGTGGGATAATCATTTGACCCACTTTCTCTACTCTCTTTTTTTTCCCCCACTTCGGCTGACTTCCCCCACCGACTCCCCCAGCCCCCGTCATTTCCTTCCTCTTCTTCTTCTTCTTCTTCTTCTTCTTCTTCTTCATTCTTTCTTCTTTTCGGCTTCTTTTTGTTCCGCCAGTTGCCGGACCAAACCGTGTTAGACCAGCCACCGTCGTGCATTGCTCTTCCTCGCCGTCGAACCATCACCATCTCAGCTTCCTTTCTGGCCAAACAGCTCCGTCCTAGCTTAGCTCCAGTCGCCCGTCGCTGGTCAGCCCAAGCTACGAGTAAATCGCATCGTTCGCTGCCCATCTCCGCCTCTGTCTAGGCTGCCAAGCCTCCACCACCAGCTACCGTTCCACACTTGGAGCAGCCCTTCAGCTGCCATCGAATAGCCACTAGCAGTCGCTCCTTCATCGCTCGTCGCGCCAAGCTGAGACCACCGCGGACAGCCCATGTTGTCGCTGTTGTCCTCTCGTCATCGCCGTCATTAGCCGAGTAACTTAACCCCTAATCCCTTATTTAGGGTGTTAAACTTGCTTAGGGTAGTTTAAATTAAGTTAATGGTTATTTAAGTGCGATTAGGGGATAAGTTATCGGTGGATTATTGGATAATCTTTGGAGATAAGTTATCGGCGGATGATAGGTTATTAATGGATATGATTATAGGTTATCGGTGATTGGATGATAGGTTATTGGTGATTTTAGCAACAGGTTATTAGGAATTGATTAATAGGTTATTATTAATTGAGCGATAGGCTATCACTATTTACGTGATAAGCTATTGGTGTGTGTATGATAAGTTATCATTAATTTGATGATAAGTTATCAATTAGTTTAATTATTATTTATTTTATTAAATAAATTAATTTTGGGAATTAAATACTAATATTTTATTCTTAAAAAAATTTTAATTTTCGAAAATTAAATATTAGTATTTTCAAATAGTTTTTAATACTGAATTGCGATTGTTTTATGCTTGGAATGCGATGCCAATGTTGGAAATCACCATATAAATTAGCTTCTATAGCTAAATGATTTGAATGATTATTTTCAAGAAAAGATTTTGGAGCCTTTGAAAATAAATTATTTTATAGCTATATTTGAGAAATGATTTCGATGCCTTGAGAAAGAAAGCATGTTTTGAAATGATGTTTTTTTTTACAAAATCAAGCAACTATTTGCATATGTGATCACGTGAAATTGTGATGTGGCATTGTTATGAGCACGATCCATGTTTGCATTGGCTAATTGAAAAGATAAGAATTGGCTTGAATGCTTGAGTGCTCGTGTGATCAAGTGACGAAGCCGTCTTGCTATAGATTGCTTGGCGATGATTGATTTATCAGGGTCTCGTTGTAAATTGCTTGACTGTATCCAATTTATCGGATGCCTGAAGATTATCTGGATTGCTAATACTTCAGATGTCGAGTCGCAGCCTGAGGCTGGATTCGATGCTCCTTATGGAATACCATCTTACTGTATATCGTTTGATATTGCCGTATTAGAATGTCATCTTTCTGTATATCGTTAGATGTTGCCGTGCCAAACGGGGTGGGACGATGCCCGGTCATGCCAGAAGACTACCATCTTATTGCAGATTGCTTGATGTGTAGTGGCCCAAAGGGATCGTAATAAATGGAACACGCATGTTGCATAATGCTTGATTATGAGATAAAAACTGTTAGGCATGGTATAGGACGCGTCCAAGTGGGTTTTACCTTATAATCAAGACACGCGCGAATGTGGATGCATGATGCATAGAAAATCTCGACAAGTGTTCCGAGTATATGTTATGCTTGTTGCATTGTTGTTACGTTCAATGACCAATGTCATGCATGATGTGTGCACCAAGACAAGGTAAGGATGATTGCGATTACTTATCGGCTTGCGATTAGCCTGTATCTGATGCATGGTTGTTTGGCTAGGAGCCTGAGGTGAGTTGGCCTCCTAAGCAGGCTTAGGCTATTAACTTATTGAGATTTATATCTTATTTGTTGTTGTTAAACGTCTTTCAAGATCTTAGCATGTCGATGCATCCGATACGATTCGGGGTACCTGAGGATATGGATACTGTTATTTCCACGCATGTGTTCCCCGACAAGCTGTACGTTTTTTAGTGCCACCGGACGACAGTTTGGGTGGATGAGGGACTGGCTTGTTGGGTCCCTCATCAGTTCCGAGCCTAGTTTGTTAGGGATGGTAAGGATTTGTTTGGGCCACTCAAGGGTCTCAACGGTCCTCCGGAAGAAGGTCTTGGGCACAAGATATGGGACCCTATGGATGTTGACCAACCTGACGGATCAGTAGAGGATCCCGAGCCCAAGGCCTATCCTATTTCTGAGTACTTGTTGGATTTTGACCCGCCGGAGCACGACCTCGACTCGCCCTCCTTTGACTCACCTACTCTCTACATGGATAGCCCATGCGAGACTTGCCTGGAAGCTGACTTTTTGACTGACATGCTATTAATAAAGTAGATTGACCCTCAGCCTGGTATCTTTTTGTAGGCTCGTATGGAAATACCTGAAGTGGGCTTGTCAAAATGTTTCCCAGGGGTTAATCAAGTAAATAACTAATGTGGTGTGTTGGTTTGATTGTTGTGATCCGTTTTTTTTATATCTATTCCTGGTTATTGTTGTTGTTTAGGTGAATGTTGTTATAGCTTCCGCATGTGTAATTAAAAGATGAAATGAAGGGTCAGCGATGAGTCCTGGAACATCACATTTTAACGGCCATAACGGGTTGTTGCACGCTCATAGGATTCGAGGCATGACATCCCCGTATGAATTGATATCAGAGCAAAGTTAGCTCGATCCAAGTTTGGTCGAGACCTAAAGTGATAAGATACGAGGGGTTATGGGATAGTGGGTTAGGAAAACACTTTGTGCATGTGCTTGATTGTTTAGATTCCTCATTTTAAGCGGGTTGTTCATGATTTTTAATTTCTTGTTAGAATTGGAAAGCAAGTTTCTATAAAGATCCTGCGAGATAAGCAATCCTGACCTAAGGGCCCCTAGGAGAAGGGTTGAGCCAAGTCAGACTGGTGCTAGAAAGAGAGCACCAAAGGATCCTAGGTTGGACCGGATCTTGTCACGCCCCGAACCCTACGGCACGCGAACATCCCAACCGAGGTCGTAATAGTACAACGCTCCCAGGATGCGTCACCAACCCAACACCCAAGCACAGAGATCAAGGCACATGCGGAAGTAATATATAACACCCGAATAAAACAACAGATGACCAAGGATAGAAAACACCACCAACAACATGATAACAAATATACATTTATATTACCACTGAAAACAACTACAATATCCATTATAAACAGTAAACACTAGCAAAAGTGGCTCGGAGCCACTACAACAAAAAGGGTAAGTGGCCATGGTTGCCAAACTAGACCTAAGGGAGGGCTACGGTCAAAAAGTGTCGGCCCTCACCTATTATGGACTAAGGTCTAAACTAGGGCTCCCAATCTGGATCCGATTCTGACAAATCAAAAGAACTCTCGGACGGCTTTGACTCTTCCTCTGAATCCATCTCCTCAGGCTCTGACTCCAGCTCAGGGTACATCGCCAAAAGTGCCCGCTCTGAGTCCGACTCCTCATCTGAGTCTATCTGCTCAATCTCACCATCCTAATCAGGATCCTGCTCCATGGGCTCTGGCTCGTACTTAGGGTCCATCGGCTCTGGGTCTGCGACCAAAACCTCTGGCTCCTCGTCCATAGCCTCTGGCTCACCCATATGCTCGTTGTCGGAACCCATGCTCCACTCGAGTGAGGTTACGGGGTCTATTATCTCACCATTTGCACTCTGAGGGTCCACCTCACCCATCCCATAAACGGGATGTCAAAAGTCCGGAGAGGTCCATACTCTCCGTCATGACCCCTAAAACACCATGCTATGTACTCATGGTATTCGTAAAAGGTCTGTCCCACATCTACTAGTATGATAGATTGGTGCCTAATATATACATCCCCGTTTCCTACGGGGAATTCCGTTGTCGTCCGCCCAATCTGGTGCGGAATCCCAAAACGTACTGGTGCATCTGGCATCCTCAGGGCCGGGGGTCTGAAAAGATTGGGTTTACACAACAATGAGACAAATCTCAGCAAGTAAAACCCCCTAAACCTAAACTAAGCTAACATGCATCACCTGACAGGCAACAACAAACAATAGCCAAAACAATAACGATTGACCTAGGCCTCAGGTCGCTCACCTCATTGACCCTGCAGGTTAGACAATTCATAATAATATCCATGGCACATACGTAAACACACTAGTCACATGTACGCCACACGCATGCTCATACTCACTAGTGTTTGTACCGCACACAATTCACAGAGTCTTACATACTCGTATACCTGCCAATGCATCCTTGCATACACATGCCACTAATATAACCATGCTCATGATACAGCTCAAATTGCACTCTAGCACACTGCTCATTTTTCATTTAAACTTGACCCCTGTAATACGCATCAGGTCTACTTCTCAATAACAACACTTCATGGCCCGCGTAAGACGCATCAGGCCCAGTGTCTCTAGCCCGCATAAAACGCATCAAGCGCAACACCGATCTCCATATACGAACCACACCCGCGTAAAACACATCAGGTTGGCCGTCTTCCGGTAGAACCGAGTATCGTCCCGCGTAAGACGCATCAGGACTTATAGTGATCACACATACATACTGCCAATTATTATCTGAATCCCACGTATAATGCATCAGGGTAATTAGGTGATCACACACTCATGTCGGGCACACATACTCGTACATATCTCGTATCATGCTCATTTTTTGCATACGATATGCGTGGCCACGCAATTCCCGCACTCTGGTAATAATGCAATGTACGATGAGCATCAAATTGCAACTTAGGCAATCAATCAATAATGCCACAACCTTATGCCCAATACTCAATAGATCACATTCAACATAGCATAGCATTAATACTCAATAAACACGCCATTAGAGACGACATCATTTTGCGTACACTTGGCCCGCCACGGCTCCTCATTCTCAGCTACACTAGTCATGCGACGTAGCATTACAAAAATCAACGCCAACTCAACGGAAGTCAACTATATCAATGCAATCACATCATTAACACGTTCAAAACTCAATTTAGCCGAACTAGGTCCAATCTAATCCCAATATGAATAGCCACAAATCAGCACGTCCTCGGCCATTTACCACTTTCAAATCATCGCCATAAATTGCCATAATCACCACATGATCAACCTCCATAATTCAGCCCACCAATGACCCTTAATTAAACCCTAATTTCACTAAAACAAGCGAACCTATCTAGAAATGCAAGATTAGTACTAATCAAGGTTTAGAGATGATTACTCACCTAATCTAGGCTCCAAATGCCATGCGGGACCAGCTAAACAAGCGGTGATCGAGTGGGCTCACGGCGACGGGCACGGCGGTGTACGGTGGTGGCGGCATCTCATGGTGATCCTTGGCAGTCCGAACAGTGGAGAAGGGCGAGGATGATGGTGACGCGAGGAAGAGTGGTGAGAGGGTCGGTCGGGTTGGTGGTGGCACTCGGTGTAGAATGGCGGCGGCTCGACAGACGATGGCCGGCGATGACGTGGGCGCGACAGTCACTTGGCCGTTCAAGGGGAGCCAGTGAGAAAGAGAGGAAAGGATGGTCGGATGAGGATGATGATGGTGGTGAGGCGAGGCAATGGCGACAGCATGGCGGTGAGCGGCGGCGACGTGCTCTGGCAGCGGTGGTGCACACGGCCGAACAAGGAAGGACGCCGGCATGAGGGATAGAGAGATGGACATGAGAGAGAGTGACGAGATGATGGTGAGGGCAAGTGGTGGCGATGGCTGGCATGGCGGCACGGCGGCGGATGAAGCTCCGGCGAGCGGCGACAACCAAGCGACTGAGAAAGGAGAAAGCTCGGCGTGAGGGAGAGAGGAGAGGGAGTTGGCAGGAGGAGAGGGGAACGAGGGAGAGAGAGGGGTCAAAGGGGGGTCAAATAGTGTGGGCTAGTAGGATTCATGTGTCCTAATCGCCCTTATTGGACCAAAATGTCCCTTGATCCAATGGCTTTGATTTAATCTTATCTAATAATTGAGGGCATAATGGTCCTTTGGTTGAATTATTGGGCTGATCTAATTAATTAAATAAATCTTTAATATAAACTCCAAAAATAGCCCAAAATTCGGAATTACTAAAATAGGCTTAGGGGCAAATTGGTCATTTTCCCGATTCCAGGCCGAATTTTCATTTTTCGACTGTACCAACCCCAAATATGACTGGCCAACCTAATATGATGTCTTCCTCTAAAAAATAATTATATACGTCCTCGAAAATCGACGTCCAAGTCCAGGTCCAATTTCGCGATTAAAATCGCTCAATCTCAATTTTAGGGTCTCTTACTAACGGATGGCTGTTTAGGGGTTAAGCGTATCGATATAGGGTTACTCGAGTTGTGACGGTCACAATTACTGGGGAAATGCGAGAATTTATCGCTAGTTCCGGAGGTCTCGATTGTTCGGATTAAGTTCGGAATTTATTCGCCACGCGTACTCTCGATCGTGCGGAATCGCCCGCGATCCGATCGTACGTCGTTGGCCAAATCAAATCCGTCACCTTCCTATGATCGGCCCACATTGGCCCAAAATATTTTCTCATCGTTTCTCGAGGGTACGGCCCGAGTGTGGGGTGCCTTTGTGGAAACTTTTTACAACAAGTACTTTTCGGATTACACCAAAGAACAAAAGATGAATAAATTTCAGCGTCTTCAACAAAACCAATTATCGGTAGACCAGTACAAAGTGAAGTTTGCTCAATTGTCCAAGTATGCGCCGAGGTTGATTGAAGACCCAGTTGATAAAGTAAGGAGGTTTAGGGATGGGTTAAAACCCGAGATTAAGGACCAACTGGTGTCCCTAAATCTGAAAGATTATGATGAGCTATCTAAGAGGACGCAGTTGATAGAGAGAAACTTGGCTGAGAGGGTAGCCATGTCTGGATTGCGGTTTGTGTCGAATAAGGATAATCATTGGTTTGGGAAGAAACCGATGACAAGGAGTAGGTTTTCCGTCCCTCCTAACAAGAAAGGTGGATTGAAGAAGTCGGCATACAATCTAAATAGTATGTGCCGTTTTGCCACTGGAACCATGAAACAACCTCGTGCCCTATAAAGACGGGAGCTTGCTTTAGATGTGACCAGCACGGCCACCACGTAAGAGACTGTCCACGCCAAGCCACAGGAGCATAAGGACTAGTGCAGCAGGTAGGACAACCTGCAAGGAACACCACACCGAACCAGTTGAACCAACCTCAAGTACAAGGAAAGGTGTATGCTGTCACAAGGAAGGAGGTGGAAGACTCGTCCTCCGTAATTATAGGTACGCTTTTGTTACATAATCATGTTGTTTATGCTTTATTTGATCTTGGAGCTACGCATTCATTTGTGGCTAAGTAATATGTGGAATTGGTAGGGTTAAGATCGAAACTGCTGGGAGTGGTCTATAATATTTCTACCCCTTTGAAGGATAGTGTAGTGTCTATAGTAGGTTGTGCTGATTGTAAGTTGTCTATTGGAGGTCATGAGGACATCATAGATTTAATTGTCTTAACGATATTTGACTTCGATGTGATTATTAGAATGGATTGGCTCATCAAACAACAAGTCACAGTAAATTATTATCGTAAGATGATTTAGTTTGAGCCTTTAGAGGGTGTTGGATTTGAATTTGTCGAGAATCGAGGAGGAACATCAATTTCTTTGATTTCGTCACTTGAGGTTACTCGATTGTTGGATGAGAGTTGCTAAGGTTATTTGGCAACTACAGTTGACATTTTGGTAGAAGAATCGAGGATGCAGAACATCACTGTAGTATGAGAGTTCTTGGACATTTTTCCTTAAGAATTGCCTAGATTACTCCCGGAAAGAGAAATAGAGTTCGTAATTAAGTTAGCCCCTAGAACGGAGCCGATTTCCAAAGAACCATGTAGGATGGCGTTGTTGGAATTAAAAGGGTTAAAAGTTCAGATGCAAGAGTTGTTGGACAAAAGATTTATTTGTCCTAGTGCATCACCATGGGGAGCGCCAATTCTGTTTGTAAGGAAGAAGGATGGTTCGTTGCGCCTTTGCATTGACTATCGTCAACTTAATCACGCGACGATTAAGAATAAGTATTCCTTGCCGAGGATGGATGATTTGTTTGACTAACTTCGAGGAGCTTCAGTATTTTTGAAGATAGACTTGAGGACGGGTTATTATCAATTGAGGATTAAGAAGGAAGATATACCGAAAACGGCATTTCGAATGCACTATGAACATTATGAGTTTACCGTAATGCCATTTGGTCTTACAAATGTGTTTGCAGCTTTTATGGACTTGATGAATAGGGTGCTCAAGGAGTATTTAGACAAGTTTGTAATCGTATTCATTAATGACATTATGGTGTATTCGAGAAGTTCAAAGGAACATGAGCAGCACTTAAGGACAGTGCTGCAAACCCTTCGAGATCATAAGCTGAATGCCAAGTTTGGCAAGTGCAAGCTTTGGTTAACTCGATTGATTTTTCCCGGACATGTGATTTCTAGAGAAGGGATTTCGGTAGATCCAACTAAGATTGAAGCGGTTATGAATTGACCAAGACCAATAATGGTAACTGAAGTTCGAAGTTTCTTGGGATTGGCTGGCTTTTATAGGAGGTTCGTGGAAAAGTTTTCAGTGATAGCCATGCCTTTGACTCATTGCTGAAAAAGAACACAAAGTTTGAATATACGAATAAGTGTGAGCGTAGTTTTCAAGAGTTTAAGCAAAAGCTAACTATTGCAACTGTTTTGACAATATCGTCTGGTTCAGGAGGTTATGAGATTTACAGCGACACGTCACATAAAGGATTATGATGCATCTTAATGCAACATGGAAGAGTTGTGGCTTATGCGGCCCGACAATTAAGACAGCGTGAATCGAATTACCCAATGCACGACTTGGAGTTAGCAGTAGCGGCGATCATTTTCGCACTAAAGATCTAGAAGCATTATTTGTGCGAGAAAAGGTTTTATATTTATATGGATCATCAAAGTCTAAAGTATTTGTTCTTGCAAAAGAAATTGAACATGAGGCAACGCAAATAGATGGAGCTGCTTAAGGATTATGACTGCGATATTCTGTACCATCCTAGTAAGGCTAACAAGGTAGCTGATGCTCTAAGCCGAAAGTCTTCGATCGCACATATGATGGTCCAAGAGTGGATTTTGCTTGAAGGATTTCGAGACTCAGTTTTCAAGTTTGAGGTAAGCCACCTTTCGAGTTTAATGGCTACTCTTAGGATTGAGCTCAAAATGCAAACCCAGATTAAAGCAGCATAACCTTCGGATCTTACACTTTAAAGGATTCTGTAAATGGATGTAGCTAAGAGAAAATGTGACTTTCAAGTATCCGAAGATGGGATCTTGAAGTTTCGTGGACGATTGTGTGTACCCAATGATGAAAGACTTAAGGAGCAAATTTTGGCAGAAGCTCGTCATAGTAACTACAGTATTCATCCGGGCAGCACGAAAATGTATTAGAATATATGCCAATACTATTGGTGGAATGGCATGAAAGGGGATATTGCCAAGCATGTGGCTAAGTGTTTAATGTATCAATGGGTAAAAGAACGTCACTGTAAGCCTGGTTGATTACTGTAATCTCTTGAAATCCCAAAATGGAAATAAGAATATATCACGATGGATTTCGTGATGGGTCTACCGAGGAGTCAAAGAGATAATGATTCTATCTGGGTTATAGTGGATAGACTCACAAAGTTTGCTCATTTCATTGCCGTGCGCAACGACTTTGCTATGGACAAGTATGCTGAGTTGAATGTAAGGCATATAGTTTGTCTTCATGGTGTGCCAGTGACGATCACGTCAAATCAAGACCCCAAATTTACCACTACTTTTTAGAAGAGTCTTCAAGGTGCCATGGGAAGAAAACTGCAGCATAGCACTGCTTTCCATCCACAGACAGATGACCAATCTGAGAGAACGATTTAGACTCTTGAGGATATGCTACAAGCCTATGTTCTGGATTTCAAAGGCAGTTGGGAAGAATAGTTACATCTTGTTAAGTTCGTATACAACAACAATTATCAGCAAAGTATTAGAATGGCACATTTCAAAGCATTGTATGGTAAACC
This sequence comes from Syzygium aqueum, assembly GCA_031216185.1. Lineage (NCBI taxonomy): Eukaryota > Viridiplantae > Streptophyta > Magnoliopsida > Myrtales > Myrtaceae > Syzygium > Syzygium aqueum. The sequence goes on from CM062240.1 coordinate 13,519,175, forward strand.
CTGTAGGACTCCTGTTTGTTGGAATGAGGTTGGTGAACGAAAGATTACGGGTCCTAAGTTGGTGCAATAGTCGTCGGATGCTGTTAAGATTATTAGGCATAGGCTAAGGACAGCCCAACGTCACCAGAAAAGTTATGCAGATAGGTAACATAGATCGTTGGAGTTTCAAGTGGGAGATCAAGTATTCCTCAAAGTATCACCATTGCGAGAGACTTCGCGTTTTGGCAATAAAGGCAAGCTAAGCCTAAGATATGTAGGATTGTTCGATATCTTAGAGTGAATTGGATTATTGGCGTATTGCCTAGCCTTGCCGTCAAAGTTGGCTCAAGTACATAACGTATTCCACATGTCTATGCTAAGAAAGTATGAGTCGGATCCGACCCACGTTCTAAACTACAAGGAAATAGACGTGGACGACAAGGTATCGTACATGAAAAGACCAGTGAGAATTGAGGATCAGAAGGGGCAGGTATCATGAAACAAGACGATTCCTCTAGTTAAAGTTGTGTGGCAATATCATGGAACCGAGGGAACCACGTGGGAAAGTGAAGAGGTAATGAGGCATCAGTACCTCTTTCTTTTTGACGAATTAGATGTAAGGGGGAAGAATTATGATATCCTGAAAATTTGGTGATATATGAAATTGTGATCTCATCATTGTTTTATTAGTTAATTCTCGCCTTGACTTGATTATTCAGGAAATACTAACCAAAGGAGAAAGGCTACTGAGGATTTACTCCTAAAAGCTGCCCGTTAGTTTGAGATGTATTGTAATTGTGATTGATTGATTTCAGCCACAAATTATGATTCGATCCTGATTGTCGAATGTTCAAGGGTTTCACAACCGAATCATAGGACATCGCCTCACAATTTTAAGAGTTTGCCTTTAAAAATTACAAATTTGAATAAGGATCAAAGAATCGGGATTTTGACGCGAGAAATGGAAGTGGACAGGGTAAGAGCCCATTGGGCCTCATGCCCAAGGGGGCCGGCCAACAAGGCCCGATAAGGATAAGTTGGCCCTTAATTAGTACACGGGCTAAGGATAAAGTGGTAGTTTTAGGGGACAAAGTTGAGAAAATTACAAAAATTGTCATTGTGGGACAAGTGTCAACCAAAGAAGAATTTTAGGGGATATTTTGTGGGATAATCATTTGACCCACTTTCTCTCCTCTCTCACCCCTCCCCCACTTCGGCTAACTTCGCCCACTGACTCCCACCAGCCCTTGTTATTTCCTTCGTCTTCTTCTTCTTCTTCTTTATTCTTTCTTCTTCTCTGCTTCTTCTTGTTCCATCGATTGCCAGACTAAACCGCATCGAACCAGCCATCATTGTGCATCGCTCTTCCTTGCCATTGAACCACCGCCATCCTAGCTCCCTTTCTAGTCAAACAACTCTATTCTAGCCGAGCTCCAACCGCCCGTCGCCGGTCAGCCCAAGCCACGCATAAGTCACGCCGTCCACCTCTTATCTTCGCCACTGTCCTGGCTACCAAGCCTCTACCACCAGCCTTCGTTCCATGCCTGGAACAGCTCTTGAGCTGTCACCGAATAGCCACTAGCAGTCGCTCCTTCGCCGCGCCCGTCAGCCGTTGTCCGTCGCTCGCCGCGCCAAGCCGAGACCACTGTGGATAGCTTGTGTCGTCGCCATCGCCCTAGGGTCGTCGTCGTCATTAGACGAGTAAGTTAACCCCTAATCTTTTGTTTATGGTGTTAAACTTGCTTAGGGTAATTTAGATTAAGTTAATGGTTATTTAAGTGTGATTTGGGGATAAGTTATTGGTGGATTATTAGATAACCTTTGGAGATAAGTTATCGGCGAATGATATGTTCTTAATGGATATGGTTATAGGTTATCGGTGATTGGATGATAAGTTATTGATAATTTTAACGATAGGCTATCGGGAATTGATTGGCTGGTTATTATTAATTGAGCGATAGGCTATCACTATTTACGTGATAAGCTATTGGTGTGTGCATGATAAGTTATCGATAATTTGATGATAAGTTATCAATTATTTTAATTACTTTTACTTCTTTTATTAAATAAATTAATTTTTGGAATTAAATAATAATATTTTATTCTTAAAAAAATATTTTAATTTTCGAAAATTAAATATTAGTATTTTCAAATAATTTTTAATACCGAATTGTGATTGTTTTATGCTTGGATTGTGATGCCAATGTTGGAAATCGTCGTATAAATTGCTTATATAGCTAAATGATTTGAATGATTATTTTCAAGAAAAGATTTTGGAACCTTTGAAAATAAATTATGTTTGAGAAATGATTTCGATGCCTTGAGAAAGAAAGCATGTTTTGAAGTTTTTTTTTTTTACAAAATCGAGCAACTGTTTGTATATGTGATCACGTGAAATTGTGATGTGTCATTGTTATGAGCATAATCCATATTTGTATTGGCTAATTAAAAAGATAAAAATTGGCTTGAATGCTTGAGTGCTCGTGTGATCACGTGATGGAGCCACCCTGCTGTAGATCGCTTGACGATGCCTGATTTATCGAGGTCTTGCTGTAGATTGCTTGACAATACTCGATTTATCAGTTGCCTGGAGATTATATGGATTACCGATACTTCGGATGCCAAGTCGTAGCCTGAGGCCAAATTTGATGCTCCTTACGAGATATCATCTTACTATATATCATTTGATGTTGCCATATTGGAATGTTATTTCCTGTAGATCGTTTGATGTTGTCGTGCCCAATGGGGCGGGATGATGCCCGATCATGCTAGAAGACTACCATCTTGCTACAGATCGCTTGATGTGTAGTGACTCAGAGGGGTCATAATAAATGGAACACACATGTTGTATAGTGCTTGATTATGGGGTGAAAATTGCCAGACATGGTATGGGCCACGCCCAAGTGAGTTTTACTTTATAACCAAGACACGCGCGAATGTGGATATATGATGCATAAGAAATCTCGACAAGTGTTTCAAGTATGTGTTATGCTTATTGCATTGTTGTGACATTCGATGACCAATGTCATGCATGATGTATGCGCCAAGGCAAGGTAAGGATGCTTGCGATTGCTTATCGGCTTGCGATTGGCCTATATCTGATGCATGGTTGTCTGGCTAGGAGCCTGAGGCAAGTTGGCCTCCTAAGCGGGGTTTAGGTTGTTAACTTATTGAGATTTCAATCTCATTTGTTGTTGTTAAACGTCTTTCAGGAACTTAACATGTCGATGCATCTGGTACGATTTGGGGTATTCAAGATATTGATATTGTTATTTCCACGCATGTATTCCCCGACAAGCCATATGTTTTTTAGCGCCACCGAATGATAGTTTAGGTGGATGAGGGATCGGCTTATTGGGTCCCTCATCGGTTTCAGGCCTGGTTTGTTAGGGATGGTGAGGATTTATTTGGGCCTCTCAAGGGTTTCGACTGTCCTCCGGAAGAGGGTCCTAGGCATGAGATATGGGACCTTATGGATATTGACCCACCTGATAGGTCAGTAGAGGATCTCGAGCCCAAACTCGATCCCGTTCCCGAGTACTCGTCGGATTTTGACCCGTCGAAGCATAACCCTGACTCACCCTATTTCGACTCACCGACCCTCTACATGGATAGCCCATGAGAGACCTGCCTTGAAGCTGACTTTTTGACTGACATGCTGTGGATGAAGTAGATTGACCCCTAGGCTTGTATCTTTTTATAGGCTCATGTGAAAATGTCTGAAATAAGCTAGTAAAAATGTTTCCTGAGGGTTAATCAAGTAAATAACTAATGTGGTGTTTTGGTTTGATTGTTGTGATATGTTTTTCTATCTATCCCTGGTTACTGTTGTTGTTTAGGCGAATGTTGTTATAGCTTCCACATGCATAATTAAAATAAGAAATTAAGGGTCGGTGACGAGTCCTGGGACATCGCATTTTAATGACCATAGTGAGTTGTTGCATGCTCGTGGGATTTGGGGCATGACACACCAATTTTATCTTGAGTAATAATTTTAGCCCGAACTTTTTTTTATCATATAAAAAATCACTAACTTTCACTTAAATATCAAATATAGCTCCATTGACTTGAAATAATTAATTGTTCAACATGACTATTTCACCTCGGCAATAAATCCACGTTGCTTGCTAGTTGAATTCAAAGCACTATTCTTTATCTTCTTTTTTGAGCCACGGTTTGAAAAAAAAATGAATTTGTTCATCATTTCCTTTACGTCACCAGCAAGTTAGAAAGATCTTCAAATTGAATCTTTCTGGCCAACCTCTACCATTTCATTGTAATTTGATGTTATGGACCACCACCTATCGAGAGATACCATGGACGAGATCTGCCAAGTTCATGACCATAACCTTTTTTTCTGAAATAGGCCTAAGCCCTCTCCTTAAAACTTCGTAATCTACCTCGAATGTACATTAATCAATTGATCTCATTTAATATATTAGGCTCTAGTGATGGATATTAATAAATTGATTTGGTTGGGAAGTATGATGAAGGAGATTCTAAAGTTGTGCATGCTAAAGTGCTTGTATCAATCTCGACTCAAAAGCTCTGATCTACGAAGTGAGGCTTGGTCGTGCAAGCAAAATGAGAAATTATCAAACTCAATTTCCAAGTTTTAGAATTGAGATTTGAGTTGAAGTATACCATGTTTTTCTGCGAATTGTTTGGAAACATCATTTGCCTAGTGTGATGTGAATGCAGTCATGTGATGCTTCGCTGCTCTTAGACTCGACTAGGAGGAGCTTGTTGGAGAAAGGGACCGACCGGATTTTATCGGTGCTAAAAATTATGAACAAGATTTAACCAAATTTTATCAGTTTTAAATCTATTTCCTAAATCAACAAAAAATATGCTATCTTTTTATCATCTTTTTACGAATTGTTATAGTTCCATATAAGTATATTTTACTTTTTGATTTCTATACCAAGAGAAATAGAGATCATAAGACAAACTTTGGGTAATAATGTGACTATGAAAACTTATGAATAATACCAAATGACTCATTTATTTGTTCTTGAGAGTCAAGAGATTAGAAACCGGATTGTACATTTCGCAATAGCTTCGGAACTTGCCGCGACTTTTTAACTCGTTTGATAAGATGAAATGGCTATATTGAACATTACAAAATAATTCAATGACCACATTAAACGAGTTAAACTACCAAATATAACATTACACATGGGATAAAGTTTAGGGACTATCATTATCATTTCCCTAGATATAAATTGCACATTTCGATTTCATTCTAGACTAATCTTAATAACATTCTTTCTTCTTCTTTTTTTCTAAAAAAAGAGTTTAATCTTATTTATATCTCTTCGAATTCCGAAGACTCCAAACACAAATGCATCCCACATAGTCTCATCCCCATACTTCTGATAACCTAATTGGCCTTCCTTCTACATCAACGAAGTAAACCAGGAAAGTCCGACCATTTGTGGCTACGATCCGCCAAGCCAAATACCTTAACGACTTCTATCGAGAAAAAGAGGGAGGTGATCTCCAAGCAGTAGATGCAATCCCTTTACACCAATCGAGCTCGCGCATTGAGACTGCGAACAAGCAGAGGTTGCAAAGGAAGAGAGTCAAGTTGCCCAAGCTTCTTGTAACGACGTGATCCGACGAGGGCAGGGAGTGGTCGTCGAGGCCAAAAGGGCTTGGACAAGGAGCGACTCCCGGCAGGCTTCTAGGATGACAAAGGGGGCATGTCTTTTGTCTCACATCGCCTAGGGGGAAGTCCTGGGATTACTTATAAGGCCTGGGTAGCCTATTCTGTGTAATGGGTTTTAAAGTCGTGAGGGTCAGTAGGCCCAAAGCGGACAATATTATACAGTATAGACCTGGGGTGTTACAGGTGGTATCAAAGCCGACTCCCGACAGCGTGTAGGTCTACAGCGAGGACGCTATGCTCGAAGGAGGGGAGCATGTCTCTTTTCCCACATCGCCTAGAGGGAAGTCTTGGGATTGCTTATAAGGCCTGAGTGGCCTATTCTGTGTAATGCGTTTTAAAGCCGTGAGGGTCAGTGGGTCCAAAGTGGATAATATTGCACAATATAGACCTGGGGTGTTACAAGTGGTATCAAAGCTGACTCCCAATCGCGTGTGGGTCCACAGTGAGGACGCTATGCTCGAAGGAGGGGAGAATGTAACAATCCGGTCCGACGAGGGCGGAGAGTGGTTGTCGGGGTCAAAAGGGCTTGGACAAGGAGCGGCTCCCGGCAGGCTTCTAGAATGGCAAGGGGAGCATGTCTCTTGTCCCACATCGCCTAGGGGGAAGTCTTGGGATTGCTTATAAGGCCTGGGTGGCCTATTCTGTGTAACGCGTTTTAAAGTCGTGAGGGTCAGTAGGCCCAAAGCGGATAATATTATACAGTGTAGACCTGGGGTGTTACAGGTGATATCAAAGCCGACTACCGACCAAATGTGGGGCCACAGCAAGGACGATGTGCTCGAAGGAGAGGAGAATGAAACGATCCAGTCCGACGAGGACAGGGAGTGGTTGCTGGGGTCAAAAGGGCCTAGACAAGGAGCGGCTCCCAGCAGACTTCTAGGATGGCAAGGGGGGCATGTCTCTTATCCCACATCGCCTAGGGGGACGTCTTGGGATTGCTTATAAGGCCTGGGTAGCCTATTCTGTATAATGCGTTTTAAAGTCGTGAGGGTCAGTGGGCCCAAAGCGGGCAGTATTACATAATGTAGACCTGGGATGTTACACTTCTCAACTCCTCCCATCTCTCACATTATTAGTCCAATTTATAGGCCCTAAAATCCCATGTCCTCGTGATCCCACCATGTCTAATGTATTTGTCCACTATATAAAGATCACCACTTGACACCACCGAATGCTTCGAACAGCAGTTGCGGCGATTGTCACCCTCGATTGGTAGTGAGAAACTTTGAAGTCTAAAAGATGATCGACCTACGAAACCGACCCCAAATAATCAACGACATAGACTTTGCCTGCATAGACTACGATGTCGTCATAACCACGGCCTTAGTGGTTCCAATTCTCAACCCCATATTTCCAATAACCTAATTGCCCTTCTCCATTAATGAAATAGACCAAACACTAATCTAGGTCAGTCCATACACAATCTGGATGCACCACTACTTTCAGCATAGGTCAAACAAGGCCTCCGGCTCGACCTACATATTCAAGCATGTATTCTCTATAGATTTCAACAATTCGGAATTGGAGAGAATCAAGTACTTCTGGGAACTAGCAAGGCAAGGACTTGATCGGCCACCACATGAAGAGGCTAAGGATCCACATGTCCCCAACCTCTGACTCCTTGAGCGTAACCAGAGGTAGCCCCTTCCGGCATCTCAAGGGCATAGGTTGTGCTCATGCAGAAGATGAGGGCGAACCTTGGCGAGCAAGATATACAAAAAGGGAATCGTAGGGTGTCGCGGCGAGGTAAGGGGACCGACAAGCAGAATGAAGAGCAGACGCTTCGTAACCGGAGTACATCCATGCGGGTGTGGAGCCAATAGCCAATCATGGGGAGAAGCTCTAGCAGGAGATTGGACCATGGACGTTTCCTGGTCCCCTCCATGCGAGCTCCCGCATTTTCTGCACAAGCGATTGCAGAAGTTGGAAGAAGAAGAAGAAATCGTCATTGCTCGGGAAGGCAGATTAGCAGAAGGGAGCATAGCGTATATCTCCAGAGATCAAACCGGAAGAGCTGTGGCTGGATTTGCAAAGAGGGTTTGTGCTTCCAGAGTTGGACAAATTGAAACCCTAGTCTCTTTGAGGTGTGTAGTATGTACGGCCGAACTTAATTTTTGGAGTCAATAGCTTGAACAAATTGAAACCCCAGTAATGAAGTTCAGTTATCTTTTCCAACCAAAAAAAAATTAAAGGGATTTTTTTGAAAGTAAACGGTGATCTTTGGAATCAACTCAAAAATCAACTTGAAGTATAATATGAGAGAAATGAAGAGATAAGAGATAAGTGGGGAGCAAATGTTAACCCTTTTACTCCCGTCAACAAGTTTACAAAAGCCTCTATTTATAGGCTAGAGGGTACATGAATAATATAGGTGCATCTTCCTTACCAAAAAAAATAATATAGGTGCATCTTTACCAAAAATATATATATAGGTGCATTATTTGGTATTTTGAAAAGTAATACAACTTCTTACCTTTACCAAAAAATATATATAGGTGCATTATACATGAATGTATGTGTTCATGTAGACTATTAATGGAGGAGGTGATCATATACATTGAAAGAGGGAATGTATAGAACTCTTCATGGAATGATGAAAAGTGATACATCAACATCATATAATGTATTTATAACACTCCCCCTTGGATGTTCACCTTTTATTATATGCTATTTAGAATTCCTCATTAAAAGAACTTTGCCAAGAAAAACCCAGTGGGACAAAAACTTGGCGAAGGAAAAAAGTGTACAGTGCGTATAATACTCCCCCTCATTTTAATAGTCATCGCATGTAGGCTGCCTCGTTAAAAACCTTTGGCAAGTAAAAACCCTATGGGAAAAAAAAACTTGGCAAAGGAAAAAAGAGTATAGCCATAAACCTTCTGGGTTCCATCCTTCAGGGATGGTTAATTCGCTCCCCTTGATTGAAGTAGTCATCCAAACTGACGCATTCCTATTCCATATACAAGTTTTTCAAATGTGGAAGTAGGTAGGGATTTAGTGAACAAATCTGCAAGATTGTCACTAGAGCGAATTTGATGGATATCTATTTCACCTTTTTCTTAGAGTTCACGCGGGTAAAATAACTTAGGTGAAATATGCTTAGTTATGTCACTTTTGACAAATCCATCACGCATTTGTGCAATGCAAGCCGTATTATCCTCAAAAAGTATAGTGGGGGCATCATGAATCGAGGATAAGCCACATGAATCATGAATGTGATGTATTAAAGTTCTTAACCAAACACATTCTTTGGTAGTTTCAAATAGTGCAATAATCTCATAATGATTTGAGGATGTAGCAACCATACTTTATTTTACTGACTTCCATCATATTGCCGTGCCTCCACAGAGGAACACATAACCAGTTTGTGACTTGGCATTATGGGGATCAGACATATAGCCAGCATATGAATATCCTACCAATGTTAAATCTCTGTTTCTTTGGTAAAATAAACCAAGGTCGAGAGTTCCTTGAAGGTAACGTAGGATGGTTAACGTCATTCCAATGTCTTCAGGTTGGATTGGCACTGTGTCTAGCTAGAACATTTACTGCAAATGCATTATCAAGCCCGGTGCCATTTGCAAGATATAACAATGCTCCTATGGTGTTAAGATAAGGAACTTTATTTCCTAACCTATCATCGCTTTCCTCTTTAGGTCTAAATGGGTCTTTGTCCACTTCAAGTGAACAGACCACCATTGGTGCGCTGAGAGGATGAGATTTATCCATATAAAATGTCTCCAATAACTTTTTTGTATAATTAGACTAGTGCAATAAAACTCCTTCTAGAAATGCTCAATCTGCAGGCCGAGACAATACTTGGTTTGACCCAAGTCTTTCATTTTCAAATTCCTTCTTTAGGCAGGAACGAGTTTCTTCGAGCTCTTTTGGAGTTCCAGTTATTCAGGTCATCAACATATACGGATATGATGGCAAAGCCATTTGGTGACCTTTTTATGAATACACAAGGACATATTATATTGTTTACATATCCCTGCATCAAGAGCTAATCACTTAATTGGTTGTACCACATTTGACTGATTGTTTAAGACCATATAATGATCTTTGCAATTTAATACTGTATATGCTATGATTTTCATTCTTTCCCATATGGGGAATTGGAAATCATTCAGGAACTTTCATATATATATATATATATATATATACATATATCAGTGTCAAGTGACCCATACAAATATGCAGTCACAACATTCATCAAGTGCATATCTAGATTTATACTTACTGCCATACTGATCAAATAACATAACGTAATGGTGTCCATTATGGGAGAATAGATGACATTAAAGTCTATACCGGGTCTCTGCAAAAATCCTTTGGCAACTAGTCTCGCGTTATATCTTACCACCTCATTCTTTTCATTGTATTTTCTTACAAATACCCATTTATATCCAACAGGGATAACATCTTTGGGTGTTCGAACAACATGTCCAAAAACACAACGTTTATTAAGCGAGTCTAGTTCTGCCTTAATTACCTTCTTCCATTTATTCGAATATGAATGCTTCTAGCATTCAAAAATGGATTTTGGTTTTGGATCCAGATTATCTTTTGAGACAGTGAGCTCTACTGAGGAGGCAAAGGAGTCGTCGACGACGGTTGTAATCCTATCATATCTTACTCCCGTATTCATATAATTTACTGCAACTTCTATGTTAACATCAACCAAATCCTCTTCGTTTCCTAGATCAATAGGATTTGGCTGTTCCGTATTCTCGGGATTGTTATTTGGGGCAGTTGCACTAATTTCACTAGGATTGCATTCCTCTACAGAAGACGCATTGGGTGACTGCATATTTTTTCTTTTCCACGGATTTATGTCTTCAGCCCTTATGGGTTGTCCACGCTTCTGGCATTGACTAGGCTCATTAGACACTTTTTGTCCCAAAGGGATCTCTACTCTAGGTGGTGCTTTTTCTACAGGAATACGGGACTTAGTCACCCCTTTATGATCATTAAATACATCTGGCAGTTTACTTGCTAAATTTTGCAAGTTAATAATCTTCTAGACTTCAAGTTCAGTCGTGCTTGTACATGGATGAAGGTAATTCAATTGATCTTTCTTCTAGGAAATTTCACGGCATTCTTTAAGCTTCAGGCTTTCTCCCCCTAATGCTAGGAAATGTGCCTCATCAAATATACAATCAGCAAATCGGGCAGTAAATAAGTCGATCGTTTGGGGCTCCAAATATTTATAATAGATGGAGACTCATATCACACATAAATGCCAAGTCAACGTTGAGGCCCCATTTTGGAACGCTGTGGAGGTGGTATAGTAACATATACAACACAACCAAATATTCGCAGATGAGAAACATCAGGTTTACATCCACGTATAAGTTGAATCGGGGAGTATTCATGATATGTAGTAGGTTGAATTCTAATCAGTGCTGCAGCATGCAACATAACATGTCCCCATAAACTAAAGGGTAATTTGGCCCTCAACAGCTACGGTCTAGCAATCATTTTCAGGCGCTTAATTAAAGATTCTGCTAGGCCATTCTGTGTGTGAGTATGTGGCACGGGATGCTCCACGTCTATCCTAATGGCCATACAATAGTCATCAAAAGCCTTGGACGTAAACTCACCAACATTATCTAACCGGATCTTCTGGATCGGCTAATCAGGGAATTGTGCACGTAATTAATTAACTGAGTGAGTAATTTTTGCGAAGGCCATATTACGTGTTGACAACAAGTTAACGTATGTCCATCGTGTTGAAGCATCAATTAGGACCATGAAGTACCTTAAAGGTCCACATGCAGGGTGGATAGGCTTACATATATCTCCTTGAATTCTATGCAAAAATATAGGAGATTTCACCTTTACTTTAGTATGAGACGGCAGTACAATTAATTTACCCTCAGCGCACGCATCACATACATAATCAATGGGTGAAGGAAGCCCACGATTTGTTAATGAATGCCCAACTGAATGTGTTAATATTCGGCGCATCATATTCGACCCTTGGTGACCCAAATGGTCATGCCATAATTGAAAACCTTCTAGGTCTGTGAATTTCAGGTTCATCGCAACATGTTTATTACTCGCATGTATGTAAGCATAGTATAACCCGAAGGAGAATGATGGTAACTTTTCCATAATTTGTTTTCTGTATCCACTCATCTGGGTTAGATACAAGTATTCTTTACCACCTTCGGTCTCGGTTTCAACGTGAAACCCATTGAAACGAATGTCTTTAAAGCTAAGTAGGTTCCTTTTAGACCGTGGGCAAAATAAAGCATCGTTAATGAAAATTTATGTGCCCATTGGTAGTATTACACGAGCTCTTCCGGAGCCTGTAATTATGTTACTATCACCTAAAATAGTGGTAATATTCCCTTCACATTTTTTTCATTTTCTCAAAGAACTTCCTCTGCTGGAGGATAGTATGTGTAGTACCACTATTTACAAGACAAAGAATACCCTTGTTCTCCTCGAGGTAATTGTTTAGTATCATTGATTACTAACATAAAAAGAATAAAAAATGAAATTATAATATTAAATATGAATATTATTCAAAACTAAGAGAATACATGTGAATAAACATAGACTTATAATATATATATTGCTTAATCTAAATTACCAAAATGATAAATATTAAGAGATGTATTGTCAAGAGATGATTCTTTATTCTCTATTGAGGGCTTGGTTGCAACGTTGGCTTCCCTTTTTCTCTCATCTTGTTCTCTTTTTATAGAGTTCAATCAGGTGCTTTGGGGTGCGGCAAGTGCGAGACCAATGGCCTACAGAACCACATCTATGATAAACATTGGCACCAACTTGATTAGGTACTTCTGGACCTTCTTTTCTTCGTGGACCATGTTTAGGTCCTTGTGAACCTCTATCTCAGTTCTTATAAGGCTGATTTTTCAAGTTACGCCATTTGCCCTTCCAATGTTCGTGGCTCTTGTTATTATGACGCACGATATGTGCTTTGGGCACAAGTACAGATACAGTAGGACAAGAATTATGGTTTTGCATCAACAACTGGTTGTGCTTTTCAACTACAAGTAGTGTAGAAATTAACTCTGAATGCTTGGAGTAATTCTTTGCCCTATACTGCTGCTGGAGTACAAGGTTATTGGCATGAAAGGTGGATAATGTTTTTTCAAACATTTTATTTTCTGTGATCTGCTGGCCATAGAGTCTTAGTTGTGATACAATTCGACAAATATAGCATAATTATATTCTGCTACGGACTTAAAATCTCGAAAGCGTTAGTTGATCCATTCAAACCTGACATGAGGAAAGACCACTTCTTGTTGATGATCAAAGCGATTCTTCAGGGATTGCCATAGAACTGCAAGGTCCTCCTCAGTTAGATGCTCAGCCTTTAAATATTCATGTAAATGGTGGTGAATGAAGATAAGAGCCTTAGCCTTCTGGGCTAGAGTACAATTCGATTCTGGGAGAGTAGACTTACTGAGATCTAATGATGTGAAGTGTATCTTGACATCAAAAGCCCATGTTAGATAATTACTTCCGATAATATCTAACGTTGCAAACTCTCTCTTGGTAATGTTTGACACACTTAAAAAGAAATTGTAGAGATATTAGATAATGGAGAGGTAAAGGTATGTTACCTTGAGTGATATCTAAGATTCTAACTGGCTCGTGCAGATAATGTTTTTTAAAAGTAAACGGTGATATTTGGAATAACTCAGAAATCAACTTGAAATATAATATGAGAGAAAGTAAAAGATAAGAGAGAAGTGGGGAGCAAATATTAACCCTTTTATTCCTGTCAACAAGTTTACAAAAGCCTCTATTTATAGGCTAGAGAGTACATGAATAATATAGGTGTATTGTACATGAATGTATGTGTTCATGTATACTATTAATGAAGGAGGTGATCATGTACATTGAAAGAGGGAATGTATAGAACTCTTCATGGAATGGTGAAAAGTGATACATCCACATCATACAATGTATTTATAACAAGGGAAACTATTTATTTTCAATTTCGATAACAGAATTTCATTCGAACATCTTTCAAATGTTTCCATTCGATTTTTTATCGTGAATCTTGAAAAATCTAATTTTTTTCTCGTCCATGCCAAGGCAAGCCTTTTATCATATACGATAGATATCTAGGGTGTTTTCCGAATTCAATTTATATAGAATTATCTCATCCTGCTAGAAATAGTAAAATTGCTTATATGTGTGTGTTTGCTCAATGAGTTGTAAAAACTACACAAAAGGCATTTTGAATCTAGTTCTCTCTCCTTTTTTTGGTATTTGTGTGCTCCTACTACAAAGCTATCCAAAATTGCATTTTCCTTTTGGTTTGAACACATTGACAATCTTTTCAATTCATTTCTTAAAGTAATCGAAAAAGGCAACTTCGTCATCCATATCTTTTTTTTTTCCCATTGTAATAACTACATTCATGCCATTAACTGGCGAATTTCTATCTCAAGATAGTTCTTGCTTTTCTCGATAAAACTTTGGAAGAACAGATTATAAGTCTAGTACGAATCCATTCTCTTCCACGTCTGAAATGTAATAATAGCCATTTTATGTAGCAGACAAGTGAATTACTCTGTACAGTACAGGTCTGGTCAAGCACATTATGACTCGCGTGAGATCTTCAAGCACCATCGTCACAAATGAGATGTTGACATTGTTTGATACGGGGCCCAGAAATGGCTCAAACCAGATCAAAACAATACACTTAACTGATGAGAACAATTCAATAGAATCCTTAAATAAGCATGTCGGTCATAAAGGTTGCCCACAAAACCGTCGATGGAATGTCCAAAGGACTCGTTCAATTGTGAGTTCTCCGGTGGATGGAGTTTAAATGGAAATTATAACACATGCCAGAGCACCGATCGACTCGAGACATGAAAGGAAGTTTAAGTTTGAATCAAGAGGAATCCATCGACCAAGGGATAAACATGGCTGAAGGATCAGATACTTGCAAAGAAAGTTTACCATGCGTACCGAAACATTCCTTAAAGATAGGGGAGGAATCGAAGTCAGAGGAAGCTAAGCATCATCTAAAACACATTAGACAAATCCCTGAAGACAATTAGAACACTTTGAACGATAATTGTACAATATCAATCAAGAAGTCCATCTGGTTTTTAAGAAGATAATTCGCACCAGACCTTCACTTAGGTTTTGAATTTCAAATGGGACTAGATTATACTTCCTAAGTTCAGTATTTGTCGATCCAAAAAAAAAGTTCAGTATTTGTCTTTGAGCATAAAAGCTTTTAAGTTGGGTGTTGTGAGCTTTTTGCTTCCCTTTCGTATTTCAAGTTCTCAGTAAAAGTTCTTTCCAATTCCAATTTTTAGTTTTCCAATTTCGCTTGTGCGTTGTCTTAGTCATTCAAATTTGAGATTTCAAGCTATATTAGAATCTATCTACCTTCGATTTGAAGTCTGATTTGATACTTTAATTGGTTATCCATCGATTTCGATCGGGCTTTAACAAGAGGGATGATGGAGTTTCTGACGACTACAATTTGATAAAAACACACGTAACTCAAGCTTATAATCATCATTAAACATATCTTTTTACAGTGTAAAAAAAAAAGAGGCATAAAAGAAATGCAGGAGGATCAGTCGAGCTTCTATAAATAAGAAGCCAAAAATTCCGGAACTAAGTTCTCTGCACTTTTTTGCCATTTTTCCTTTCTCGTGCATGCCGATTAAGAGATACTTCAACCCAACACCCCAATCCGTAACTGCTTAGTACATTGATCATGGTACGAAAATGAGGAAAATTATGCGATATTACCTCGACAATTCTCTGTGACCGCGATACCGTCTCACTTTCAAGTGAGCAATTTTCTGCAACTTTTCTGTGTCCTATATCCCCCAGTGTGACAGTCATTTTGGATCCAGTTGCTTTGCGTGGGCTAACTCAAGATATTACGCTTTGCAGGGTCGTAAATGGAGGCAATTGTGTAGAGCTTGCAAAGCAAGACGAACTTCTCATAACTACATGAATAGATGGTCACATGTCCCATAGTTACTCTATTTCAAGAAGAGTAGGAGTCTATGGCAGCTTCACTCCTCCATTCGTAACATGACCCTGTGCTCCCTCGCTAACTCGATGAGTTCATCCACAAAGACGTCCATTCTTCAAAAGCAACAATTTAAGGAGAAAAATTGCTGAAAACGGATCCTAGGTTGGGTTGGATATGGGTCGTCAAATTTACATTGTCTATAAATGGATCAATTTGGATCGGACCATTTTCAACCACAACCCAAACTCGACCTAGTGCACCTATTTAACAGGCCTATGCACACCGCATGTTCATGTCCGTGTGGCATGCATGTATGCTATTTATAACATTTGAGAGGAGTCGATTTATGTTTTGGCTTTAATCGGGCATCTCCACGTTTAAGTGAAACGCACCCTTTTTGGCCATATTGATGTAGAAATCAAAATTTTGGAAAATTGGACTCTTGAAAATTGATGGAAAGCATTATTTGCATGCACAGGATCCAGTCGCATCGTCTCTGCATCGCCTTATATTTTCTCGAGTACGATTCTTCCGGCATCATGACTAGGGATAAACTACGACGGCTTAAACTTTTAACAGCTCTAGTAGAAACTCTTGCCTCTTCTCTTGGATTGCCAGACATCGAAAGTGCATCAAATGGTCCAGAGATTTTCGCAGGACCATCTCGAAGCATCGATCAGAACAGATCGCTCGCGTTCCTAATACTACAGATATCAGATTTTCATTCGACGGAGACACTGAATATATTCCATCTATTCCACATACATCACCCGCAACGCAAAGGCTGCTGCTTAGTTCGTTCGACTTCGTGTCCCAATTCCAATGGTTGTTCAGCTAGATGGACGTCGAAAGGGACATGTAGGTGCTACAGGATAGTAACTCCCCCTGAAAATTCCCCGTATAATCGACGTTGAAATGGAACTTGTTGACACTCAAAATATAATTTGTCTGTCACAAACACTTGACCTACACATGAGATGAGTATGGACAGTCATGTGCATAGCGTGAGTACCAATACAGATGTGTCAGCTTATCGACAAGTGTAGGGATCAACATATGTTGACTGGCAGTGGTATCCATCGATGCCACGTGTCCAGTTATCGAAATATGGCGATGGATAAGTGGCAATTCCTATATGAATATTGGCAATGAATATTTATTAAAAGAGTACGAATAAGCTGCTTTGAAATTTGAGATCGATAAAGAAGTTGAGACAGGAGACACAATTCTAGGAGGGAAAGGTAACCACCTAAAGACCAGGTCGTTTGATCAAAGGCACACATATTTTGAGGGAACGGTTACTCCTGAAAAACCAAGCTGTTCGACGAATCGATTGAGATCAAGGGCGCACATTTCTGGAAGGAGCAGTTGCCAATTGAAAAAAGGATCGTGGGACACACTTTGTTATAAGAAACCACGTCATGGAGCAGTTTGTGCACGTGAGATTTAAAAACATGGAGGTAACAGGCAGAAGTTAGTGAGGAAATTACAACCGCTGGGACCGTCGGAAGGCAATTACCATAAGCCATTATAAGTATGGCTAGTTGCCCATCAGAAAAGTCCCTACACAAATTAAAGCAAATGTTATCTTTCAATTATCTTTTCTACATTGCACTTTAAATTTCCTTAACTATAGCTTTCAGATTCGCATCATCGATTAAATTTCGGTATGTATTTTTATCCTGATGATGTGTCGTCGATTAAATTCCTATGTAGTATCTTTATGTTATCAAGCTGTGTCATCAATTAAATTCCTGCTTGGTTTGGGATTGTATATTGTTGTTTAAATTGGAGAGATTGATTCCCTTTTGCATGGTGCAGGGCCTGATCTCTTCATATAAAAGCCGGAGAGCTGGTTTCGGTGGAAGATATTTTGTCACGGAAGCAATTCCGGTTAAACAAAACTCATACTAAATTGTTCGAACTTACTTTCGAGAGGATCGGCCGCATGTGTCCAGACTCCCTTGTAGTAATAGACGCTTCCCTCATTTGTTGCTAATTAGTAAAGTTGAATCCATGAAACTCGTGGCTCGTTAAGAGGATCTCGTGAGCCAACAGTGACCCAACTATTCTCTGGCCAGAGTTTCCAAACCAACAAAAGAACGAACTCAATAAATGTCGAGTGCAACTTCACATTCTAACACCCAACAGCAATCATGCCAAGGCCTCTCTTTTCTTACCTTTTTTGGCTTTCTCTCATCCAATACTCGCCTGCTTTGCGGGTGTTCGTTGGCAGGAACCAGTTCTACATTCACTGCTGCTAAGCTTTTAGTTGACTTGCTTCAGCATGAATGTCATGAAGGAGGACTTGGTGGACTCCCAAGTTGATGAGCATGTTATTTATACGCCTCGGACCTCTGCTAAGAGAGGGACAAGTGACAGTGAGAGCAGAATTTTGTTCGGTGCCACGTCTCATTCTGGTTCTATCTCGAGAACAACTTCTAGATAAGACCATCAAGATGTCCTGGTTTCTGATAGCGTTCTTGTTCCTAAGTTTTGCATTTAGCATCTCCGAAGCCACCCAAGAGCAGAAGCTTCCTTCCACCGTAGTCGTCGGGACGGTCTACTGTGACACATGCTTCATGCAACGGTTCTCGAAGGCCAGCCACTTTATTCCAGGTCCAATCTGAACTTTGGCTACGACAAATTAGCCTTGGTTTGTTTTTTTTTTTTTTTGTGAACTTTACGGTTCATTACATAATGGCTGATAGCGTGTGGTAGTTGTTCTGTGCAGGTGCATCTGTGGTGGTCGAATGCAAAGACGGAGGCGCCAAACAGAGCTTTCGCGAAGAAGCGAAGACTGACGAGCATGGGGAATTCAAAGTCTACTTGCCCTTCTCCGTCGGTAAGCACGTGAGAAGAATCAAGGATTGCTCTGTGAAGTTGATCAGTAGCAGCGAGCCAAACTGCGCCGTGGCCTCTGCGGTGAACTCGTCATCCCTCGATTTCAAAATGAGAAAGGATGGAGACCAAGTGTTCTCTGCCGGGTTCTTCGCGTTCAAGCCCCGGCAACGACCCAACCTGTGCAGCGAAGAGCCGAGCTCAGAGTTCGGCTCCGAGAAAATCTTCAAGTTTCCTGCTCCTAGTTATGATCCGACGTTCCCCCCTCCACTTAAAGACCCCGCCACACCAGACCTCCCAACGGTGATTAACCCGGTGCCTTCGATCCCGCTGCTTCCCCAGCTCCCGCCGCTGCCGCAACTCCCTCCTCTCCCTCCTCTTCCTGGGCTCCCAACACTGCCCCCAATTTTCGGGACATCTTCCAAAACCAAACCTGGCGACGACAGTTCCAAACCCATCCCGTCACTTGATCAAGAAAAGAGTCCACCGGAGCTCTTTGTTGCTTCAAATTTGGCAGCGAACTCATTCCAGCCGGACCCCGTCCTGCCACCAAACCCACTCCAGCCACCATCAGAGGATGTGACCCCTCTTCCGCAAATTCCAGGACTACTAACCCCTGTGCCATCCTTCCCGGCTCCCCTTCCTCAAATTCCAATCGAGCCTTCGCCCGGCTTACCAGGATTCCCGCCCGCTTCGTCTCGTCCGACGAAGACTACTCCTTGATGGAGCACGTAGCACATAAACGTATGCCCATGTGAAGCTCTCTTTGGAGAGATTATATGCACCATGTTGTGTGTCGTTCGTTTTCTTTCATGGAGGATTCGGATCGGATGCTGTAGGGGAAAGTTTGTTGGTTGCTTTTGCCTTGTCAATAACATGGCTATGCAGGGACCTTAAGAATATATTGTAACCTGCGAATAATAACGCTAAAAAATAGCTTCCATTGGTACAAGCTGCAGCATCCTGCGAGTGAATGTCCGTCCTTGTTTTATTGCAACAATAATGTGCATTTAGCAGAATAATAATATAATTTGGTTTGCCGAAGACGGAACTAACTTTCATGCATGGTAATTTCCTAATATGATTAGTAAATTTTAAAATTTTGTTGGTAAACTCATGTAACTGAAAACTTGTTGCTCAAGCATGCGAGTGGAATTTTTTTTTTGTTTGTCCTACTATCTCTTAATTCACTTTCAAACTTTTGCCCTGCTTCTTTGCAAAGCGTGGAAGTCGAAACTCATATCCGAAATCAAACGTCCCCACCCACTCACCTGAGAGGGTAGGAAATCGAACTCCTCCCCTTTCCCAAATGGAAAGAGTGGCCACTAGTGCAAGGGCAAACCCAAGTGGTTGCTCGTGGGTGGTTATTTACTAACAATATTAGCAATTTACCAACATTAAATACAGTTGTATGTCCCAAAATGAAAATTTGGTGCCGAAATTAGTAACTTACCAGTGAAAATGATAACTAATCAACACTAGTCCCTTTACAAGTTAATAAACTATCAACAAACTAGGGAATTTGCCATTGGAAATAAGATCAAAATTAGCAACTTACCATTGAAATAAGTTACATACCTACGTAGATCTGCTTTTAGTATAGTAAGTTACCGACAATTCGAAGAATTTACCGACGTTGAATTCAATATTAAGTTGTAAAGCTTCACCTTTGAAGTTAAAAGTACCAGTGAAATTAGTATCTTACCAATGTATGCTTGCTTCTAGGGTAGCAAGTGCCAGAAGAAGTATGAAATGTATCGACATCAAATTTTCAACAGCAAGTTTATCATTCTATATGGGAGGCTGCCATTGTAAATAAGATGATGAAACTAACAACTTACTAGGAAATTGCGAACACATTAAGGAATTTACCAATCACAAGTGAAATAGTATGTTATCAACTTCATTAGAATAGTATCACTTAGCAAAGGGACCCACTCGTAACAATTGGTCATCTACTATTGGATGTGTTGAGGTGACATTGTTATTTTATTGGTAACTTGTTAAGCATTTGATGGGTCCACTAGTAAATTTTAGAATACTTGATAATCTACTACTCGTACTGGATTGGAGTAGGATAAAATCATTATTTCATTGTAACTTAGTAATTGGTTAACCGGTCCACTTGAAAATCTTTAAGCAGTTAGTCATCTTCTATTAGGTGTTTTAAGGTGGTACAATTACGAGAAATGATTGGATAACAGTTTTTAATCTATTGTGAGAATAACAGTATGTTCTGGACCACTAAAAAAAATAATTATAAATTATTTTGAGATCCACTTTTTCAAGAGTTTGTGAATCACAACATGTTGCAATTCTCATATTGGCCCAAAGATTATTATGCTAACAAAGCCCTATAATTATTGTTTCTCACTAGGCCCACTTGTAAAATATAAAAACACTTGATAACCTACTATTGGATACCGGATCTGAAGATGGAAAATCTTAATTTCATTGTTTAGTTACTAGTCAATTGACTGGACTCGTCCGTAAAATTTTAAAGTATTTGGTAATTATCCACGTATTTGGTAATTTATCACTTGATGGGGTTGATAAAATCATTATCACTTGTAAGATCATAAAGCATTTAGTATTCTACTCCTGGATACTGGTATTCGTGATAAATCGTTATTTCATTGGAGCTCAATTATAAAATCTTAAAGTACTTTGTAATCTACCGCTAGACATGGCCTGATGAAATCAGTATTTTAATTAGAGGTGAGCATAGGTCCTGAGTAGAATTGGGAACCAAACCAAACAAACCCTAAAAAATTGGTTTGGTTCTCGGTACCTAGACTCCTCAGTCCGGTTCCTGGTTCTAATTGGAACCGATACTATGTTGTATGGTTCCCAAGTAGGAACCAAATTGAGCCGGACAACCGCTAAACCAAGGTAACCCTAAAACTAGTTTTTTTTTTAATCTTTCCACCAATTTTCATATTAAAAGTATCACACTTTTAGAATTTGGAACATCATTTTATTATGGGTTAATACCACAAAAAACTCAAAATGATATATTTCTTATTCAAGAAATCTTTTACTTGAATTACATTCCTTACTCCAAATTAGGGATGTAATCTGGTCAATACAGTGCAAGCTTGAGATTAACTTGACTTGTATGCTTGATGCTCCAAACTCGACCCGCGCTCCATCGAGAATGTAGTCTCAAGCTCAAGTTGCATAGACATTCCAAATACTGGACTTCGAGCCGATTAAAAGAGTTGTACAAAAACTCGAGCTCAAGCTTAATAAGCTTGACCACTAGCACTGCATTATATCTACATGGGTACAAGAAGTAATTTTAAGGACTTCTCTGGCTTTCTATAATCATGAAAGATTTTTCACAAAAAAGGTTTGATATGGCTCGTTGATGCTTGCAAGCTTGTCAAGTTTAGTTTTGGCAAAATGAGCTCGACTCAACAAGATTCTCAAGTAACTCAAGTTCGAACTCGACTCAAAATTAGACGAAATGGCCTCGAGTAATTATCGAGCTGAGTCTGAGATACTGGGGAGTAGCTTGACTCTGTTATGGGCTCCGGACTTTGCAATTTCGGAACAACTGCCCAAGGCATTCTGAGTCGATCTCAAGTAATTATTGAGTTGGGCACAAGGTACTGACGAGTAGCTTGACTCACTTATGCCCCTACTCTAAACTTTGCGATTTCAGAACGAGTATCCGGGGAATTCATCAATAAAATCCATTTTCTTTGACTATGGTAAACTTCCCAATCACATCATGGTGGGACGGACAACATTGAAATTGGATGATAAACCAACTTGAATGCACCTACACCATATACCTACCTATTGTTATGTGAGAATTTTCTCGGCTGACGACGGTCCTACGTCAATCTCATAAATATCCCTGAGACATGATACACCCGAAGAAGGCGGCGGCAGCTACAAAAGGGAAACCCCTGTCTCATAACACAGCTGTGCTAGGAAGAGCAATAGCCATAGAATGAAATTCAGGTAAGAGCGCAGAGAAAGGATAGTTGTAACAAGAATAGAGGTCAGAGCAGATGAATGAAACTGTAACCATCAAAATGAAGTAGAAACAACCCAAGCCTGATTTAGCCATACACTAAGCTTGATCCATGCTCGACAAATTTTGATACTGTATTTAGACAATTGAAGACTAACACTAGAACAAATACAAATACACTGTAATATGCTACAAACAAGCGGATTAAATACTTGACACGCCACTTGTTCCAGGATCCTAACACAGTGACTATTATGTACATCATTCTGGGAGACTGCTCAGGGCAATAGATAACAACACGTCATGTAAACACAAAAAGAAGAGTTTGCTGTTTCTCTCCACCAAAAAAAGAATGGTGGCCGACACAACACTGAACACCAGCTTAGCTTTTCTTACCTTTCATCATTCTCCAAGTCATTTTCTTTTTCTTCCACCTCAAGACGGCCATCCTCTCGCTTTTCCTTCTTCGGTATTTCACCCTATTCCTCAACCAGCCAATGTAATCCTTCCCTTTCTTGAGCTCAATGAAATCTACTAGATCACCATAATCACATGACTTCTTTGAGCCTTCCAGGAGACACTTGAGAAAGATTTCCCCATTGCAGGTTTCTTCTGTACTCTCTTCCACGCAAAAAGACTCTGTATGATTCGCTCCCGAGGCATTATTAGAAGTATCGCCCTGCACTTCTTGGATGTTACTGCTTAAGCAACTGGTAGGAACCATCCTGTGTGCACAATAACGGGGAATAAAAAACTGAAGATAGCAAGATCAAAGAACAAAATTGCATGCATTTCATTTCTAAAACCTTGCTTGCACATTTTCGATGTCTTTGTAAACTATACAGCAGCATAAAATGCTGTCCCCGAAAAGAGATTATGATCACAAGACCTTACTCTTCGAATTGGAGGATAGAAAAAACATGCCAAACAAGAATAATGAGTTTTGTTTGGTAATTGAACCAAAGCAACTAAACGACGCTTGGCAACTTTGGCAGGATCAAAGAAAGATGTAGAAGCTACCCTAACTAATATATGAAGGTGCAATTTATGATAGAAGGCTACATGTAAATAAGAGAACGAGAATGCTATGAGAAGAAGGTAAACATTTCATCTTCCTATTTGCCTTCAATATTTTGGAGACCCTACTTCAGTTTGTTCATGTAGCCACTGGTGACCAACCAAAGAACAGAGTTTCATACTGACAGGTTAGAAAAGACATGGCTAGCCGAGAACCAAAGATCAGATCACAATTGTATCAGACTGATAGTATACTCTTCTGGGTACACAGGAATAATAATGTGTAAGCAAGCAAAATCCCACTGGAATCAAATTAAGCAGAGTTAACCTGGACATAACTACCAATGATAAAGGTATCACAATCACAAGTGTGGGTGTGAATGTTCGCTTCATTTCAAAACATTCAAAAGTGAAACCCCAACCAGATACATACCTTAAAGACTCAAGCAAACTGGTTCTATCGGTTTGGACCATGGCTTTCACCCTTCTTTTATCTCCCTTGTGCATGAG
Source organism: Syzygium aqueum (assembly GCA_031216185.1). Classification (NCBI taxonomy): domain Eukaryota; kingdom Viridiplantae; phylum Streptophyta; class Magnoliopsida; order Myrtales; family Myrtaceae; genus Syzygium; species Syzygium aqueum. The sequence goes on from CM062240.1 coordinate 13,543,178, forward strand.
AGAGAGAGAGAGAGATGCAGAAGGCACTAAGTACCACCTTTAAGAACTGGTTCTATCGGCTTGGTGGCTTTTGAGGAAAATGATAGAGGAAAGGTTATCGCAATTGGGAAATACAAAACCAGAGATTCTGCCATACATGGTCAGACCGTGCCCTCATGGTCCACAGCTTTTAGACTAATGGCCTGAACCAAACCCGATAAGCAAAAAATTTCCACCAAAAAGCAAAATGAGCTTCATCAAAACCAAGATTTCAGTTAGGTTCGACCAGTTCGGTTTGGTTTTTGGGGCTCGCCAGGTATTTTGTACATCCCCAATCATAAGTTCAAAAGAATTACCCACGGAGAATATTTCCGACTGAAACGCCAGTTTATCAGCAATCCAACAAAGCTTCTACAGCATAAATTAAACTAATAAGCAATTATTGTTCTGCATGATAAACAAAAATAACTCTAACCTCAGACACTGTCTCTGAATTTTCTGAAATGTGGACGCAACTTTTTGAGTAGAATTGTCAACCGCAGGGATCTGTCAATTTTAGACACATGAAGATCAAAAAATTAACAAAGGCATGCATAAGACCACAAGGATCAAACCAAAACTTACCTCTTCTTTAGAGAAAAATCCATGAAACGAAGATTCTCCTTCTAGAGCCAGTAATGACCTTACTGCAACTAAATCCCCTTCTTCCAAAATAATCAGATTCAAGAGCACCATGATCATAGACAAGCAAGCCTTAACTAAAAAGTCAAACCTTGTGTCGAAGCATAATGATAGCAGTCCCAGAAAATGAAAAAGTATCCCTGTACACTCTTCATGCCGCAATTTGTGCACTTTCATCCTCTCGAATAAGAAACATTGAACTGGTAAATGAACGCCAAATTGTTGAAAGCAGCGAACCATCTCAAGCAAGAAATTGTGCTGCCTCTGGAAAGAAACATCCTGTGAGGTGTGCAGACAACTTGTGTACCCATTATTCCTGAAGAGCCTTATTACTTGGAACATGGAATTGCTCATCAAATTCAGAATGGATGAAAGGAGATAGACGTCCTGAAAACTCACTCCCTCGTTTTTGTGAGGGACGCTATGACTAGGGTCATGATTATATGCTTTTAAAATCACGCACTCTAAGACTGATAAGATCTCATCTATGTCTGAGCAATTCACAACATTGCATATATGCTTGACATATGCTATAGATGCAGATAACATGTCTGTTTTGCTTTCCAAAATCATGTTCTGCCTGTAAGAGTTCCATGAATTATCTAATTTTGCAACAAAAAGATTGAGTTTCTCCTTGGTCACTTGCTTAATACAAGATTGAAAGGATGGCTGACTTCTCCCAAGCATAAATGAAGGGAATGGTTCTGCAACACTTGGAGCAAAACGACCTACACGAAAGTGACACATATGCATCTTGTACAAATTGACAGACCTTTCAAATGCTTTCAGATAGAGGTCCATCTCTGTAAGATCTGGCCCTGTTCTTAAAGAGAACATGCGAGTATCCATAACTTCAGAAACTAGCAGAACTATATGTGCCTGAAGCATCTTTGGCACAAAAGACGCAATAGGGTTCACAAGCAATGCCAAGGCCGCAGTGAAACTAAGTTCAGGAATTTCGTGTTCCTTCCAATGGTGCCCATCTATTCTGTTCAAAATAGATTCAATTGCTCCCTCGTTAGAATCCAGTAGCATAAGATGAGCTGCCATCAGTTCTAGCACGACTCCAACATTATGATGATTACCGTTGCGCATAAATAGATTTTCACCAGGGAAGAAAGCAGAATCAACAGAAACAAAGAGACCCCTCAGCGATTCTTCTAACAGGAGTTCATCTGCAAAAACCTGAAGATAAGACAATGCTCAACAGGATTCACAATTATAGTCAAAAAGGAATCAACAGGTACAGGAATTCTCTATTTTTCTATTTTCCTCCATACCCTGGAAGTTAATTTATAAGCACCAAGTGAAATCTCGAACATGATATCATAGCTCAATTCTTCATGTCCTATTTGATATTTCGTTTGGCATATGGTTCTTGTTTATGTTAGTCCCTTGTTAAAGTATCCCACATCACTTGTCTATGGAGTTTTGAGGGGCCTTATACTCATGTAGTCTCCCACCACTAATAACTTAAACTTTTTGATAGAACTTTTTAACATAATGGCAGAGCCAAAATCTGCCCAGTTAATGTCTTGTGCGAGGCTCCCCGTTAGTCAATTACATGTGCCATTCTCAGTCCAGTTTGCACTTGAGAGGGGATGTTAACAAAATAATCCTCCATGTCGTATATGACTTGCCATGCAGATTGATTCTTAAATTAGCCCTCCTAAAGAATGATCTTACTGAAAATAAGCTAGATCAACTCTAACATCCACCTCAATTGATTATCCTATGAAGAATTTATCCAATACATGCAAAGTAGCTAGAAGAGAGAAGAAAAAGGATTTAATATCCCATTCTGGATCCTCATCATCCCCGATGAACTCCACTTCCCAACATCCTGAAGGAGCTATTCTTACTTTTAATCATCCACCATTAATTGCTTTTCTTTAGGCTCTTGTTTTTGCGACTCGTCTCAAGTAAAACAAAGTTTTAGAATAACCACACTTCATACAAACAGTTAATCAAAACCATCTGAAAAGCTGAAGGAACGAGATCTTGTGCCACTCCCCCAAATTACAACCCTCGCCTCTAAAACTTTAATTATGATTCATACATGTTGATCTATTTGCATAGATTATCTCGTGTTTCAGCTTGTATTACGGCATGATCCCAACAAGAATAGTACAATAACAACGTCCAATTGAGAATGTGCCTGGTGTAAGGTTAAGAGGTCATGCAACATAAAGACATAGACAGCAATATGGGGGAAGTCCTTAGGCCTTCTTAGGTTCTAGATCTGGTGACAAGTCATCCCATTCAACAAGGTTATACCAGACATGATTGCTTCAATCTCAACTCTGACAAAGACCTGTCAATAAGCACTTGAATTTCTTGATTTTGATGAATTATGGTTTTCAAATATGGTACACGATAGCATCAGAACTTACTTCACCCATCAACAGGTAAATATGCATATTGCACTAATAATAAGAACTTCTCGAACCCGAAAAGTGGAAATTCACATAGAGTCTATTTTAGGATCTCATGGAGCAGTTGCATTAAAAGCAAAAGAAAGAACTAATTTAAACTGGAGAACACAACTGATATTTTCACAATAACATAACATGGTATGTAAAATTTATCGAAAGTACCTCTAGAAGCGCACTTATGAGTGATCTGCGTGGATCTGAAGGTTGAAGAAAATGTAAGGATGCAACAAGGTCCTCTGCAACCGAAGTAGTGTAACCATTTTCAGAGTAATTGCATTCCCGATGGAACCTCTTAAAGGAAATAGAAGTGTCCTCATCATTTCCACTTGAAGTAAAAGAAATTAACTTGCTGAGCATTGAAAGGAGAACCCGTGCTTTCTCAAGGATCAGATTTTGGTCGAAGCTGAGCAGAGTTAATACTGACAAACAGCACCTTAACAGCAAGGTAGGCTCTTCCACGTTATTCCACAACTTGGAGGATGATAGTGTCCTTGCATGCTTCTGACTGGTGGAAATTTCTTGCAAAGCAGAGAATAGTTGTTGAGACCTTTCACAAAGTTCCTCGTACAGGATTTCGGACAGCTTACATATATCCTGCTGAGGTAAAACATCGACAACGCAAGAGCTGTCGGGCGTTCTCAAGGAGAAGCACATCAACAGTGCACGCAATCGTTTCAAGAGCGGTGGCTTCGGACACTGCCATTACAAACGGACTGCAATTAACCAAAGAACTAGCTACGGCAAACATTCCCATTCATCAGTCATCACATCCTAAAGATATGTCAGTACACACCCATATGCACCTACTTGGGTAAAATCAAACTACCATTTCAAAAGAGTTCTTATTTCTCCACATGGTAATTGTTAGCAATGCCATTCGCTTCAGTAAGATCTTCTGGGAAAACCTATGTTACATTCCGCTCCTTACATTGGCCAACTCATAACTAGAAAAACCAAAGTTCACACGACTTCGGCGACGAATAAAAACTCAGCGGACAACAAGGGCCTCGTTCTTTAAGCCCGACCAATCTTCAAGCCCTTGACAAGCAGCTGAGATGCATTCAAACGGCGGGGAACAAACAGAAGGCCATTCTTTACCGACGAATCGGCCGAGGCACAAGGAAATGGGGCGCGGCGCGGTCGAGATCCTCTCATTTCTCGAAGAGGGAAAACACCATCAAACAGAAGAAAGAAACAAAAACGGAACGAACGAACGAACGAAATCAGGACGCCGAAGCAGCAAGAGAGGGGACAGGAACGCCGCCGCCGCCGTCTCGCGAGGCGGAATTCCAGCACGCGAGGAAGGGGAGGGAGGGAGGGAGGAGATGCGTACCAGAGGAGATTGGAGAGCGGAGGTTAGGGCTTGGAGGAGGAGACGGGGAGGCGGCGGAGGAGATTGAGGGCTCGCGCTTGGGCGCGGCGCGCGGGAAGAGACCTTCTTCCTTTGGCGACTCATCATCATCATCTGCCCATCACCGAAATGGAACTGAACGACGGAGGGAGCCGCGCGGGCCTTCATATATTTTCCTCAGGAGAAGAATACCACGAGTGTCAAAACTTACGTACGACGCTCACTTTAATGTCAAAAATTTATTTCGGATCACTTAAGTACTAAAATCGGAGAAAAATGATCACTTAAGTGTCAACGACGAGAAATTCCCGCCAAATTAATACGTGGCTTTTTTAATTAAAATTTTAACCTACATGGCATTTCCACGTGTATATTTTGAATTTCTCAGACTTACGTGGCATTTTCACGTGTAAATTTCGAATTTTTAATTGTTTTTTTCTGATTTTTCCTTCTTTTCTTTTTTTCTTTTTTTCCTTCTTTTTTTTTCTTTTTTTCTTATTCTTCTTCATTTGGTCGGTGATCGGACACCGGCCACCGGCCATGGCCGGCCGACTGGTCTCATTGGGGGTCGCCTTCCCTCAGGCGACCGCCGGCGAGGCTGCCGTGGCCTGGGCGAGGGCCAACCCCGTCGGATCTAGCAAGGGCCGGCATCACCTCGCCTGGGATCTGGCAGGGCCGACGTCGCCTCACCTGGGCACGCCTTACCCAGGCGAGGCGACGCCTGCCCTCACCAGATCCGATAGAGCTGGTCCTTGCCCAGGTCACGGCAGCCTCACAGGCAATCACCCGATGGTCACCGTGGCCTGGGCGTCCGCCAGCAAGGCCGTCGTGGCCTGGACGAGGGCCGACCTCGCCATCGCTAGGCAAGGGTGTGCCCAGGTGAGGCAAGGTCGGCTCTCGCCAGATTCGGCGGGGCCGGCCCTCGCCCAGGCCACAGCGGCCTCGCCGGGGGTCGTCGTGGCCTGGGCGACCACCGGCGAGGCTGCCATGGCCTAGGCAAGGGTCGACTCTGTCAGATCTGGCAATGGCGTGCCCAGGCGAGGCAAGGCCAACCATCGCCAGATCCGGCGGGGCCGGCCCTCGTCCAGGCCACGGCGGTCGCCTAGGTCACGGCGACCCCTGGCGAGGCCGTCGTGGCCTGGGCGAGGGCCGGCCTCGCCTTGCTTGGGCACGCCCTTACCCAGCGACGACGAGGCCGGTCTCGCCATGGCCGGGCAAGGCTCGATCTGGGCGAGGTCAAGCCTCACCCGGCCATGGCGAGGCCGACCTCGCCGTCGTTGAGGCCAGGTGGCAGGCCTCCGGTCACCAGCGATGACCGAAGAAGAAGAAGAAAGAAAAAGAAAACAGAAAAGAAAGAAAAATATTCAAAAAAAAATATTAAAAAATCCAAGTGTACATGCTGACTGAGTATGCTGACTCAACCTCCGGCGAGCCACATTAACTTCAAAAATTAATAAAAAAAATACCACGTCGAATTTCCGGCCAAACTGACCGGAGTTGATACTTAAGTGATCGTTTTTTAAAAACTTTGGCATTAAAGTGATCCAAAAGAAACTTTTGACACTAAAGTAAGCGTCGTACACAAGTTTTGGCACTTCTGCTGTTCTTCTCCTTATTTTCCTCTTTGTTTTCCTTTGATTTAGCGTGAATTTCCATCTTAGATATTTTCCAGATCCCGGCGAGGCCACCCTCGAAAGCCACGGGCAAGGTGGGGGAGGGGTCGCCTCACTCGCGGCCGAGTAGACCCTTGCTGGAAGGGGAAAAAAAGGAGAATTGAGGAAAAAAAGAAAAGAAAAGAAAAGAAATAAAAAAATTAATTAAAATTACTTTTGGACGAAAATGCCCCTGATCGATTGGAATATTTAGCGCGCGAATGATAACCCTTTTGTTCCAAAAACAATTTCTGGAATAATTTCCAAGACGAGTTTTTGAGGAAAAAAACCCGTTTGATAACAATCAAAAATTTTTATTTCTGAAGCACAAACCCGTTTGATAACAGTATAAAATTTCTATTTCCTGGAACAAAAACCCGTTTGATAACAACACAAATTTCTATTTTCCGGAACAAAAATCCATTTTTTTAACAACACAAAGTTATATTTCCAAACTTTATAATAGAGCAAATTTGATGCAAATCGCTTGTATGTTCAAAATTATCGCATGCTTTTTTTTCTAATTAATCACATAAATTTTGTTGAACTAGTTTTCCGGTTTGATTTTTACGTCTTTCCGGAGAAGAGCTTCTCAAAACTTCGGTAAGATTAATGCAAACGGCCAAGCACTGGAACGGGTCTTCAGCATTCAACCACCATCATTCTCAATATTTGTGAGTATACATTGTTCCTCATAATATCTCAAATGCTTATGGAGAAAAGTAAACAAAGTATGTCACATTACAAGAGCCAATATAGGAGATCCCAAAATACCACGTTACATTACAAGAGCCAACATATTAAATCCTCAAATACAAAATAATAGAAATACATTACAAAAGTCGGAAACACATTTTCATGGAATCTTTACCATATCATTATCACTTGACAATTGATTAGCAATTCTTTTCTTAAGCATGTTGATCTCAATATCCTCTTCAATAGATGTATCATCTATAACCTCATCTTGTGCACTTCCAAATGGGTACTTCGTATCACCAGATAGGGAAAAGTTCTTATTCATCTTGTCTTGATCACGGATGTAATTATGAATAGCATAACACGCAATTACAATACATGATTAATCATGCCTTATATCTAAATTTCCAAAATGGAAATGAAGATGCACTGTTCTTATCCATGCAAAATGATTAGGGCTCTTGCATCCATGTTCCTCAGCAGATTCCAAAAGAAAAGTTAGCCAAGCCTCTCCCTAAATCTTGGATAACAAACTATGAAAAGCTCTACCAAAATAGCAAGCCTATGTAGTCTTCAAATTCTGAATTCATCGGGAAAAGAGATGGTATTGTAACCATCAAATTCAATAAAGAAAAAGTAGAAACTCCTTGCATCTTTCCTACTATTTTTATGATAGAACCTTGTGTTCCTAATCCAGTTCCTATGGAACCAGACCCAAAAAAAGTTGGCTCAATACTTCAAAAGTGACGGACATCCTGTCCATCACTATAAAGACCCCTATGGTTATTGTTTCTGGGATCCTTTTTGCCAGTGTTCTTCATGTACAAATTCCCTAGATGAAGTAGATCTAGCTACCAAGCCAAGGCAAAAAACCAAGAAGGCTAAGAACAGCTTCTATCAATGAAATTTAGATGGAGACTCAACCATTAATACCCTTGGAGAAAATAGTGGATACTAGTTTATGGTTTCATATGGTTCGTCGTCATCTCCATCACTTCCATCGACTCTATCACCTCCATCACCAGCATGACCTCCAGTTTTACTCCCATATAAAAAATTTGTTGTTTCCCGTTTTTACAAATCAATCTATAAATGGGTAAAGAAAAATTCTTATCCACTTGAAACCCTAGTCCTTCTTGAAAACCCAAGTACCAGGTGACTTCCATCTATTTCCATGTTCAATGAAACTAATTTCCCTCCTTTAAATCATATTGAAAGTTCTCAGCTTTCTTTTCTTGCTATTGAGGAATTTACTTATCCACAACGAAGATACCTTCATGCTCCAAAATTTTTTTCTCCCACTAATGTAGATGAACGTGGAAGACCAAAAGGAATACCTGTTACTAAGGCTATTCTAAATTGGCAATCGGAAACTCTTCTGGCACAAAATCTAGCTTCCAATAATATTGACTCCAATTGTTGGTGTGCAATAAGAAATTTGAAGATATGACGAGTTTATTAAAAAGATGCTTGTGGATTTTCAGAAAAGGCTTCATGCTCTAGAATCAGGACAACATCTTGGATACCATTATCTTGAAAGTCCGAAAAATGAAATAAAAAAACTCAAAAGGCAAATCAATCTCCTCGAAAAAGGAAAGTTTAAGCTTACTAATTTTTTCTCTATTCCAAGAATAGGATACTCTCCTCCACCACCCTAAAACTCCCTAGTTTTTGCTACAACTGCTCTTGCAACCAAAACTTCTTCCCAACGAGACATAAGTGATATAACAGAAATGCGAAATCGCATTCGAGAAATGGGAAAGCTCCGAAAGGAAAGAAAGAAGAAAAAGGCAAAATCTATTGCTGAGTACTCTGTAGAACCTAAAAAGAATTCTAACCAGCAGATGATGATCTCAAACCCCTTAAAATCTTTTCTGAGGGATTTAAGCAAAGATCAACAAAAGAATCTAGAAGCCGATTCAGAACAACATCTACAAGAGTGCACTTATCCAAAAATAGCAAAAGTATCAAATTTGCTAAATTCAGACTTGGAATTTGACTCTTCATCCTCTTCCTCTACTTTTCCAACTCCTTCCATTGAATCTTTCCATATACCATCAACTACTCCTCCAATTTTTATGGCTGATCCACCAGAAAAAGACATGGAATCAAATTCATCTTAACCAGAGGTTATTCAAATTAATAACCCATCTCAGATTTCTATTTTCCAATCCAAACAGTTTTTCACTTTTGATGATACTCTTTATTCCAAATGGCTAGAAAAATTGGATGAATTCCATGTTTGGTAGAAGACCAGAGCTCTTGTTGTTGAAAGCAAATATGATGTTCTTTTAGAATTTGCCATAAGGTTTACTAGAAGCCTTAAACATTGGTGGCAAGCAACTTCTGAGACAAATCAAATGACTTTTCTTTTTCTACAAGACTTTTTTCAAGCCATTGGAGTCATTTACTTATATTTCATAGGAAAACCTATTGATCTTCTTGAACTTAGAAGAAGAGAATACTTTGAAAGAAAATATTCTCTTAAAAAAAAAGCACCTAGATCGCCATTACAGAGAAATGATTAAACTCTTTTATGGGCTAGGAGCTGACTCGAATTTAAAACAAGTCTTCTTAGCTTCCATTCCTAAAGAACTCTCCCAACAAGTTAAGAGATATTTTCTCAACAAGCAAAGAAGAATTGTTAATATCCCCATTGGAGAGCTATAACAAGAAATCCATCTTTGTCTTGATGAACTTTGCCTCCGAAGATAGATGATGAAAAATTATATCAGAGACAATCGTGAACTTAATGGTGTTTGCTCCAAACAATATTTGAAGATCAAATGTTCAAAGAAAGATTGTAACGGTTCTTACTGAGAATATTCAAGAAAACAAGCACTTCAAGAAGTATCGAGTGAAAAGATCTAAACACTTCAGAAGGAAGAAGAAATGGCAATTCCTGTGGAAACGAAGAAATTTCACAAGACACAAGAAACCAAACCGTTGCTTCGTTAACAACAAGAAGGACCACTTTTCCAAAAATTGTCCTCAGGCAAAAAAAGGTTAGAATCATCTTATTCATAATATCGAACTAGAGAAAGAAATCTCTCTTGACAATGATGATATCGAATCCCTATTCTCTGTAGATGAAAATCCCACTGACCAAACACTTTGTGTTATTCTCTGACTCAGAACCTGAAGAACTTTTCCATCTATATTCACAGAATTAAAATCTGGACTCCAAGTATACATTCCAGTCAACTTCATTGTCCCTATTTCCCAGTAAAAATCTATCTCTCAAAGTTTACCAAACCAATTTCAGTCATTGCCCTTATAGATACCGGTGCTAGTGCTTCAATTTTAGATACGAAAGTTCTTCCTGAAGAATATTGGACTTCCTGTGTTCAGTATTTCAACTCTGCTTCAAGAGATACTTTTTCTACAAATGTTCGCACCACACCTGTGTCTATTTAGTTTTTCCCTTAATGCTCCACTACCACTAGAATTCTTGGATCTTGTCTTCCCACTAAAGATTTGATTATTGGGCGAGATATTATGGCCCAACTTCTAGACTTTATAATTGTTCCTAGAAATGGACTTAGGTATAAAGACCAATTTTCTGAATTCGTCAATATCAAAAGGCTCTTATCCATCCAGATGAGTCTATTAGGTCCAATCATGCATAAACTATTAGAATCATGCTCAGAAAATCATTTCGAATTCTCCTAAAAATGTTCTCATCCTTTGTGAAAAAACCCAGAATTCTATGTTCGGCTCCCCTTCAAGAAAAATGAGGATATAAATCCTACTAAGGCAAGTCATTCGGGAATGAATCCAGAGTATTTGGCTCTTGCTCAAAAAGAATGCCTAGAATTGTTACAACAAAGCCTTATTGAAACTTCAAATTCTTAATGAACTTGTGAAGCTTTTTATAACAATAAATGTGCTGAGCAAAATAGAGGTAAGATGATATTGGTTATTAACTACCATCCTCTTAATCTTTTCCTTCAAGATGACAAATTTCCTTTGCCTTCTCGAAATTCCCTTTTTACGGGAATTACTAAAGCCCATATTTATTCAAAGTTTGATCTTAAAGCCGGATTTTGGCAATTGGGCATTCATCCTAATGACAGACCTAAAACGGGATTCTGTATCCCAAACCAACACTTCCAATGGAGAGTTCTTCCATTTGATCTCAAGGTTGCTCCTTCCTTATTCCAAAAGGCTATGTGTCGCATATTCCAGCCGATCTTGTCCAGTGCTACTGTCTATATTGACAACGTATTACTCTACAACCCAGATAAAGAATCTCACTGCTAACTTCTTGAGCAGTTTGCAGAAATTGTGAAGAAATATGGCATCATGCTTTCCTAAAAAAAGATGACCAATACACAAACAGAAGTTGAATTCCTAGACATGCACTTTAACAAAGGTACATATTATCCAGGGCCGCATATCGCCGAGGAATTACTAAAATTTCCTGAAAAGGATTTTACAACCCAACAAATTCAACAATTTCTCGGGATAATTAATTATCTTAGAGATTTTGTCCCAAACATTGCAAGATTGTTTTTCCCTTTGCAACTGATGTTAAAAAAGCATCAAGTGCCATGGGGAAAGGCACAAACCAGAGCAGTTGTGGAACTCAAAGAAATTATACAAGATCTTCCCCCTCTACAAATCCCATCCATAGGGAAGAGAATTTTGCAGACTGATGCCAGTGATGAATATTGGGCGGCCATATTGCTCAAAGAACTTCATGGTAAGCGACATCTTTGCGTTTACAAAAGTGATAGGTTTTCTCTAGTAGAAATGCATTATCACTCTAATTTCAAGGAAATTTTGGCAGTAAAAAATGGAATAAAAAAGTTCGAATTCCATCTTATTGGCCACCATTTTCTAGTAGAACTGGATATGACTTCTTTTCTCCAGATGACCAAATTCAAATAGAAGCATATCCCTCATCCTCAACTACTCAGATGGGTTGAATGGTTTTCGAAATACTTCTTCGAAACCAACATATTGCAGGTAAAAAGAATGTGTTTATAGATTTTCTCTCTAGACCAAAAGCATCGACAGAAATCAATATATATATTCTTAGGCATTCCTTCCCTCTTCAACCAAACAGGTACAAAATTGAAAGATTTCGAGGATGGCCCAGCTTGTAATATCCCCAAGAAATAGTTGAGAAAATTCAAAAGGATAAGTTCACTGAAAATTTTGACAACCTCATACGGCAATGTCACACAGACCTTTTTAGACTACATGGAGGCTCTATTCTTAGCCATTCTAGATTACACTCGAGGTACCCTTTCATTCACCTATTAATTTGGAAAGAAAATGATTTTCCTAAAAAACTCAAATGGCCTATTATTGTACATAACCAATATGTACTTATTAGCTATTGAGTTTCCCACTATAAAATTTCTTTTCAAATTAACCAGATTTCTTATGGCTGATCACATTTAGCTAAATGAACACGAGAAAAATCTTATAAATGTGCTCAAATGATTTTACCCTCTTGTTTATTAGAAACGACTCTTTCTCGAAGAGTTAAAAAAAAAAGTCCAAGATAATCCATAAATACACACTATTGTACTCCTCCATCGTCCATGGACTTTTATGCACAACAATGGCACAATATCCGATACTCCTACAGTAGTAGGTACTACTACCTACAAGCCCTAGTCACATCTTCAAATTGCAAGTGTCTATAATTCGTTCCCTAGTTGCATTGGCTCTGTTGAATATAATTATAGGAAAATCCAGAGGACCCTATGCCAAACAAATCGTATTATCCCAGAAGAAGCATGGGATTACATTACACCTGTTTCTTGGGATCACGAATGATCTTCATCTGCAACGAGACAAGTACTCAGAGAATACGATCAGGCACAAGTAAAGCTTGGATCATCACAAGATCAAAAAATGTCAGACGCAGAAGATCCAGCACGAGCATCTCAAGACCTATGGGGTGAACCACTCTCTCAAGATCCCTATGACTATGGACCATTGTCCTTATCCGTTGGACTTGACACTAGTACAAGTTCCTATTATGCTCAAATAGGAAATTGGCCCCAGCCAGTCATGCCTGAAAGAATCAATCAAAACTTATCTTTTATAGACTTTTCTATATATGCATTCTCTTCCTCAAACCAAATGCCAGTCATTACTAAAGACAATTTTGAACAAATTCTGGAATAGAGACAAATAGCAAAACATGAATGTGCAAACAGCTCGGACTATGATTATAACTCTAGATGGAGATAAACTGGTACTGTTTTACCTAACTAGCATTGTTCATTGTAACATATAATAGCTGGGTACTATTTCACCTAACCGGCACTATTCATTGTAACATATAATAGTCTGGTACTGTTTCACCTAACCCTATGAGTGTGTTGAGTGTGTTTTAGGTGTGTTTTGTTTTATCTAGACCGTCGTCCAACAATGTACTCCCCAGCGCCTATATAAGGCCATATAATCCTTCAGTTTGAAATAAGAGGAAAAGTTGTAAAATTTCAAAGTTCTTACTTCCATGCCTCTCTAAAAATCCTTTTCTTCAAAGCCTGGTATAATCCTCTAAAAAATGCAGCCTGGTCAATTAAGCATAAAACCATCCTGGTAACTCTAAGTGTCTCTATGCTCTGAATTAAATTTTCAGGTAGTTTTGTAATTAAAATGTAGTTCCCAAATGGCTTGAAGAAGAGGTTCGCCCACGCGAGATAACATACCTATTGCAAAACTGACCTTGTTTTCCCTTATTCTCAGCATAGGTCCCCTAAATGAAGGCATGCGTCTCAAAATGAAGAAGCGATTCTTTAATATTGCAAATGATATCTCAATAACATTCCTTAGTGAATAATGCCTATGGTTGAATAATTCTCTTGCTATTGTTGCCTGCCTCACTCTACCCCTAAAATCATTTAGATGATACCGTTCACCTTTGAAATGAGTCAAAAATCTCGAAGTTGCAGTATAACCAGAATCTATCACGTAGTATTTGCCTATCACAAGATATTCATATATTGATTATGATTTGCAAATGCAATACAATTATAAAGAAAATTATCCCATGAAAAACAAGTAAATAACCAGTGGTGGTCAAAGAAATTGTAAGCGAGGTGTCTCGTGTCATGCCCCGTACCCCACGAAACGCGAACATCCCACCTCTGGTCGATTATGGTGCAACGCTCCCAAGATGCGTCACCGACCCAACACACAGAGAATAATACACATGCGGAAGCGACGTATATAAATATATATATATATATATATATATATATACACACACCCGTACTAATATACATGAGGCCAAGGTAGCACAACCAGCAAACAACACCTCTTAAAGTATGTATACTAATATTACCAAAGAAAACTTTTTACACAATTCTTTTATGTAACAGCATAGAAAAAAAAAGAAAAAAAAACACACAGTCAGCAGCCACTCAATCAAAAGGGGTCAATGTATAGCACTTCGGCTCCTCAGCTTCCACGACCATGGCTGCAGGTCCGTCCCACAAGGGTGCACACTGGAGGACCGCTAGGTGAACTGCGATATACCAAAAAGAGGCGCTCTCCTCGGCATCCTACGGCTGGGGGTCTGAAATGTTTCGGTTTTCAACAACCGTGAGACGAATCTCAGTAAGTACAACCCCTAAACCTAGGCTAGGCTAACGTACAATTCTCCTAACCAACCAAACAACATAAGACAAACAATGGCCTAGGCCCTCGGGCCTAAACCGATAATTGCACGGACCCTGCAGGTTAAACAAATCAACATATAATACTCACGGCGCATACGTGGCACATATTATCACACGTACGCCAATCACATGCTCACGTACCGAGTCTCACATACTGTCATGCCAGTCGATGGATGTTCATGCATGCAGATGTCGTGAACATGTCATGTACATTTCCCGGCCCACTGGCCCACACTGGCACACTTGCCCAATTTATTATTCTTATTACGACTCGAGTCATCAATTTTTCACGGCCCGGTGCGTCTAGCCTGCTTCAAAGTGCATGAGGCGCAGCAACCGATCTGGCCCAGTGTCTCTAGCCTGCTTCAAAGTGCATGAGGCGCAACACTGTTCTCCTTACGAACCAGAGCCTGCTTCAAAGTGCATGAGGATGGTCGCCTTCCGGACGTACCGGGCATCGTCCTGCTTCAAAGTGCATGAGGACGGTATCGACCCAAAGGTCACGACCCGAAAGTCCTTAGGTGATCACGCAACTCATTATTATCTAAACCCAGCGTATAACGCTTCAGGGTATTTTAGGTGATCACATGCTCATGGCAGACACGCATTCTCGCACAATTTCATCACATGCCTCACTCTTGGCATACGCATTGCGTGTCCATGTTATGCAATGCAATGCACCACGAGCACCAAGGAAATTCAATTAAATTCAATCAATATCGCACGTGACACGTTTAACACGGCAATATTGAGATTAGCCCCAAACAATATCAATCATCACCAAATCAGTCAATCTGGGCAATCTCAACCATGTAATTAGCCACTTTCGCGGTCTAATTAACACCGGTACGAAATTTAGTCCTAGGAAAAATCACCATTTCGTTAATCCGGACTTAATGAACATTCCCGAGAGTCCCATTAAATCACCTAAGATTTATGGACACATACCACTCAGCATTTCCAATCAAAATCAGTACCGGTAATGCCTAACCCTGTCCTGAATACACCGTAAACACCTAAACCGGTCTAGAAAAATATACAGACAGTCCTAATCAGGGTTTAGGAATTATACTCACCAATTTCTAGGCCCGGGACGACGTAGGAACGGCGGCCAAACACTGGTGAACAGTGATTCCGGCGACCGGTCCCGACGTGAACAGTACCCGTGAACAGTGATTCCGTACGGACGTGAACAGTACCGTACGGACACTGTACGGACCGCTGGGATGGGGTCGTACGGTGGCGGGGGACGGCCCTGTGGCGACGGTTTGGCCGGCTGAGCTCCGGCGAAGGCCCGGGCGTCCAAAACAGAAAAGCTAGAGAGAGAAAGAGAGAGAGAAACGGGCTGGAAAAGGGGGAAAGCGGGGCTGAGCTGGGCCGGGACAGCAACTGAGGTCTGGTGGGGACGAGGGGGAGCTGGTGCGTCGCCGACGGTGGCTCACGGCGGCCGGAGGAGCTCCGGCCAAGCTTTGGCCGAGAGGTAGAGAGAGAGAGAGGGGAATTCGGGAGAGAGAGAGGAGAGAGAGTGGGTTCATATCAGAATGGGGTGGAGAGAGAAGGGGGCCGGTCTAATATGGTCAAAGAAAGAGCCCAATCGCGACAAGTGTCGCCCATCCGTGCGTTTTCCCGTTTTACCCTTCGATCCAACGATCCAAAACCGTTCAACCTTAATAATTTAGGGGTATTTCGGTCAATGGCACCAATAATTGAGCTGATATATGTCTGAAAATATCCCGAATGCACACCCCGAAATTCGGACCTGAACCGGGCTAGGGGCGGAACTGTCCTTTTTCCGGCCCCGGGGCGAAATTCCAATTTTCGCACCCACGCGTTCCATATATGCGTGGCCAACTCATGGTGGCGTCGGAATCTTGAAATTCATTTTCTAAGCCCCCAGAAATCGACTGCGAAGTTCCTACATTAAAATAATATTATTTTCCAATTTTTGTCGAAATTCCTGTTTTGGTCCAAAATGACTCCTGGTATGCGTGGCCACTCCAAAATGATGTCCGTGTCAAGAAATAACCACTTCCGGGCCCCGAACCCAAATCGGCCTCGCGATGGGCAAAACCGTCATTTTTCACTTCCGGACCGGAATTCCAGTTTTCCCTCCTACACACTCCAAATGGGTGTGGCCAGCGTAGAATGACGTCAAAATTCCTAAATGAATCTCTTAAGCCATCAACATTTGATATCCCAATCCGGGCCCAATTTCGTGCTCAAAATCCGCTCGGTTTTCAATTTTAGAATCTCTCACTAACAGGTGGCTATTTAGAGTGTACGCGTATCGACCTAGGGTTATCCAAGTCGCAACGGTTCCGTCATTTGAGAGAATGAGAAATTATCATTAGCCTTAAGAATCTCGATCGTTCAGTTCCAGCTCCGGATTGTTTGGCCACGTGTACTTTCGGCTTTGCAGAATCACCTGCGATCCGATTGTACATCGTTGGCCTTGGCCAACTCAATCCATCGCCTTTCCTAAGATCGGCTCATATCAGTTCAAAACACTTTCTCATTACTGCTCAAGATCGGCATTCGTTTCGCGATTGGGTCCCTAATCCACGTACTATTCCTAATTAGTCATACCCTATTGGTTAGCATCCCAAGAGTGATCAGCTCTGGGCGAGACTTACTAAAATGAAATGTGAAATAATGTTAACTTCATTGATTCCGGATTTACATCAAACTTCGGGTTGTTACATCTCGAGTGCTGCCGAGAGCACCTGACAATCGTTGGCAGAGCCTTCCCAACCAACATACACAAATGTAAATTTCATATCAAATTAACAAATACACATCACATTCTGAGTGGTAATTCCTTTCCTGCCTCTAAATGGGATCTAATTCGACACTGGTATAGATGCATGAATGTAGGTGCCATCAATAGCGTCTATGCAGCCCTGTCATTTCAACAAAGACTAGCATTATACAAGATTATCAACAGAATGTAAATGACAGTGTAGAAGAATGCATAAAAATCCTACCTTGAAGTAAGGAATATATTTAGGATCCATAAGAATCTCTTCTGGGACAATATCAAAGAAAAGTGGTACGATAATCTCGAGAAAAAGTGTAAAAAAAAAGTCCTAAACCTTTTGCATTTATGCCAATTTAGTCCTAAGCATTCTTTTGGTGCAAATTTAATCCTAAACCTTTTACATTGATGCCAATTGAGTCCTAAACCTTTTTTTGGTGCCAATTCAATCCCAAACCTTTTGTATTTGTGCCAATTCAGTGCTAAACCTTTTACACTTGTGCCAATTCAGTCCTAAATCTTTTTTGTGGTGTCAATTCAGTCATAAACCTTTTACATTGGTGCCAATTCAGTCCTAAACCTTTTGCATTGGTGCCAATTTAGTCCTTCAACACGTGACTAGCTATTAATCGGAAGGATTGACACGTGAATAGCTATTAACCGAAAGGACTGAATTGGCACTGATGCAAAAGGTTTATGACTGAATTGGCACAAAAAAAGGTTTAGGACTGAATTGGCATCAATGCAAAAGGTTTATGACTGAATTGGCACAAAAAAAAAGGTTTTGGACTAAATTGGCACCAATGCAAAATGTTTAGGACTAAATTGGCAACAAAAAAAGGTTTAAATTAGCACCAATGCAAAAGGTTTAGGACGTTTTTGACATTTTTCTCCAATAACCTCTCTTGCTAGATTCAGAACTGCTTACAACACTTTAGCAAAGTACTTGTTGATAGTTTATCCCAAATGTTAGAATTTCTCACATAAATCTCTATTCGAGTTCTTATGACAAATCATAGATAAGATTATCCCAACTTGTTTGTCTACCCTGTCTACTATCTTCCAACCAACCTCTTGTCTTCATTAAATCACAAAGGTTGAGAAAGACATGTCTCTCCATTGTAAAAGCTTCATATACTCTATCTAAATATCCATTCTTGTCCCTAATAGGTTCTCTCATTTGCATAGACATGTCCAACGTAACAATACACAACCATGCTATCAGTGTATCAAGTGCAAAATCATCAAAGACCTGTTCAATTGGTTCAACTGATGCTACCGGACCATTATTCACGCTACTTTCACCCCCTCTAAATTATCTATGCCATCGCACGAAGAACACAAAAACAACAAATAAGTTAGGAATCAACAATAGCCACAACGTCATCATAGTTGCATAATTAAAAACAAACCAAAGTCATCATAGTTCCATAAATAAAAACAAACCAAAGTGTCATGCCCCGACTTCCCGAGGATTGTGATCATCACCCTCGGTCGCTCTTAATGCAACGCTCCCATGATGCATTGTCGACCCAAAAACAATCAGAGAATAATACACATGCGGAAGACACGTATGTAAATAAATATATACACCCGTACTACTATAATGACAACCATGGATAGAACAACTCATAAGATTTATCTGAAAAGCAAACTTATTACATTGCCATAAAAATATTTACATCTGATATGCATATATATATACACACACACACAACAAACTATGCCTTAAACATGCCACACTGTGAAACATCAAAATCCGACACGCAGTAGCCAATACAACAAAAAGGGGTTTTGGCTGGGAGAGGGTTTGGTTAGCTACTAACTAGGGTGAGATCATCATCAAAAAGCGTCAACTGGCGGTTGAGGTTCAGGATGGAAGCTAAGGCATCCAGTCGGGGTCAGATCCTGAGGAATCATTCTCCGTACTCTCCTGGGTCTCAGACTCCTCCTAAGAGCTTTCCTGAGGTTTGGACTCCTTCGAATCCATATCCAGTGCTGCAGCTCTTTCATTCTCGGAATCTGGCTCCAACTCAAGATCTAGATAAAGTCCCAACTCCTCGTCACTATCTACTTCCTTAATTTCTCCATTCTCCACATCATCGACGTCCATGGCTTCCGGTAAATCATTGTCATTCACCCACTGGTCTTGGTCTTCAGCTACCACCTGGGGTTCATCATCTATCACGGGATCATAGGCCTCCCCTATCGGTTCGTCTTGGAGGTCAAGCACCTCACCATCGACAATGATCGGTGCTATCAAGCCATGCTCGTCTAAAGGTGAGTCGAATGACCTAAGAGGTCTACCTATGTTTCCCTAGTCATACCCAATACACCAAGCGATATACTCTTGAGAATGATCAGCGAACTCTCCGACGTCTATGGAAACCACGGATCGGTATCTTATGTAGGCTTCTCCATTTCCTGAAGGAAACACACTCACAAACCTCTCTATCTGTGTAGGGATCCTAAAAAGTGGTGGCGGTTGCGGCATCTCAGGGACGAGGGTCTGAAAGTTTGGTTTAAAAATCAATGAGAACACTTCTCAGTGAGTAAGACCCCTAAACCTAGGCTAGGCTAACGTATGATCTCCTGACCAACAAAACAACGCATATTACAAACAATGACCTAGGCCCTTGGGCCCAGATCGTTAATAGTTCTGACCCTGCAGGTTAGACAGTTTAATATAATATAAACATGGCACATACGTGATATATCTCGTCACACGTACGCCACACGCATGTCCACTTTTCATCATGCTAATACTTCGAATCATACGCCAAATCTCATGCATAGAAATGCCATACACGTGCCATAATATCAATTTGAATCACACGGCACATTAACTCGGCGTTCATTTTCATTTTCGATATTCGACCCGAAGGCCCGATCCGAAGGCCACGATCCGAATACCACGACCCGAAGGCCCGACCCGAAGGCCAATTCTACACTTCACGACCCGCATATAGCGTATTTGGCCCAGTGTCTCTAGCCCGCGTCGAAACGCTCTAGGCGCAACATCGATCTCCTCACGGACAATGCCGTCTTCCGGACAAACCGGGCATGACCCGAAGGCCACGATCCGAAGACCTTATTGTGATCACACAGCACGCAGCCAATTTTTATCTGAACCCTGCGTAAACGCATTGGGCAATTACGGTGATCACATGTTCATGTCAGGCACGCATTCCCGCATAACATTAATACATACCTCATCCTCGACATACGAAATGTGTGGCCAGGCAATGTCGTGCAATACATCATAAGCATCAATTATGCATAAGCACTCAATCAATTCTAGATTATCATACAGTGCTCAATTGGCCAATTAATACCGTGTGGCCCAAAATTATATTTTATAATCAACAATCAATTCATCCATGATAGCACGTGGCACGATAATATTGAAATTGACCCCAAACAATTACCAATCAACACCAATTCAGTAACTCCGGGCAACTTCAACCACACGACCGACAATTCTCGCGGTCTAATTAATCCCGGTACCATTTCCAGTCCTATGAGTAATCGTCATTTTCTCAATTCAAACTCACTAAATATCCATAATAATCCTATTAAATTACTTAGGATTTATGCACACATACCAATCGGCATTTCAACTCAAAACCAGTACCGGTAATACCTAATCCAGTCCTGAATGTACCATAACATCTAAACCGATCTAGAAAAATGTACTGTCAGTCTTAATCAAGGTTCAGGAATTATACTCACTTAATTTCGGGCCCACAACGACGACGGAACGGCGGCCGATTACTGGTGAACAGTAAAACCGGCAGCGGCGTTCCCGGTGAACCGTACGGACGGCGTACGGACACCGTACGATCACTATACGAACCGTACGGATACCTGTACGTACGGCGACGTACAGCGATGCTAGACGTCCCTGTGGCGACGGTTCGGCCGTTCGAGCTCCGGCGAAGCTCCGGCGACCCTAAAACCGAACCAAAGAGAGAGAGAAAGAGAGAGAAATGGGCTGAGGGAGAGAGAGAAAAGGGGCTGGGCTGGGCCGAGGCTGAGGCTGAGGGTTGCTGGGGTCGAGAGGGAGCAGCAGCGTCGACGACGCCGGCGAACGGTGGCCGATGTGCCTCCGGCGAAGCTCGGCCAAGAGAGGAAGAGGGGGAGAGAGAGATTTTTGGGAGAGGAGAGGGGAGTTTTGATCTAATGATGGCTGGAATGAGGGAGGAGAGAGAGAGGACCGGTCAAATAGGGGGGCTGCTGGTGACACGTGTCGCCGATCCGCGCGTTTGACTATTTTACCCTTCGATCCGACGATCCAAAACCATCCAACGCTAATAATTGAGGGGCAGAGTGGTCAAATGGCCCAATAATTGAGCAGATAAGCATCAGAAAATATCACGAACTTTCACCCAAAAATTCCTAAAACGGCCTAGGGGTAAAACGTCATTTTTCCAGTCCCGGGGCGAAATTTCAATTTTCGCACATACGCGTTCCATAAGTGCGTGGCCAACATAATATGACGTCGGAATTGCTAAATTCACTTTTTAAGCCCCCGAAAATCGACTGCAAAGTTTCAAGAATAAAATAATATTATTTTTTCAATTTTTGTCCAAAACGACTCCTGGTATGCGTGGCCACCCAAAAATGGCGTCGGCCTCGAAAAATAACCTCATACGGCCCCCGAATCCAAATCTGCTTCCCGAGGGACAAAATCGTCATTTTTCGACCCCGGACCAAAAATCCAATTTTTAACCCTACTTGCTCAAAATGTGCGTGGCCAGCGTAATACGACATCAGATTTCCAAATGTAGTCTCTTAAGCCGTAGAAAATCGATATCCAAATCCGAGCCCAATTCCGTGTTCAAAATTCGCTCGGTTTTCAATTTTAGGATCTCTCACTAACGGGTGGCTGTTTATAGTATACGTGTATCGACCTAGGGTTATCTGAATCACGACGATTCCGTCCTTTGAGAGAATGAGAAACGATCATTAGCCCCAAGAATCACGATCATGCGGTTCAGGCTTAGGACTGGTTGGCCATGTGTACTTTTGGTTTTGCAGACTCACCTGCGATCCGATTGCACATCGTTGGCCTTGGCCAACTCAATCCGTCGCCTTTCCTAAGATTGATTCATATCGGTTCAAATTATTTTCTCATTATTTCTCAAGACGGGTGTTCGATTCGCGATTGGGTCCCTGATCCACGTACCACTTCCTAATTAGCTATACCCTATTGGTTAGTATCCCAAGAGTGATCAGCTCTGGGCGAGACTTACTAAAATGAAATGCGAAATAATGTCGATTTCATTGATCCCGGAATTACGTCGAAAGTCGGGCTGTTACACAAAGTATCTCAAGGACACAAGTCATAAAGTAAAAATAAAGCAAACATGAATCCAAAGTATATTCCTCAACATCTACTTAAAGAGATTCAAGAAGATCACGTCTCCTTTAAGGTAAAGATATGATGAAACCCTCTCTCTAATTGGCAATAAGGCATGCTTGGTTCATAGCTTTGTTATAAAGATTATGCTCCAAGTCAGGCATGTCATTTATGATGACAACCACAGCTCCCATGGAGTAGGGGTTCTCAGGTCGAGGGGCATGTGAGGTGACAGAGCCACTTGTTGATTGAACCACCTTAGAGTTGATTGTATCTTGAATGGCTTTGCAGGTGCTAGCAATATCAAACATGCTACTCTTTC
Source organism: Syzygium aqueum (assembly GCA_031216185.1). Taxonomy (NCBI): domain Eukaryota; kingdom Viridiplantae; phylum Streptophyta; class Magnoliopsida; order Myrtales; family Myrtaceae; genus Syzygium; species Syzygium aqueum. Next base: position 13,566,063 of record CM062240.1, read on the forward strand.
TCCTCCTCTTGGAATTTGGAGTTCTATCCAATTTGTGCTTCTCGCGAACTTGCGTGGCAATCACATCAGATGTGAAGACTCCATCACTAAGTTCGTTCAGATCACCTACCGAAGTACCACCACCATTGTCTTCCCCCTCGGATACCACTAAGTATTCTACATTTCCTGCTGCGTAATCCCCATTAGCATATGTATCGCTAAACACAATACACATATCGGGATATTGAGGAAACCCATCCTTCCGGAATTTAACCCATTCGATGTTATCTTGCAATTTCCAAAACAGTGACATACGTCAGCAACATAATTGAAGCATACATCCACAATAAGAACAAAATGACCCAAAGTGATACATTGATGTGATCTTTCCATATACTTGAATCCTCCACAATAACCGTTTTGTTAACATTATCCCATTCAAATCTAGATTGTGAAAAAAGCTTCTTATAACTCACATACTATCTCCTCAATTTGTTTGCCCTGTTCCTCAGCTGAACTCCAGTAAACTGTAGTGTTGTTCGTTTATTGAACTTAGTAACTATGTTATTCCACCCTACTTTGTTATAGGTAGTGGTGGTGCGTTTTCCCTTTTTTTTTTTATCTCTTCTACCATCAAGCTTACAAGAAAATTGGTTAAAGGCTCAATTCACTTTGCCATAAATGCCTCTTTTTGGGATGCCATTTAACCTTAACTGGTCGAACAATAAATTAGCCATATCATATGGTGTACAAATTCAAATGCAGAAGATTTGATGTCAAGATCCATATATCAGATTGTACAAGCAAGCATATATCGCAAGCATATATCATCCTCGTCAAGTTTAGGGTGAGAGGAAATATAACATGGAGTTACCTAAAAATTAGAAAGAACTCTTAAAATCGATAACTTAAAAATTGATTTCTCTATTTTTATATATCGATTTCTCTGTTTTTTTTTTCCTTTCAATAAATCTAGAACCATAAGTCAAACAATTCAAGCTTCAAGAAATCATTTTCCTTGTCTTGCAGCTTCAAGCTACTGCCATTCCATCTTCACAAATGCAAACAACAATAAGCAACACCAAAACTTTTAAACCTCAAAACCAGCAAGCATTTGAAAACAAGCATCTCAGGATTTCATCCCATCTAGATCGCTGTAAATCATGCAGAGCCTCCATTTCCACAAATGAAGCAGGCATCCAAGCGTTTGCATATTGTTGGTTTCGACAACTAATTTTTGGGACGATGGATTGGGTGTCTTATGACATTGCAATTTGCCACAACTCAGGGGATCACGAGAAAGAAGGGAACAACAAGCCAGATTTGTCTCATGCCCACAATTAATTCCAGTAATATCCATACCACTTTCTAGTAATCATCCCATATCATCAAACGAAAACGAGAAGTTTTTGATGCAGACCCCGTCTTACGAAAGAAAAGATCAAAGTTCCTGAGCAGAAATCAAAACACATCACACAGCCAACCTTCCAAAAGTTGGAACTACCCAAAACTCCAGCCAAGGCAAGCCACAACAAGATAAGAAACCCAGAACTAAAGCAAACCAGAGAATCAAACCACACATACAGATCGAGAAACACAACAACCAGACTCAACCAATCCACGCACTCGAATCATGCATGAGACATTCAACAAGCCATTCTCAGCGAGAAGCAAAGGATCCGTCATCAACCACGCAGTTGAGCCTCAGTTCGCTCCAACAGACGACCAAACAGCCCATATATCGGCAACACAAGCACACCCACAAAAGGGCAGAAGGACACCATTGGTGCCATAACTTGCGTACGGCGATCACTTTGGTGCCATAACTTTTTTTCGGATCACTTTGGTGCTAACTTCGGAAAAAATAGATCACTTTAGTGACTCCGGCCAAAATTCCGGCCTAAAAGCTGACGTGGCATTAATATTTTTTTAAAAAAAATCTAACTTGTACACGTGGAAATTATGTGACTTTTTTTTTGAATTTTTGAATTTTTTCCATTTTTAAATTTTTTTCTTCTCCGGCGAGGGCAACCCTCGCCGGCGTCGGGCGAGGGCGGCCCTCGCCTGGGCGGGCGAGGGCGGCCCTTGCCGGATCTGGCGAGGGCGACCCTCGCCGGCGTCGGGCGAGGGAAGCCCTCGCCTGGGCGGGCGAGGGTCGACCTCGCCCGACGCCGGCGAGGGCGGCCCTCGCCGGATCTGGCGAGGGCGACCCTCGCCGGCGTCGGGCGACCCTCGCCCGCCCAGGCGAGGGCCGCCCTCGCCGACGTCGGGCGAGGGCGACCCTTGCCGGCCCAGGCGAGGGCCGCCCTCGCCAGATCCGGCGAGGGCGGCCCTCGCCTGGGCCGGCGAGGGAAGCCCTCGCCTGAGTCGGGCGAGGGCAACCCTCGCCTGAGTCGGGCGAGGGCGACCCTCGCCCGCCCAGGCGAGGGCCGCCCTCGCCGGCGTCGGGCGAGGGCCGCCCTCGCCGGACGCCGGCGAGGGCAGCCCTTGCTCGACGCCGGCGAGGGCCCTCGCCGGAGAAGAAGAAAAAAAAAATTTAAATTTTATGTATTATTTTCCTTTTTTATTATTTTAATATAATATAATTTTTATTTTTTTAAAAAAAATACACGTCAGCATTAAATTTTATTTTTAATGCTGATTGGACCTCTCCGGCGAGCCATGGACCTCTCCGGCGAGCCATGTCAGCGCCACGTAGAATTTCCGGCGAGCCACGTCAACGTTGGCACCAAAGTGATCGTTTTTCAAAAAAGTTAGCACCAAAGTGATCCGAAAAAAAGTTATGGCACCAAAGTGATCGCCGTACACAAGTTATGGCACCAATGGTGTCCTTCTGCCCCCACAAAAGCTATCGAAACCGAAATCGGACAAAAGCCCACGACTTTCACACACCCAGAGAAACATACACAGCGTTCAGAATCGCATCATACCGAAGCCGATCTACCCAAGAAACAAAACAAACCAAAGACAGCACGTCGAACCCAAGAAGATTGCGACTTCCGGATCTAGAATCGAATCGAAAAGCGGAAACCTGGCGTGGGATCGGAGCTTACGCGGAGCAGGAGACAGAGGAGAACCGAAGCAGACCTCCTCGATCATGGCGGCCCTGGCTTCCTCTCGACCGGAGCGAGCGAGCAAGACGGTAAGAGAGAGAGATATTTGAAATGCATATGAAATGAGAAGAGACGAGCCAAATTCAGGTGGAGATGTGTTTTGAAGAGAGAAGACAATTTTTTTTAAAATGATTTTTATTTTTTGTCTAAAATAGAAAATTTATTTTTTTTGTTCGAATTTTTGGTCTAGAATTAGTTCTTGAACCAAAAATTATTTCAGAAATAAAAAAAATGAAATTGCGTTATGAATCGGGTTTTTGTTCAAAATCTATTTTTGGAACAGAAAATTAATTCCAGACAAAAACAGAATAGTTATCGTGCGCGCTCATTTGAAACTATCATAATCACTTTCGGCCCTTATTTGAAACTGACATGGCTTTGACATAAGATTCTCTTCGGACTCTTTTTTGAAAAAAAATGATAGTATTTTAGATCCTTATTTGAAAGTTTTCCTATTTTCCTTTGTAAAAGATCGGAATAAGTTTTTTACATAAGCAAATACAATTATATTTATGTATATATTATCCTTTAAATTATTTACAATTTCATATAAAATTTCTTCTTATGTATTATTTCAAAACATAAGTTCTCGATAACAATTAAAAGTTCTTCATTGTCGTTATTATACATGACAATGGGGGGTTATAGAGGCAGTAAGTGAGGTTGTTGTAATAATGAGAGAAAATAGTAAAAATTATCTAAGAAAACACTTAATAGGAAGAGTCACATTGCTAATTTGCAAATTAAAACCACGAAAAGTCCTAAATTAGTACGTTTGCAACAAATTTATTCCTCAAACTAATTTTTTTTTTTGGTAAGTTCCTCAAACTAATTTTTTAACCACCAAAACTCCAAAAACGGTACACTTGTGATAATTTTACCCTCTGTTAGTTTCCTTTAAATATTACCATCAAATTTTTGAGTTGGGTAATAAGTAATAGTTAATAGGTATATCAATTTGGGATTTTACCATTCGTTTGTCACAGGTATACCAATTTGTGGTTTTTCGTTGTGTTAAATTGTAAATTTGTCACGAATCTAACAGTTTTGGGGTTTTGATGGTAAAAAAATTAGTTTAAGGTAAATTTATCACGTGTACAAATTTGAGGTTTTTGGTGATCAAAAAATTAGTTTGGGGTAAATTTGTCACATATGCACTAGTTTAGAATTTTTTGTGGTATGAACCCTATCCTTTACAAGGAAGGTCCATGGGCCATTACTAAGTTACCAATAATATCTTGATTTTACCACTTAAACCGAACTTCTTTTAAGTTTTGCAAGTCGGATCAATAATCAATTTAGAATATCAACGGATTAATGATTTTATCACCCTCAAATTTAATAGTAGATTTCTATAAGTTTTACAGTATGCTCCGTTCATTCATTCGCAACTTGTTGGTAACGTGCTAATAAGTAGGTTGTTAAGTTAGAGCGCGAATAACAACCATTTTATTTCAAAAATTGATTTTTCTATTTTTATTCTATGGACGAGTTTTTGAGCCAAAATATGCATTTGATAACAATACAAACTTTCTATTTCTGAAATAAAAATTAATTTGATAATGACACAAAATTTCTCCCTCCCGAGCGGTCGGCAAGCGAGAGGCGGCGGATGGCAGGTGGTGGCAGGAGGCGACCAGCAACAGGAGGCAAGCGGCAACAGAAGGTGGCCTATATTGGGCAGTGGAGGATGACGGTAGACGACGGCGAAGGACGGCAGACGGCGACGAAGGACGGCGACGAGAGGCGAGCAGCAGCTAGAGATGGCCAACATTGGGCGGCGGAGGAGGATGGCGACTGACGGTGGAGGATGACGATGGGAGGCAGCCGGCAGGTGGGCGACGGCGAGAGGTGGGCAATGTTGGGCGGCGGGGAGAGGTGGGTGATGTTGGGCGGCGACGGGAGGCGGGTGGTGATGGGAGGTGGCCGGTGTTGGGCAGCGACGGGAGGCGACAGCCAATGGTGGGAGGTGACCGACATTGAATGGCGGAGGAAGGCAGACGGAGGGAGGTGGTTGACGGTGGACGGCGACAAATGATAGCCAGCAAGCGACTGATGACAAAGACCGGCATCGATGGGAGGCGATCAACGACAATGGTGGGGTGGCGGGTGGGCGGCCGGCTAGTAGTGAGGACAAATGATGAGAAGAGTTTTTATTTTTCATTTCTGTTCTACAAATAGAAAAGTAAAAAAATTTTACTTCTGATTTCTGTTTCAAACCTATTTTTAGAGTAGAAATTTATTCCAAAAATAGAAAAATGAAATTGCGTTATCAAATAGATTTATGTTCTAAACCTGTTTCTGGGAACATAAAAATAAAACAATAGAGAAACAGAATGCTTATCGTGCGAGCCTTTACTAATTTCATTTGGTAAGACTTTTTTTGGCAATGACAAACCAAATAGATAGGTTGATAACTTACCATTGACAAATGTTGGCAAATCTCACTCGATTGGTTGGTAACTTACTAGTCCAAAATTTACCATCCATTGCTAAGTTACAAATTCCAGTGCTTAGTTACCAACTCAATGGTATGATTTTGGGATATTTACAAGTAAGGTTGACAACTTACTATTAAATTGAACGGTCATAAATTTCTTACTTGGTAGTCTGGTCGGTAACTTACCACTATAAAAGCGAGGCCAATTGGTACGGTAAGTTAGTAAATTCTTTTAAGTTACGTTACTAATTTCGATAGTAAGATCCTATTTTCCATGACAATTTTTTTAACAAGCTAGATAACTTACTATTAAACTTTTCCTTCGTAAATTCCTCCAATTTTGTTGATAACTTACTATAATGTCGGAAGCCTTTCGAATTTAGGTTAGTAATTATATACAAGAGTTGATAAATTTGTTACATTGGTAAGTTATACAAATAAAAAATAGTAGAAAAATTCGTAATTTTCAAACCATCAAAGAAAGTTAACTATTTGATAAAAGCGTTCATATTTGATCGACAAGTTACCAGGGAAAGAGGTCTCGAAAGAGGAAAACGCTACTTCTAGCATCGGCTAGGCGTAACAGCCTTAGAAAATTCCTTTAAAACAGCCAAGACTTGAAAAGTCCCTCAGGCGAAAAAATGCAAAACACCAGTAGGCTTCGTTGTATTTTGCATAAGTTGTTTCAAGCATGCGTTTCCAGCAAAGGCGTTCAATCCATGAATCCACTCACAAACATGTAAATTTCAATGCAGCAGAAACTCATTTGCCTACTGTGAACTTGGCCATCGCGAAATGAGTAACAAAACTTAGCTGGAGCTTCTGATGACTACCACCGTTTTCATTTTGTTTCCCAACTCCCATTACATCAAAACAGTGCAAAGCAAGCCATCCGAATTTTGAATATGAACCTATGAATGTGGTATGAACGTCGGTGTGAGCTGGCTAAACTGTATGCAGACACAGTGCCTCCAGCACACGGCTTAGCAGTTCATTGCATCGTAATCGTCTAACTTCTCGTTGTACTGGAGGACCTTTCTCTTTATCTTCGACGTATCTACCCACGTCACGAAATCTTCCATATTCCTTGTCACGAGGAAAGCTGGATCTGTAACCGTATCAGGACCAACTCGGATGTGACCTTGCTCGATATATGTAACTGCTTCCTTCAGGTGCTCTGCAAATTTCAAACGCACGAGCACTGTCGAAAGCCTCCGTCTGAGAGCAAAACAGACACGCAAACCTGGTGAGTGCTTGATAAATTACCAAAAGGAGCACAACTTTGTGTCCACACAGAAAGAATGTGGGATAGAAGGGTTGGATTGTATCAACATTTTCCATACCATTGATAATCAGTTGGTATCACTCACATAACATTGCAAAAATGCACTCACCTACAAAAGGATGAAACTGATAAGTGATCACACAATGCCAAGCTTTTTCGCGTCGGTATTACTCCCATGTTGTACCTGTTGTACAACAGCAATAGTTTCAGCAAATTCAAAAATCTTCCAGTATTGCATCAACTGCTCTGATCAGAGGAAAAAACCGAGCATATACACATATTTAAATGGCTCGTGGTGAACAATCTTAGAGCTCATAAAAGCTGTTTCAGGATGGAAGGGAAGTTGTTAAACAAAGAAAACCAGACGGGCAATTATGGACAAAGCTGCACTTCATTTAGCATTGTAATGATCTGAGAAACTGAGCAGCTGATGAGTTACTTCGAACCATTGTTTTAAGGTTACTGATTACAAAAAGACCTTCTGAAGCACAAAGTGTGCAGACAAACATCCAGCACACATTATCAAGCTACGAGAACCACTTGATGGATATGATATGCCTGAATGTCCTTAATTGGAAACAGAGGAGAAAAGGACTCAGATTAAAGACTTGCAAATTGGCAAACACTAATGTCTAAACAGGAACCTAGGAGAAGCTTGTGGTAATCAAGTCTGGTCAAAATATACATCTAAACGCAGGATTAGTCTGATATAGTTGTAAACCAAGTAACAGTCCTAAAGGAATTTGATTGACTGCTATTACTTCTAACTAAAATTACGAATTTGGTTGGCCCTCCCTTCATGGTCTTGAAAATATCTAATTTGTTCATGATTCATATTATACAAGAAGTCTAGATCCAGCAGTCCCAAATCATGACCATAGTTCAACTATAAGCAACGGTTTATAGACGCTACCACATGTGTCCAGATAATCACCTCCACTCCACTCCATCCAATCAATCATCAACTGCTTTATCTACATGTGGTTTTGACAAGTACTTGATATTTCACATCCTCTGGCATTCCCAAGAATTTCAAAGGATATTTGGGTGGGTGGAGAGTCCTAGCTTGGACACAGGTAGCTTGGGAAAATCAAAGCAGGAAATCAGCAAATGTGGAAGAATGAAGATGTTTAATTGCTACGTAGACGAGGCCTCACCAAGTAACAGCTATAGCCACATCTAACTCGAAGTCAATCCTTCCAGGTAAAACTCCAGTCTACGCATGAAGTTGTTCTTGTAGCACATCATGCGAAAGATTAAGATCAAACAAAGTCGCAAAACCAAAACTACGCCATTTCTTGTCCATCCTAACCCTTCCCATAAGTCATCCCCTAAAGCAAATAACTTTGTTCAAAAGTAAACCTGCCAACAAACCCTCATGTAAAACAATCACACAATCAACACTCTGATCACCATTAAAACAAGAAATCCAAAAACCAGTGTTCTAATTGAGGTAGTTTCCCCATCTCCAATTCAAACAATTCCCTTCCCACGAGAAGTTTCAATCAAACTCCCCATAAACAGAACTTTCTCTTCATTTTAGCCCATAGTGACAAACATAAGGCGAACATAAAAAAGGAGGAACAAGAACTCACAACTTCTCGAGAAGCGAATCCGTCATCTCAACACGAAAAGGGTCTCTCGGGTCCATCTGCTTCAGTATGTTGACCAGCTTCTGCACCATCCTGCACAAGCTCGAGTACCTTTTTCCCCCCCACCACCACAACAAAACCATCGCCAAATTCGAATGAGACCCAACATTTTCGCGGCGAAATCGGAACGAAATGCGGCGCAAGCACAACATAATGGGCATGCAGAGATAAAGGGTGGGTAGATGAGAGGGTCATACTTCTTGTAATCGTCTCGACCGGTGACGTGATAGCGGCGCATGACCTGAGCTTCCCTGTGGCCGCCTTCCCTCTTCCATTCCAGGAAGTTGACCTTCTTCAGCAGCTTCTTCTCGTGGAACTTGAGCTTCCTCATGGCTCACCACAATTCGACACACGCCAGAGGGACGAGAGAGGCAGAGACGGAGAGACGCAGAGAGACTGAGGAGAACATACAAAACCTAGGAGGACACGAACTCGGTGGGCTATGGCCTATGAGGCCCATCAGAATTATGGGCCGGGTCGGGTCCCGCCCCGGTTAAATCTGATCGAATCAAAATTTAAGGGTTAAAGTACAGATGATATATCCTTAAAGTTACAGCAGTCATGCGATATGGTGCTCTAATTTTTATAATTTGTTACAATCAACTCTTGTAACTTTCTGCATTATGCGATTTGATCCCTTTAAGTTTTATTTAGTGCAATTGAATCATGTAGCTTTCTTGACGTTTGCAATCCAATCACTTGGTTGGGTATTGTAACTAAACCGTCGGATTAATTAGTGACGTGGCATTGCTTATGTGATAGAAAATGACGCGTCTTGCTAATTTGTAGCTAAATGAGCAAAAAACCAAACAAACGGGAAAAAATGAGAGAAAAAGAAATTGTGATTTGGCATTTTATAATTACCGTGGGTAGACGAGACACTTAATTGCACAAATCAAGGAAGTTAAAGAGGATTTGATTGGCCAAAGTAAAACTTAGAGGACCAAATTGAACAAATTCAAAAACTCAGAGGACTTGATTGCACAAAATAAAAAGTCACTAGATGATGAAATTGTAATTACACTAAAGCTTGGAGGACTAGATATGTAATTGATCCAAATTATAATAAGTTGATGGTACTTTTTGTAAGCTAAAGAAGCCAACGAAACATTCCCGTCTAAACATAGACCGATGTAAAAATCAGTGAATCTACAATTAAGTTATCGAAGGCGCGCCTGAATTTGACCTTATTTTCTATTTGTTATTTAATCGAAATCTTGCAACTCGTGCACATTAACTTTTTTTAGCTCGAAAAACCTTTGTTTAGCCGGAAATGATCTTCGAAATACTTGCGAAAAATGGTAAACAACGAGTACGAATAAAAGGAATAAAGGTAATGCGAATATGAAAGATAACTTGCGAAATTGAAAATATGTTGTTGCGGATCCTTTATGACATTGCTGTTGTATCTAGGTGCCTTTGCCCCACCGACGTTAATCTCCTTGTACTTCCGACCTGCACACCAAACACGCCTCGGAATTTGTCGTAGAGAACCTTTTGGATGATTAATTAAGGCTCGATTTATTTCGCGACAAATGGGTGATTTAGAGAAGATTTTGCCAGAAATGATCGCTTGTGTCGCGTAAAATAACTAGTCAAAAAAATGTTCTCGTTATCGACGACAATTTATGTCTAAATATTTTCGTGGACGATAAAAATATTTTCTGATCATATTTTCAAGGAAATATTTTTCAAATTATTTATTTTCCGCACAAAGGACTCTAAGGGCATGAACGATAGCCATTATGTTTTCCTGTTTTTCTATTTTTTTTGGTTTCCGGGAATAGGTTTGCAACAGAAATCCGTTTGGTAAAATAATTTCATTTTTTTTTATTTCCGAGACAAATTTTTAGCCTAGAAGTAGGTTCGGAACGGAAATAAGAAGTTAAAATGTTCTATTTTTCTATTTCTAAAATAGAAACAGAAATAACAATTATGTTTTGTCGCTCATCCTCGTTACCCGCCACCGCCCACCCGTCGCACCCACCGCTAGCCGCCCATTGCCATTGCTCGCCGGCCGGCCTTCCACCTCCACCCATTGCCATCAACTGGCTATCGGAAAACAGAAATTCAAGAATAACCTATCGAACGAATTTCTATTCCAAGAATAGAAATTTTATGCCGTTATCAAACGCTATTTTTTTTTCTCAGAAACTCATCCGGAAAATAGAAATAAATTCTAGAAATAGGGTCGAGAAAGAGAAATATTATCATTCGCGCCCTAAATAAACAATTCCGTCCGGTCTTCCGACTTTCTGTCCTCGAATGTTGGGAATTATACTAGTCTGTCCAATAATATAAATCCAGTGGCAGATAACCTTAGGAACATAGCTGAGGTTCGCCCTTGGATTCTGAGCTGACTCCCATCAAGTCTGTACGTTTTTTAGCCTATGTCACTCGTTTATTTCGAAGATTACCTTTGAAGTGATCTAGGCATGGTTAAATCTTAGGGAAAATTGAATGGACAGCAAAAGGGTGCGTGGGAGCATACCCTTACTAGTTTAACATAAAAAGTAGGATTTTTTTTTAGGCGAGCACACCTCGGCACGTGGCCATGTAATCAAAGATTCTGTTGGTGATGGGCACGGAGTCTGGTGCCCCGTCGCGTTCGAGGTAAATTGGATACAAGTAAAAGGGAAAACGGGTCATCAGCGGATCAGGAATTCTCGCGAGGTGAGGCCTGACCTCGCCGCACACTACGAACCTACTTTTAAAATGGGATGATTATAAAAAAAAAATCGTAAATTTATTATATTTGTGCCAATTCAGTCACAAACCTTTTTGATTTATCGAATTTAGTCATAAGCTTTTTAATAATTTATCAATTTAGTAATATGTGCATGTACACGAAGCCTGCCTATCTTATACATGATATTTAGAGCCCAGTATCGTGTCCTTCCCCTTTCCCCCTTTATTATTTCTATTGATATTATTATAAGACGAGGTTGTCCTTGAATTTACCCAACTACTCTCTCTAGCTCCACTTTCCTTCTTTTGCCATCAATTATTTCATAGAGAATGAATTGGACAATTTTTCCATAAAAGGGGTTTTTTTGTTAATAGAGTTTTAATTCATCAATCAGTCCATTCATTAATTTCCCTTCGCTTGATTTTGTTGCGCAGCTGAAATCGACAGAAAAAAGAAAAAAAATCTCGTCGTCGCTTCTATTACAGAAAGAGAGTCCCCCAAAGTAGAGACAAAGAAGCCTTTTTACCATGGTCACACAGCCTTGTTTTACCTTGCGTGATTCCGTAAACAAATTCGATAAAAACCAACGAGAGGAGAAAGACCGGTGCAGCAAAACGTCGGGACTCCCAAGAAGTCCAGGACTGGCCACGCTGACAAATTTCCGTGAATCCTTTCTTTGTCCCCTGCTTACTGCAGCACGTGATCATCCCGGTCTGTACACCCTTCGACAGCAACAGACCGCATCACATGAGTCCCAAAACACAACATCTTTGTTCGAAGGTACGTCGCCTCTGAATTGGAATTAGCTTCTATCAATGTGACCGATCGATTATGTTGTCCTCGCCATATACTTGTCCGGCTGCTCAAATTGCCCGTTTCACCGCGTGCCACCATCATATGAAATGCGTCGTCCCCCCAAACATGCACGATCACTTGACGATTGACAGCATGTAAAATAATGCGATGAAATCACGAGCGAACATCCGCAATGGCGTGACGATACGCGCGGAATTGTGCTGGACATGATGGCGCGGCGATGTGAAACCTGAATGCAGCTTGGAAAGCTCGTTCGCGGTGGATCTTTGAGTGTCGGCTTCGCAATGCCTTGCTGCCTGCGAATCGAATCTTTAAAAGCTTTTACTTTCGAAATCGAGGATCAAAGTCGAAAGAAAAAACAAATTTGAAAATCCGTCCCGTTTGTCTATTGCCTAGAGTCTCCCTAGGTCCGGGTGTGCCAATGTGATTCAAAATCTTATGATCATTTCAGGAGTGGCCACCAATCATTTCTTTTAGGTCGATTAGAAACTTGAAATCCTGTGTTGGGGAAAGTCAATTAATCGCCTATAGGTCAACTAGTCTACACAAACTAAGTATCTGATCAAGGAGTTTGGTTTCTCATGGGAAAGAACTAGCATTCCGACGTCGCCCCTTTGGTACCATATTCTTTTGTTAAGTTCTATCCCACAATATCGTGAGATTTCACGATTCTAGTATTCTGTACATACTCAAGCTCGGCCATGCCGTGATCAGCGTCTTTTCGAGAACGAATATGCAACTTGTTCAAAGAAAGTTAAACAAAGAGATAGATCCAATCCATGACAAATTACAAGCTCAAATAGACATGAATCCAATGCCAACCAAAGGCCAATACACCTCGTCTACGCGTGCAAGAACTACGTTCAAGCACGGAAAACAACTAATGGGAACGAATCTAATCATATCATAACAATGTTCAATCGGACAGGCATGAATCCAATCCCAAATCAATCGATACAATTCGCGTATGCAAACACTGTCCCACCACGAAACAACCAACAGGGACAAATCCAATCCCAACAAAAGCAGCATTCATTCAAACGTGCATGAATCCAATGCCAATTCAATCAACATGGCAGTAACTAAGGGGGGGGGGGACATATCCAATCCCATCAAGATAGCATTCAATTTCTATTTCATTGTGCAATCCCAACCGACGTACAATCCAAGATTTACATGCAATTATAACATGCAATCTCAATTAGTGTCGAATTTCATACAACGTTTGAAGTCAATGTGCAATTACAAGATAACGTATCATTTCACATAATTCCATACCAGCATGCAATTTCAATGATAAACATATACGTTTACAATACATCGTTTTTTTTTATGAACGATAAAAAATAGTAATATATATATATAAGTTTAACAAAAGATATTCCCAAAAATCAATGAGAAGTCTAGTTTTATGATATTCCAATATGGAAAAAAAAAAGATTCGTTAAAAGCATTTGGAATCGGAGAAGAAAAGTCCATAAAAGGATGATTAGCATCCTAATTAAACCCGGCGATATATAGAATGTTCAAAGAAAAAATTGCAAATAGCTAGAAAGGATAACCTCTATCAATCGGTCGTTGTAACCTAAATTTTTGTTGGTATTATTGAGGCTACTTCTATTGCTACGTAGATATAAACAAGTAACAATTGCTAGATGAAGCTTTACAATATTTGTTCATCGTCTTTCCCACTCGACCCTCTAAATTTTTCTATTGCATACTCATATCCTCCATTTTTTTTTTCTCTTTCGATTTGTCAAGTTAAGTCCTCCCGCAATAGCCCTAATTGCCTTACTGCGTCCCATGCTGTGAAATGGACATGTGGTGCTGATAGGGCGTCGTATAAGTGGCACCCACCAACAAATTGACAACCAACAAAATTTTCCAAAAGAGAAAAAGAAAAACAGAGAGAGACGTGCAGTAGTTGGTCACTGACGAGGATGTTTTTTTTTTTTTTCGTCGAAAGAAAAATGTGTTCATTAAACCGACGAGGATTCAGCTATTCCAAAATGTACATGGAGAGATAACAACGAGTTGCCAAATGCATAAGCCAAAGAATTGCACCCTTGAAGATAACAAACGGCGATGCCTCTGACGAAGCAAACCATCAAACAAGGTCCATGGTTCGGCCCCGTACGACACTTCCCGAATCCAAAAGTCAGCTACAATTTGGGCAAAAACTGCAGGATTTGACACGACCCCCATTTTGGAATCAAGATCAGGGAAGACCGATGCTGTCTGTCCGTCATCAAAAGGATTTGATCCTCTTTGCTTAGGATGCATCACGGGGTCACGGGGTCCCTGGTGATTCATCATTTCCTCAGACGTGTATAGACAATTGGGTTGGGGTGGGGGGGGGGGTGTTTCATGTGGGTTGATCGTAATGATAGGGGACAAAAAGAGAATACCAACAAACGGTGTGATCCTGTACGGCTTGGCTTTCTTCCCTACTTTCACGCCTCTTTATGTAAATATTGTTTCGAATTTTTTTGTTCTTGATATCGCATCAACACTTGCGCCTTAATCATAGGCTTTTCCTACTGTTCTCCGCGGTACTATTTAAAGCCACCGCTCTCTGTCTCTGTCTCTGTCTCTCTCTTCTTGGGGGGTGCATTGGCCGGGATCCGCTCGGAAAAGTGTCACCGGGAAATCAGTTCTTGCTCATTTTCCGAACGCGGGTTCTCGTGAAAGCCGAAAAAGAACAGAGCTTTGTGGTTTATCTGTTCATGTGAAGGCATTCTTGCTTTGGAATTTATGGTGGAAAAGAATTTTTCAGAAAGCCAAAGAGGACTTTGTTCTTTTTCTGCAGAGTGTGGGTGGAAGTTGATTTTAGCTTTTTGCAGGCTTTTTCCTTGCTTCAGTAAATGTCTTGTGGATCGGCAGTGGTTTAGAGAGGGAGTGTCGCTCTTCTTTGATTTAGCTACAAATTGATGCTCCCGTGCTTTCTGGGTTTTGTTGAATTCTGGAGATTGTAATGCGGAAGTTGCAAAGATCACGTCTTTGGTTTTTGTTTGGGTGTTGAGGTATGAGGTACATGGAGATGTGCATTGGTCTTTGTGTAACTGCCAAGTAAGTTTACCTACATCGAGGAGGTTTTAGAGTTTCAAGATGTCTTTACTCTGCTGGTTGAGTTATTAACAATGAGGTCGCCTCGTGGAGATAAATGGTGGCTCTTAGAATATTGCTAAAGCTCGGATCAGATTAGACTATATTAGATTCCTGAATTTTTGGGTTACCATTTCGATACACTCTGACTGTTTAATCAATTGGCACTGATTGGGTCATGGTCATGGTGAATTTATGAGGATAGGGACAATTACTTGGTAGTAAGATGTGCAGATTAGAGAAGCGTGTGGAGGATTGTGATCATAGAGACGAGTGTGAATTGGGGATGGGATTCTTGAAAGAGGGAAAGGTTCAGAAATTCAAGAGGTCGTTAGTTTCAAAGTATGGAACGAAGCTCTGGATTCTGCGAGTGACCACGACCGCATTGATTTGGATTAGCGTCGTTCAGCTGATGGCGATTGGGGGGACTTGGGGTCCGAGATTGTTGAAGGACTGGCCTTCTTGTTTTATTCCTGCAGATCATTCTTTGGCAGTTCAATCATCTTCTATACCAACCAAAGTCCTGCTTCCCCCAAAGAGTAAGTTGGCTTTTTTTTTTTTTTTTTGATAACCCAGGGAACCCCCGCACGGCCGACAGCCGGGAGGTAAACCCTGAGGGCGACACGTGCTAGCCACCACACACGTGCAAAAAAAACGATTAGACAGAATATTGAAAATTTAGTCATAGAACGATTGAAGGCTTCTTTATGCGTGTGCTTGAGCCTTCCTCTGGATTAATTTGTTTGTGGGGGATGTAGAATTGAGGAATTTGTTTACATAATGAGCTTTTTGAAACCCTCCAGACATTTCTATTTAGTTATTTTCTAGGTTATTAATTTTCTTGATAATTTGTATGCTTCTTGGAGCCATGTCTCAATCAGGTTGATGCTTCCAAGGTTGCTATTCCTAGTTTAGCTTAACCCCATGATTTCTTTTCAGGGGTTTACAAGAACAACGGTTATCTTATGGTTTCATGCAATGGAGGGCTCAATCAAATGCGAGCTGCTGTGAGTTGTTTCGAGTCTTCTCAACTTAGTTGCATAAAAAAACCATGTCGACTTTCGGTTATCGTTTAATCCTCATCTGCTATTCCTCATGTGAATTTCCATCTCTCTTACTTTTGAATTTGCTTGACAGATATGTGACATGGTTGCTATCGCCAGATACTTGAATGTCACTCTAATTGTTCCAGAATTGGACAAAACCTCCTTCTGGGCTGACCCGAGGTAAGTTCCATATCTATTAATGGATTTGTCAACGTATGGATGATGCATCCAAATAATATAAGATTAAAGTTTTGCTGAATTTTGACGATGCAGTGAGTTCCAAGACATATTTGACGTTGATCATTTCATCTCTTCTTTGAGAGATGAGGTCCGTATACTGAAGGACTTACCCCCGAGGCTCAAGAAAAGAGTGGAACTAGGAATGTTCTACTCATTACCACCCATCAGTTGGTCTAACCTTTCTTACTATCTTGATCAAGTAAGTCCATACAAATGAAGCAACTGCTTAGATCAGTCCTATATGGAAATGAATCTCAAATTTTGACCTATTTATGACAGGTACTTCCTCTGGTGAGAAAGTACAAAGTTTTACATTTGACTCGAACAGACACTCGGCTCGCCAACAACGGGGTGCCTCTGGAAATTCAGAAGCTGCGGTGTCGTGTAAACTTTAATTCTCTGAGATTTACTCCCCAGATAGAGGAATTAGGTAGAAAAGCCGTCCGGATTCTGAGGGAAAAGGGCCCCTTCTTGGTTCTGCATCTGAGATACGAAATGGACATGCTCGCTTTCTCCGGCTGCTCCCATGGTTGCAACAGTGAGGAGGTAGAGGAGTTGACACGACTCAGGTAATCCTTCTTCACATCTTCCAGTTGGCCATAGTCTATCCCTGATGCTAACTTCTTATTATTACTCTAGAAACCCTCTGACATTGTCGTACTTTATAGATATGCCTACCCGTGGTGGAAGGAGAAAGTGATAGACTCGGAGATGAAAAGAAGAGAAGGCTTCTGCCCTTTAACGCCAGAAGAAACTGCTCTTGTTCTAGATGCATTGGGTATTGATCGAAACGTCCAAATATACATTGCTGCTGGAGAGATATATGGTGGAGAGAGAAGGATGGAAACTCTATCGTCGTCTTTTCATAACTTGGTCAGTTGGAGTAAACAGATTTTCTTAAATCTTCTTTCACTGCTTATTACGTCTGTGACTGTTTGTTAACTCTGCTGATTGGCCCAGGTGAGGAAAGAGACTTTGCTGAAACCAGCAGATTTGAAGTTTTTCCAGAATCACTCTTCGCAAATGGCGGCACTAGATTATTTAGTCTCGTTGGAAAGTGATATATTTATTCCAACGTACGATGGGAATATGGCGAAAGTGGTTGAAGGCCATCGAAGGTGAATTAATGTGGAGTAGTCTCTAGTCTGTTTATGGTACTTCAGTAACCTCCTTTAGTATTATGGTAGGTGCACGAAGTTTGAGTCTCTGCCTCATTTGAAAACTCTGTTTCAGATTCTTGGGCTTCAAAAAGACTATTTTGCTAGACAGAATGCTTCTGGTCAGTTTGGTCGATCGGTACATGAATGGATCGTTCGGTTGGGATGAGTTCTCTTCTCTCGTTAAGGAAGCTCATTCACTTCGGATGGGCAGCCCAAAGTCACGAGTCATGATTCCGGATAGACCGAAGGAAGAAGATTACTTCTATGCCAATCCTCAGGAGTGCTTGCGACTGTTAGATGAGCCACTGATAAGTACATGATCTGACCACAACCACTGAACATCTGAAGTGGTGATGCAAATGCTGTGGGACGTGCCCTTCACAATAATGGCATTGGTGTGCACGTCATAGTTGGAACTCAGAAACCCATTGGGGTCAAGATTTTCAAAGTTCCAGTCACCGGCGGTTACTGTAAATGAACGAGACATGTTGGCCGATGGTAATTCCTTATTTTTCCAAATAATCAGATTCATGTATCATTGAAAACTTGCCATTGATTGGTTATTACATACTCGAGCTGCAAAGATAATTAGAGGGTGATGAAGATGTCCAACAGTTGTAATACTCCTCCCCCTCCATGGATGTAATGTCAGTTATACATGTTGCAAAGAGTTGTCTTAGAACTGTCGACCAGACTCTCTCTCTGTCTCTCTCTGTCTCTCTGTCTCTCTGTCTCTGTCTCTCTCTCTGTGATCAGTTTATCTGTTGTTACACATGTATTTTCTGGTTCGCAAGTATGTTACCTGTTGCCATAGTCTGCGGCCTCATGAAGAAAACAAAACTGTATTCCATCATCCTATTATCATGTTGCACAAAAGAATCGTTTCTGCATCGATTCGAAACCCTAAGAAATGTTTTCGAAGGTGCAGCGTCGCCAAACCAATCAAGACCCGGTACGACATTATGGAAGTAGAGAAAGAGTAACTCAAGAATTCAGCAAATGCATGAACATTTCAAGAATTTCTGATTCTTCCTCAGCCGCACTCAGTTATTCCAGCTGGGTTTGTCCATAAATTCTCCCCCAAAGCCGTGTGACTTCGGATAAGCCGTGGTCAACATGGTTGGGGTTCATCTGCATTAAGCATTGCCAGTTTGACCAAAAACCAGATGTCTTCATCATTCTATATAACAATAATAGACATTATGCGCGCGATTTGGTAGAACTCACGTCTGACTGGTGCACGAAGTGGAGAGAACAGACCGTGCCCTATTGCATCATCCCAAAATGATTGCCCAATATCCACTCAAAGTGGCAGAGGAATTTAATAATCTCAGTGCAATCACCAAAGACCCAACGAGTCTGTCCAGAAGATATGATATTGAAAAATGAGACAATGGGGTCGTTGGTGGAGCACTTAAGTATAGAGAGAGGAATGAGTGGTCCAATGAAGCTTTATTTCTGGGTGATCCGAGGACTTTGTTTTTCCGTGCTCTTTGTTGGGTGATCCAAGAAGCCGCTTTCCAATGACTTTGGTCGTATGCTGAGGGCTAGCGATCCTCAAATTTCGACTTCAAGCGGGTGCCCCTTTTCAACGTAGCTTTCGCACCACACAAACCGTTCCTTCGGCTAAATTTGGGAGGCTAGCCACTGTTTTGAAAGGTCTTGTAAGTCGTGCGTGCGAAATATTCTTGTTTAGACCCGAACTGAAAAAAGACCTGGTCCATCACAACCGTTAATATTGTAGATCTCCCATGACCTACATGATTGACGAACGTTTATAAGATCAACGATTGTGATGAACCCGATCCAGTAAAACGGCGTGGATGAATGTCCATTTGACCTAGCCATAAGTGTGGTGGGAAGTAAACAGTAGGATTGCATATGCTCAAACTATGTATAGGTCATAGTCCCACTTTCTAAAGCGAGCACCAGCATAATGTGAATCAAGCGTAAGATGATGCTGACTGCGAAAATGCTTGGCAAGCACATAGGATGTTAAGCGACGGAATTTGGGTAATTCACCAGTATTCATGACACCACAAGGCATCATAGAATGCTTTGAATCTAACAACGGCTTAGATCCACCAACTCATTGAAAGTTACATGCTTCCTTAAAGGAAATTCACACCTCAGAGTAGGGCCTATCTAGAAATTTCTTCCATTGGCACAGGTACTTCATTGTCAAGCCTTTGTAAATTGGGCAATAACTGAGTTTTTTTTTTTTGGTAAGGAGGGTAATAACGGAGTTTTTTTTTTGGTAAGTATAACGGAGTTAGTAAGGCCTATTTTGAAAAAAATTAATTAGTTAAGTAATTTGATATATTGTCATTTAATTGTCTCTATTGAAACACTAACAGAACATCATCGTATTGCTGACATGATGTCGACTTAAATGACAATTCAGTTTGCTTCTCTCTTTACAGTCTTGATTCAAGCATTGTTGAGAGTGGTCCAGGATTAAAATCGTGAATGTACTCGGCCGATCTGGAGGAGTGTGTTCTCAAGATCCTCCAGGAGATAGACCAATTGAGGTACACGAAAGCTGGCTTGAACACCACTCAACCGCTAAAAAGAAAATGGAATACTGTTGTATCCATACGTTAACTCATGTGAATTGGAACAACAGTTTTAAGCTTTTAATTTAACTCAGCATATCCCATTGCACACATGAAAAGACAATGTGGAGTCATGAACTCAAAGTATAAAGACATGGAATAATGGGCCAACTCAGTCCCACTCAGTATAAGAAAGTCAAGCACAACAATGCAAGTGCTTGTGCTATGCCCATGCTTGTCTTTAGGGACGAGTGGTTTAAGGTTCTAGGCATATTCCGTTTAGGTTTCATCTAAAATTTAGAATTTACCCGTCGAAATAGGTTTATCACTTTTTGGAATCTTGAATCTACCTTACATATTCTCAAATATGGAATCTACATTGTCACAGGTTCTACGGTCTATCGGGGGCCAAATTCCTTTTTTTTTTATTTCATTTTTAGCCAAGTAAAATGAAGGTGAATACAACAACAAAAATGAAGGTTTCGCATTTGTCAATAGCAACAATCCTTAAAATATGAACACGTAAAATAAAATAAACCAAAAAAAAAAAGTTTAAAACATGTAACATAAAATCTAAATTTTTTTGTAGAATGGGAGAGTGGAATCTTCTCTATCTTTGTTTTTGGAAAAAGAGTTGTGAAATCAATAATGCTAATTATGTCCTTTGTTAAAATAAAGGATTAATATCACAAATAACCCTAAATTTGTGACAAATTTACCCCAAACTAATTTTTTGACCACCAAAAATCCTAAACTGGTATACCTGTGATAATTTTACCCTCCGTTAGTTTTCGTTAAATTTTATTATCAAATTACTTTGTTAAATGACACATGGTATTGACAGATGTACCGGTTTTGAGTTTTACCCTATGTTTATCATGAGTTTACCGGTTTGTAATTTTTCTTGGTATTAATCCAATTTAATAGAGGGTAAATTTTTCATAAATGTACCGGTTTAGAGTTTTTAATTTTTTATGGTCAAAAAATTACTTTGGAGTAAAATTGTCACAAGTATACCAATTTGAGATTTTTGGTGGTTAAAAAATTAATTTGGAAAATTTGTCACTAGTGTACCAGTATGGAGTTTTTCATGGTATTAGTGTGATGCCCCAGAACGTCACGCGTAACACGTACCAATTAATATTATTAATAAATTGGCCAGCGGAAGCCAAACTCTAAACAAGTTTTGTGAAAATACTTTTATTTCTCATTAACAACACTTGTAAAAATTACAAGTCTAGACAATATATCATAAAATCACAAAGAACAAACATCTGGGTAGATCGAGGTTGCCTATCTCCATGCTACAATTTACTCTAAAGACGGCCCGCACAAAAGTAGACTTTACAACGAATCATAGATGTCATCGCCTTCATATCAACCAAAATCCCGCATCAACCCATATCGTAGATATACATCTAGTACAAACTATATCCGCCCTCGGGACAAGCACATCAATGTATCGACATTCATAGTATTTGGGGAAAAACTAGCAAGCATTGGTAGCGAATTGTCCATTCCTACATGTCTGAAAAATAATGGGATGAGCCAAGGCCCAATAAATGAAGTCTCTAGATTTAAGTTAGGAAAATTAGCTTATCACTTCACCTGGCATAACCACATACATGCATAGTAAACAATATGCATAGAATTCGAATGCATGTTATACCTTTACCGTCTGAATGTGCCACAAAGTTTGAGCAATGCCACATTTCACAATACTTTCACTCAACCACAAGCATGATGTAAAACATTTATGCTCATACGATTAGGTTCATTACTTCATCCTCCCAAACACTCCCGGGGCATCCCGACCAATGGGGCATCTCAACTCCGAGGTATCCCGGCACACACCCGGGACGTCCCGACCAATGGGGCATCTCGACTCTTGAGGCATCCCAAAATACTCCTCGGGGCATCTCGACCTACGGGGCATCTCGACATGCAAGGCATCGTCATACACCACTAAATGGGCGACGGAATTAATATTATTCTCATGCAAGCCATGACAACCAAGTATTTACATGCAAAAGTCCACTTTGGCCCGTCCCATACCGAGCCATCACGGTTTTGTACTTTAAAATGATGAAATGCATCATCTGAGCTATTAAATATGAAGCAATACATTTCAAACTCAGAAGCAACTTAGCTCATAAGCAAATTCGAGTCATCAGAAGCAAAATCGATTCGGTCATCAGAAGTAAAATCGATTCAGTCATCAGAAGCAAATTCAAACTCAGAAGCGGGTTTAGACTTAGAAGCGAGTTCAGATTCAGAAGTGGGTTCAGATTCAGAAGCGAATTCAGACTCATAAGCAAGTTCAGGCTCATAAGGCTAAAGTTTGAAGGGTAAAGTCTGGGCGGTAAACTCTGAAATAAAGTCTGAGCGTAAGGTCTGAAGGTAAAGTCTGAACAGTTTAAAAAGTATACAGAACCAGATTTTTTACAATAAAGTCTAAGCAGTTCCAAAGATATATAAAATCATCATTCATACTCACATAATATACTCCACTTTCAGTAAAACGATTTTCTACCCTTTTCAAAAATACATAAACCAATAAGAAGAATCCAACAATCACCTCAAAGATAACACTTATACGTTCACATTTAATCGTTTTGCTTGACGATTATCACCATACTTTAAGAAAACAAATCACATCCATTTGAACGTGTACAGAACCAGCAAAACAGATTCAACCATCATTACAACCTCACTATTGCACATCAAAATAACATTTCTCAAGCAATTAAGTTACAAGTGTCAAGCAGATTTACTTAGCTTAAACCTAGAGTTTTCACTTACCTTGTGCAGAATTTGAACACTCAAAAGTTAAAGCTCTCTCGAAAATTTTGGATCGGTGATGGTGAAGGTAAAAAGTGAGAAAGGGAGTTACGATTTGGTAAAATTTTCCTTCGGTGATACCCAGTTAAATGAAACAGAGGAGTAGACGAAAGGGTGGATAATTACAATGCACTCACAGGTGGCATCTTCTCTTTCCATCATGGCCGGGTGTAAGAAATCAGGAAAGGAATGGTGGCTAAGGAAAATGATTACTCGAGGCTTAGGTGTCTAGCTCAAGGGGACAAATGACATTCGGTCGACTTTCCTTTCAATAGTCACGTGAGAGAAGAAAAGTCCAGAAGAGATATTTTGAGAAAATATCTCCCTCCCTCTTTCTTTAACGGCAAAATAGAATAAAAGACTAACAATACTTAACCAAAATTAACCAATAATAATAATACTCACTGCGATTATCGCATACAACAACGTTTAAGATTTTAATTACGACGAGCTCGGTGCGATTACGTTTCTGGATCCGCGCTTTGCGATTTACAATCCAATAACGATTTTTAAGCGCCCGCATGAATAATACTTAGCATTATAATTTAATTTCATCTTCAAACATAGAAAATTCCCAACATCAATTACTTATTGTTACGAAATTTCCGGATGTCATAATTAGCCTTAAAATAAAACTTATTGAGGGTCTTCTCAGCGGTTGCCCCTTGCCACATGAAATTCTTGGGTATGATAAAGTTGATAAAAATGAGAAGTTTAGCTGGTAATGAGAAGATGCAAGCAAGAGGACAAATCTTCCTCCATATCTGTTTTGGTACATCATGCATGTGCCTTACCAACCCAACAGCTTTGGACGGTCTATGAGGTGATTTTGGAGACCCAATTAAAGCTCTTTGGGAGCCCGTTTGGAGGGGAAACTGAGATCAAGAACTGCATATTTTAGTATTTGAGAGGCCAAAGAGAAGGGATAAAACTGCTTAACTGGTGACGGAATATTTGGGTTTAGCTACAGTTACCATCTTGTTGTCCATAACTGATTTACTAGGTCAGAGCCTTTCATACGAACCTTCAATTCAGTCAAATGTCCCTATAATGAAGAGTTTACTTAGCCAATGACCATTCAACTTGCTTTCAATTTTAGGGTTTGAGGAGAGGAAGAAAGCCAAGGAGGGAATCGCTCTAGAGAGGAAGATTAGGGTTTTTTAGAATGGGAAAGCCTAAGTCAATTTGTATTTTATGGTTTGGTAGGTTCTCGACTTGGTTCTCGGATAGGTTTTCGATTTTTGGTCCGGTTTCCCTGAAAATCGGAAACTGAAGGTTCCTACAATTGTGGAACTGGGAACTGGACGTAGTCTCACCAGAACCTGGAAAGCAATCCGGTTCTACTCTGGAACTATGCTCAACTCTACTTGTCTCCCTCGCTTGCTCATGCTCGAACACGTGCTGGTCCAATAGGAAAAATCAATATGAAACATACCCTATTCCCCCTTTTGAATTCGTAATTCGATGTGTTTTTAAATGGTAGTACAACATGATACTTACAAGAACGTTGGACCTTATATAAGAAATTTATTGCGGGTTCTACGCAAATTGGGTCGTTCCTTGGACCGTGTCGATGAACATGGGCCCTTGGCCTATCCCCAATGGGTTGTGCCGGCAAGGCCTATGTCGTGTTAAATGGGCCAATGTCTAGATTTTGGCATTAGAATTATTGATTCCACCTTGAGATCATCCCGACCAAGCAAATTCCAAGTCTTAATAAACGAAATTTTATCTCATTTTCTGAAAAAAAACATAGAGTTATTTATATGAAGATTTCACACATTTACCTCCTATTCAGGATTGTCTAGTATTTAATTTTGCTTTTGTTATAGTTTTGGGTGAATTTAGCCGACTAATAGTTTAAAGTTGAAAATAAAATGATGATACTTAGATAGAACTATAAATCTACCTTGAACTATAAGGTTTTTCTAAATGAAAACTGTCCGATCTGGCTTCCAATTTCAACTTTCAAGAATGGGTTAGGGCTGTGTACTCTTATTGCTTCTATCCCAAAACTGACCCTCTTGGCCCTGCTAGATGTCTCAATATGTCGGAACCTATGGTATGATCTCATCTTCCTTATGGTATTATTAAAGTATCCCACATCACTATTATGGGGTGTTTTTATAGGCCTTATATTCATGTAATCTCCATGTCTGCAGGATTTATATGGAGGCCATACTCATTTAGTCTTCCTCCACCTTGTATTAAGCATTCTAACAGATAAAGCTCTTCTGGTGAAAGGTTTCAAGATCATTCAGGTCCAATTCCTCTAGTTGGGTTTTTGCACCAGGGGCATAAGTTCTGTACAAGATGGGCATGGTTGGGCCAAAATCAGCTGATTAAAGCGTCTCATTCAATTCATAGCCCCGTTGCACCCATGAAATAGAACAGCCAATTGAGTTGCACTTTGCGATGAGATGTTTATTTGTTACAAGAAAATGACAAATAGTCCCTTCATATGTATTGACCGAGCAATCGCACTAGCCACTGAGACCGGTTTACAAAGTTGATTTGTTAACCGATATGTCAAACTGTAATTCTTTGACACATTCAAACTTGTTGGATTTGACAGATTTTACGCAAGACCTACTTGAACATCATCCAAAGATTCGCGGTTGTCCTGGTGCACCGGCAGAGTACACGTCATAACATCGGAACCTTCGTTCAGCGACCGAAGAAGAAAATGTCACCATTCCAAGCCAACTTTCTCAGCCTCCTCCTCCTCCTTCTTGATGTTGACTTGACAGTTTGAAGTGCATTCAAAACCCCAATTCACCCGAACCGTGCCTTATGAGGGGCTGAGAAATGCTTAGAGGCAGCAACGATGGCCGCTTCAGGCGCCGTTCGGTTGGTGCGATGCTTCCTATGATCCGCTCCTACTAGCAAAACCAAGAAAGAAAGGAAGGTCTTGAACCAGGGTATGTTTTTTGGGCCGCCCTTCATCTTCCTACTCAGATTCCTCTATTCACACACCAGCTGAAAATATCAGTAAGACACAAGACAGAGAAAGAGGGTGAAGACGGAGTTGAACTTGTGAACTTGCTTCTTTGATAGCTGATTTGTTGCGTGTTTTCTTGCTTGATCTCCATGTGTTATATATAGAGGTCTTGTTACTTGATGTCCAAGGCTGTAGCGCTTGCCGATTAGCAAAGAGACGGGACCTGACCGCGTTGAAACATAGGCAACGGCTGAACGTTTTGACCTCATGACCATATGGTTGACTTTAGTTCATTTTTGGGCTCTTACACAGGCAATATCTTTCGACTTTCGCGGCAGCCGCAACTTCATGGAATTATCTACGAAACCATCGTTGAAGCTTCCCACTTCCGTAATTAAATTTGTTGAGTTAATCAAGGGACCGGCGTTTAAACAAGTGAACAGCTGGGTCTCCCAGTCAGAGTAATTTTTATAAGCCATCTCTTACTAGTGCTAGTCTTACCCGGTGGCCGATGCACGCATGGAGATATGCCATTTTGTGTGGTGAGGCTCTATTTATTTTTTAGAAAGTGAATAATTAGGAAAATATGTTTCCTAAATAAATGCTTGTATCACTTGAAAGAATTAGTTAATAATTTTTTTTTCATTACCGACAATAATTTATGAAAAAATTATCCAAAAAGTCATAAACCTATTGCACTTTTGCTTAAACTTTTTAATTGTGCCAATTAAGTTGTAAACCTTTTTCATATTTGGCCAATCGAGTCAATTCAGCCAATTTTGACATCAAATTATTGATGTGGACACTGGCTGTCCAACGTGGCACGTCAATTTTTAATAAATTATCAATATTTTTTCGATTATTTATTATATTAATTTTCTTTTCTTTTTTTTTTTCTTCCCTTCTTCCTCTAGCCGGTCATCGAGACCTTTGGTGAAGTTCGCCCCCGTCGACTACTGGCGTGGTCGACCTCACCCAGAGACAGCGAGGGCGAGCCTTACTAGCCGACAAGGTCAACCTCTCTGGTCCTCACCTCTAGCCGGTCATCAAGCCTCAGTGATCGGCTAGAGGAAGAAGGGAAGAAAAAAATAAAAAATAAAAAAGAAATAAAAAATTCGAAAAATATTAAAATTTTATTAAAAATTGTCTATGTTAGCACCAAGCGCGCCACATAAAACGGTCAGCGTCCACATTAGTAATTTTTTGCCAAAATTATCCGAATGGACTTAATTGCAAAAAGTGAAAATAGTTTATGATTAAATTGGTACAATTACAAAGTTTAATGCTGAATTGGCAAAAGTCCAATAGGTCTAAGACATTTTTGGACAATTTTCCCAACAATTTATGTTTAAATATTTTCAATAATTTTATTTATTTATTTTTGTAAGCGATACAAGTAATCATATCTAGGTAAATATTTTTCAAATAATTTAATTTCTGCTAAACAAAACGGAGTCTAAATACAAAATTGTCATGTCATTGTGGTTAACGAGAGACATAATTATAGGGTTCTGATTATCTCCGTAAATATATGCAGATCCTAACAAAGGCCAAATGAATATTATGACATTGAGAGTCGACACAATCATAATTCACCTCTGCTCCTCCATCGCCACTCCGCTGCTCCATCTCTTTTGCCGACCTCCACTACGACCATGATCATCACCATCTCTCTCAGTACTCAAGTTGATCTTGCTCACCGTTGCCATCATCAGTCGTGTTGTAAAATTAACATGGAAAATATCGGAACTTACAATTAAATCAATGAAAAATCACTATAGAAATAAATGAGGAGTAATAAAGAACACCATAAATTTGTGTGATTCGATCTTATTGTCAATATCCATTCCTCGGAAAGAGCCAATAGCAAATAATCCATTAATTCAGAGAATCAGAGTTACAATCGCTCACACAATTAAGTGTTTGCCACATCTAAATTAAGCCTAAATCATAGTATTTACAAATGAAGCAACTCAGTTGAATGTAAATCTCACAATACAGAATTCACGGTGGATTCCCGACTCTTCGTTGAAGACTCCTTTGTGCATGAAGCCGTCCTTTACGTGGCTAGAAGGTGAGCTGCTCTATTTTCTTTTCGTCCTTTCATGGCTTAAACAAGCGCCACTCTATTTTATGGGATAATGACATAATTAGTCCTTAAACTTTGATCAAATATGTAATGTGGTCTTTGAATTTTTAATTTATTCGATGCAGTTCCTGAACTTTAATCCAATGTGGAATGTAATCCCTGTATTTTTTATTTGTTCAATGTGATCCATAAACTTTTGGAACATATTCGAGTTAGTCCTTAAATTATATGAAAATGTTGAATATTACCCTTCCATTAATTCAAGCTTAGGGATAATATTGAACATTTTCATATACTCTAAGTATTATATTAAATATGTATACAAAATTCAGGGACCACATTAAATAAATCGAAAGTTTATAGATGACATTGTACATTAGGCTAAATTTTTATCACCACGTTGAATAAATTAAAAGTTTAAAGATCATATTGCATATTGAACTAAAATTCAGAGACTATGAAGATCTTTTTGACCTATTTTGTTTTTCTTGTGTTGTACTGAAGAAGGAAGAGACGTCCACTTCTTCGTCAACCGGTCAAACTTGAATAAAAGAAAGAAACCAATCTTGGTGACCAGAAAACAAACCTTCAATTATCAAGTTCCACCGCTTAAGAAGTTAAACATGATTTTGCCATGGAAACCTTGATTATGGGAAGTAATTGGGAAAAAACTTCAGCTTATGTAAATGAAGGGAAAACTCCAATTTGACGATTTTGAGTTGTCGTCAATTCAGATAACATCCGGCCTTCATTTTATTATGAATTCCCATAATCAAGTTTGTTACACAATTGTGGACAAAACTCACGAATATTTTAGTTGTAAGAGAGTGCCCAACATGTTTTTGCAATTTTCACTCACAAATGAAAAACTTTCATTTCTATATACCAAACATAAGGGCGAGCTTTGGTGTATCCATAAAAAGGTTGCTCCATGATGGCATGAGGTCGAGGGTTCAAGTTGCAGAAACAGGTAAACCGTGGGTGTGGCATGCAGACGTTTTGACCGAGCAATCATACGCTTACAGAGATCCATTTACTTTGAGCGATCCATTAAACAAGTGAATCATATTTGCGAGCGAATAACGGTCCGACACTTCACTTAGGAAATGAGTTTTGTAGGTTTAAGAGTCCGGCATTTTACTTATTAACATTACAGTTTAGTCCCAAAACAGAAAATTCCTAAGCATCGGCACAGTGACCAAAGTCTCCATGAAAAAATGCACTCTCCAAGCCCATCTTCCCAGACACTAGGGCTTTCAAACTTGGGACAAATTCGAACATGCCCCTACTTCCATTTGCACCCACGAAGTTCAAACTCCTTAAATTTGATGGATTTCACACGAGACCCACATGAACATCATCCAAGAATTCACAGTTGTACTAATGTAGCGACACCAAGTATACGCCGTGACCTCCAATCCTTCGCTCAGCGGCTGAAGAAGAAAATGTTGCCATTCCCACTTTCTCAGTCTGCCTTTTCTTCTTCTTCCTCTACTTCATCTTCTTGTTCTTCTTGATTTTGACTTTGAAAGTTTCAAGTGAATTCACTACCGCAATTTACCCGAACCTTACCTTATGAGGGGCCGAGAAATGCTTAGAGGCAGCAACAATGGCTGCTTCAGGCGCAGTTCGCTTGGTGTGATGCTTCCTATGATCCGCTCTCCCTGGTGAAGCCAAGAAAGAAAAGAAGGTCTTGAACCAGGGTATGTTTTTCCGGTCGCCCCTCATCTTCTTACTCAGATTCTTGTATTCAAACACCAGCTGAAAATATCAATAAATAGGAAATAAGACGAGAGAAAGACGGTGAAGATGGAGCTGAACTGGTGAACTTGCTTCTTTGATGGCTGATTTGCTGTGCGTTTTGTTGATTTTACAAAATCGATCTCTATGTACCTATATACAGGTCATGTTACTTGATGTCCAAGGCTATAGCAATGATTAAATAGCAGTGAGACTGTACCGGACCGCGTAGAAACAGGGGAAACGCCTGAAGTTTTGACCCCAAGAAGATTCATTTGACTATCTTTTGACTTGCGGTGCAGCCGCAACTTTTGATGGATTTATCTTGGAAACCATCACTGAAGCTTCCTCTCCCGCCATTAAATTGGTTGAGTTAATCATGGGCCGGCGTATAAACAAGTGAAATCACGAAGTTTCCCATTTAGAGCAGTTTTCGTTGGCCATGTTTGCTAGTGCTACCTATAGTTTTGCCCGACGCACACGGAGACATAACAGCTTGTGTGCTAAATGCAAAGTGGTCATGTCTGTATTGGTCCTGCAGAGGTTAGCGAGAGATCATGCTTTTGGGTGAAGGATTGAGATTGGATTATTCCTCAATTTAAAGGGTAGATTTAGGTTATTCCATTGAGAGTTGACACAGTCATAATTCACACGTGTCTTCATTTTTTCCGTTTATTTTTACTATTTACCTGGGAGCAGCGGCACCCACCACCATGATCATCACCATCTCCCCTTAACACGATATTACGATCGAATTCTAAATATTTTTAAAATGTTTAAAATCAAGTCCTACTCTCATAACATGGCTGATGTTTCGCCATCAAAAATCATTTAACATGAGATACTCAGTTGTTCACTTGTTTAAATGCCAGCTCCTGATTCACTCAACCAATTTAATTGCGGAAGGGAGAAGCTTCAACGATGGTTTCCAAGATAAATCCATGAAGTTGTGGCTGCAGCGAAAGTCGAAGGATATTGCCTGCGTAATAACACAAAAAATGAACTAAAGTCAACATTTCGATCAAAAAAAAAAACAGAACGAAGTCAACCAAATGGTACTTGTGGTCAAAACGTTCAGGCGTCACCTACGTTTCAACGCGGTCAGGTCCAGTCTCTTTGCTAATCGGTAAGCGCTATAACCTTGGACATCAAGTAACATGACCCCTCTTTCTCTAACCTTGGACATCAAGTAACATGACCTCTCTCCCTCTCTCTCTCTCTCTCTCTCTCTCTATATATATATATACACACACATGGAGATGAATTTTGTGAAATCAAGAAACACACAGCAAATCACCCATCAAAGGAGCGAGTTCACAAGTTCAACTCCCATCTTCCCCCTCTTCCTCGTCTTATTTCTTACTGATATTTTCGGGTGGTGTGTGAATACAAGAATTTGAGTATGAAGATGGAGGGCGACCGGAAAAACATACCCTGGTTCAAAACCTTCTTTTCTTTCTTGACTTCGCCTGTGAGAGCGGATCATAGGAAGCATCACACCAAGCAAACCGCGCCTGAGGCAGCCATTGTTGCTGCCTCTAAGCATTTCTCAGCCCCTCATAAGGTAAGGTTCGGGTGAATTCCAGTTTTAGATTCACTTCCAACTTTCAAAGTCAACAAGAAGAAGAAGAAGAAGAAGAAAGAGAAGGCTGATAAGGTTGGAATGGTGTCATTTTCTTCTTGGGTCGCTGAACAAAAGATCAGAGGTTGTCTCCCGGCTGTCGGCCGTGCGGGGATTCCCTGGGTTATAAAAAAAAAAAAAAAAAAAAGATCAGAGGTTGTGGTGTGTACTTGGTGCTGGTGCACCAGGACAACCGTGGATTCTTGGATGATATTCATGCGGGTCTTCCGTGAATCCCTCCAAGGCCCACGAGTTTGAGTAATGAATACAATTCTCTTTCCATAAAAAAAAAAAAAAAAAACTTCGTGGGCGTGAATGGAAGAAGGCGACTCTTCCAATTGCTCCCAAGTTTGAAAGCCCTGGCGTTTTGGGAGATGCGTTGGAGAGTCCAGTCGCCACGGAGACTTGGTCAATGTCTTTATGCTTAGGAAATATGACCGTTTTGGGACTCAACAGTTATGTCAGCAAGAAAAATGGCAGACTCATTAAAACCGTGCACAAAATTGATTTACAAATGACGTGTCTCTTATTTGTTCATGAACTTAACTTTATCATTTATGTGTCCAAAAAGAGTAGGATGTCTATTTGAAAACAATGACATAGTCTATCTTCTGCAATTAAATGATTATCATGCAAAGGCAGTAGTTCATCTGTGGCAATTTCAGCTTTAATTTCATACGTGATGTAACACATCCCTCTTCAATCACGAAGCTAGTTTAAGCATAGCATTTATTAATGGTCTCACATGATACTATGAATTTATGAAGCGCGTGAGGCACCCTGGTTTTGTGATTCATAACGGATGTCCCTCTTCATATCTCGATCAAAAATTGATTCGAAAACTTTTAACGGAGTTGCATAACGATTCCGGTGGACAAATCGGTACCATTTGACACAATAAGCACATTCTATGAATGCGAACCTCGATTTCTAATGTACTCTCCATAATCACCCGCATTTTACATTGTAAAAACATTATCAGTAGTGAAACAACATACTGATGATATACTTACCTTAAAATCAGAACTAGACCTATTTTTTGGCCAAACATAAGTAGATTCTCAATATGGGTAAGTGAGCAACATACTGAGTTATCCAGAAAAGGAGCCAAGAAGCTCAGTTCTAGCTACAAAGACATCATAGAACAGCACAGTTAGAATAAACAGTAGAGGACTTTTAACAACTTTTAGCAACAGTTAGAATAAACAGTAGAAGCAAGGATTCCTATCCACAGCTGAAGGGATTGCAAGACGAGACATAGTTTTCTAGCTATGATCGAATCACACCAAGGACTACCAAGACCAACATGAGTTGCACTCCTGCAGAAAACAAACTGCAATAGATGCACTCATGCAATGTAATCCCTACAACAGAGATGCTCCAAAAACTTTGTGTGGTTGTAGGTCTTGCAGACCCATCCATATCAACTAACAATAAAAAAAATTGGTTAGTAATAAAATTTTAAAAAAATTGTAAGATGCTCCTAAATAGACCTATACAAACCTATCCATATCACTAAAAATAAAAAAAAAATTGTGTTGTTGGTCTTGTTTTTTTTTTTTTGTAAAGGTAAATGTGTATATAACTTTCCATAAACCAAATACAAGCTAAAGCTCAACCCGAACTCGACCCTAAAGAGACATAGCTGTCAAGAAGGGGTCAAGAACGGTCCAGCAAACTATACAAAAAGAAGTAAAGCTAACAAGGAAAACAACAAAGCCGGACTAAGAAGACAACCGATCCACGTCAAAGATAGAAGGAGGTAGCCCCCATTTGCTTTGGAAGATTCGGTTTCTAGGAGAATCGTGTATCCGTCCCATTGAGAAGACCTTGTCTTTTACAACCTTAAGGAGGTGCTTGCGAATGCCCGGAAGGTAGATAGTCTTGTTTTTGAATAAAGCATTGTTACGCTCAATCCATATTATATGTACTAAAGCTCCCAGGGAGAATCTAGAAAGGCAGTTGGAGAATGAGGAACCGCCACAAACTTTCATGGCCCAAGGGATGTGATCTCGCCAGGGGCGGTTACGCCATGGAAGGCTGCATTTGGTGGCCCAAAAGGAAGCCAGTCTTTTAGTGGAGGGGCATTTGAAGAAAAGATGATTTATGGAGTCCGGCGTAGAGCGACAGAAGGCACAAAAAGCGGAGTCCAGCCTTCGGTTTTGAAGAAGTAAAACCTGCGTAGGAAGACGGTTGAGAGTGACTAACTACATGATAAAGGCATGCCGGGGCGCAATATGTTGATTCCAAATAAAGGAGTGTCACGGAACCGGGGGACCTCGTCTACGGAGATGGTTCCGAGCAGAAGCTACCGAGAAAGAGCCCGTTGAGTGAGGAATCCAAGTCCAAATATCAGAAGTACCATCAGTGAAGGTAGGTGGTGGTTCGGACCAACTACGAATAGAATCAAGCACAAAAGAAGGATGCCAAGTGCAGTCAAAGAACTCCCGAACTGTGGTGTTTCTAGGAATCCTTGACTGGTATATATCGACATTGCTGAATATAAGGTAGAGTGGGCCTATGTCATGCCACCAATCGAACCAAAGCGAGACAGAGAGGCCATTGCCAATCTTCCACCGAAAGAGACCTCGAGCCATAGTGCACAAGTCGAGAATCTTCTTCCAGGTCCAAGAGCAAAAAGTTGGCTTTGAGGCCACCCAAAAGTTAGATTTTAAAAAGTTTGAGTGGATCCACTTACACCACATAGACTCTTTATCATAGAACAGGAGCCATATATGCTTTAGGGTCAGCGCCCTATTATATTCCACGAGTCTCCGAATACCCAGGCCACCTTCTTCCTTAGGTAGGCATACTCGAGTCCAGTCAACCTTAGCCCCCCAACACCAAGCTCAGGACCTTTCCAAAGAAACTGTCGTAGGATGGTTTCGATATTAGATAATACCGATTTGGGAAGGGAGAAGATGGAAGCCCAATATACCTGGATAGAGTGGAGGACCGACCGGATAAGTTGGAGTCTCCCTGCAAAGGATAGGAACCTTTGTGTCCAAGAACGTGCCCTGGCTGTGATTAAGTCAATTAGGATCTTGCAATCCTCTTTCCGAAGCCTAAAAGAGATTATGGGCACCCCGAGGTAGCGAAAAGGGAGAGAGCCCCTTTGGAATCCAAGACTATGGAGCAGCTGGTCTTGTAGGGTCAAGTTCCCTCCTGAGAGGAAAAGGTTGCTCTTAGCGCAGTTCGGTCGCAGGCCAGACCAGCTGGAGAAGAGATCTAGCGATTCTTTGATAATTTCCACGGACCTCAGGTGACCTTCAGAAAAAATTAGAACATCATCCGCAAAGAAAAGGTGGGAAATGCGTGTCTTCTTACAGCACCAAAACCAATGAAAGTCCGGAGAGTTGGTTTTGGACTGAAGAATGCCAGAAAAAATTTTCATAACCAGGATGAAGAGGTAAGGCGAAAGCGGATCTCCTTGCCGAATACCTCTACTACTAGAAAAGAATCCATGTAGTTCCCCATTAATAGAAACGGAGAATTTAGGTGTAGAGACACATGTCATAATCAGCTTAATGAGGTGAGCCGGAAATTTGAAGGCCGTGAGAGTCATATGAAGGAAATTCTAGTCAAGAGTATCAAATGCCTTTTGAAAATCCACTTTGATGGCACATTTCGGGCGGTAAGCCTCATGGTGGAAATCCACAAACAGCTCTTGAGCGATCATTATGTTGTCACTAATTCTGCGACCTTTGACAAAAGCCGTCTGGGACGGGCTAATCAAGGAAGGGAGAACGTGTGCAATACGCCTGGCCAAGATTTTAGAAATACATTTGTATAGCGTGTTACCACAAGAAATCGGCCGAAAATCCGACATAGAAGAGGCATTAGGAGATTTGGGTACTAGAGTCAAAATAGTATAGTTTAACTCCTTAAGCATGCTTCCAGTCTCAAAAAAGTTTTTCACAGCCTTGATGATTGAAGGTCCAATGATCTCCCAGGTGGTCTTGAAGAAATCCACATTGTAGCCATCCGGTCCAGTGCTTTCCCTCTAGCCAGTGAGAACAGGGTAGCCTGTATCTCACCGTCAGAAACCGGTTGGCCTAAGTAAGTCCTCTAATCCTCACTAAGAACCTGTCCAATGAACTCATCAACATCACCTTGAGTGGGTAAGGTGGATGTGGAGTTACCATTGAGAAGTAACTGGAAGTGGTTAACAATATGGTTCTTGACCACAGAAGGTTCATTTA
The DNA here is from genome assembly GCA_031216185.1 of Syzygium aqueum. Taxonomy (NCBI): domain Eukaryota; kingdom Viridiplantae; phylum Streptophyta; class Magnoliopsida; order Myrtales; family Myrtaceae; genus Syzygium; species Syzygium aqueum. The sequence goes on from CM062240.1 coordinate 13,601,577, forward strand.
ATAAGACACCATCGCTTGTGGATACGGAGAGAATACGATTCTAAAGGTGCCTTTTGTTGACGAAATGATGGAAAAATTTAGTGTTGTAATCCCCTTCCTTGAGCCAGTGAATCCTGGATTTTTGTCGAAAGAAGGATTCCTCTTGAAGCCTCAATGTAGAGAAAGAGCGTAGTTGCTCCACTTCCATGTCAAGAGGGTTCTGGTTAAAAGGAGAGAGCTCCAAGGCTGACTGTGTCGCATAAAGATTGGCTCGAGCCTATTCTGCCCTTGTGGAGATGGCCGAAAAGGAGCTAATGTTCAACTGTTTAAGCTTAACTTTAAGGGCTCTCAGCTTGGAACAAACAATATACATAGGGTGGCCTTCTATACGAGAATCCCAAACTTGGGTTACTAGTTGCAGGAAGTTAGGATGGGAAGCCCAAAAATTAAAGAATTTAAACGGTTTCTTGGAATGTTGCGGCGGGTCAATTTTGATCACCATAGGAGAGTGATTGGATATACCCGATACAAGGAAGGAAGCCTCGGAGAAGGAGAAATGCTGGGCTCAAAGGTTGTTGATGAGGACCCGATCAATCTTACGGAGTTTCCTGTTGGCGCCACATGAATGAGACCAGGTAAAACGGCATCCCACATAGCGAAGGTCTTCTAGGCCAGCTTCATTGAGACAGTCACCGAGTTCATTGAAGACTGGGATCCATGCCGTTGGACTATCGATTCTGTCCTGAGTGTCCTTGATGGCGTTGAAGTCACCAGCTACAATCCAAGGTAAGTCGCAGGATGACAGCTGAATGAGATCCGCCCATAACGAACGCCTAAGGACAAAAGTGTGCTCTCCATATACAACAGTGAGAATACAGGATTTGCCCAAATTGATAAGTGAAAGCTGCATATGAATCAATTGCCCTGAAGTGAGAAGTTGAGTCATTCCAATCACCTTGGGATCCCATCCAAACCAAATTCTGCCAAGAGGGGAGAACTCATAGTTAGAAGTCCACTGCCAGTTGTCATATAAGCTTCTAGAGATCTCAGCAAAAAGAGAAGCTTTGGCTTTGGTTTCAACAATACCAATACAAGAGAGCCGATGAGTTCTTATAAGGGCACGAATCTCGGCTTGTCTAATGGGATTAACTAGTCCCCGAATGTTCCACATACCAAAAAACATAGCTATAGATGGTCTTGTTGGTCTTGCATTTTTCCAATAAAAATTGCTCGTCTTCCAACACTTTCATGTTGAAATCTTTACATCCTCCTCTTTACCTACAGTTGGATAACAAAATAAATCAATTAGTCAAGAGAAAGTAAAGTGCAAATAAGAACACTTCTAGGACAAAGTGAAGGGCAAATGGATATCTGCATTTTCATCCTTTTTATAGATGACAACGAGCTTGAGATGTTACCAAAAATTGAAGCAAGCAATTCAACTGTCTCAGGTTGTGATTTTGATGGGCCCAAAAGAGTGCTTTTCACTGCATCCTATGAACACGAGGCTGATGTATAAGCTGCAAGGGCTGAAGATGCTGATGCTACTACAATCGTTGCCACTGCCGCTCATATTACCGATGGATTATTGCAATGATACCTGTTATGGCCTAACCCACCACATTTCCCACAACTGATTATAATATTTTGTCTCTTCAACTTTGTTTCACAAGCTCTTGTGGAATTTTCTTCTTTCTTGTCTTCAATTTTTTATAAGTTGTTTTGTTCACTGACTTTGCTTTTTGTTTCTTCTTTTTGCCAATTTGCTTGGGCACATCCGGTGAGAGTAATGGCTCTCTAACAGGTCATGTATCCATATTATCTACAACATGCACAACATGACTATAAATCTGTATGAATATTTGCTTACTAAAACTTGTGTGGATCGATTTTTCAAGCTCTTCCTTCATCTATATAATAACTGCCACAGCATGATCCGCTGATGTCCCATCTTCTATAGCTACAATATGTCTAACATTAATAAATCTTTTGTCCTTTGTCTCCGTATGGGTCACTCAATTCATATTCATCCTCCCCAATCACGTATGAATCTATGATGCTGAAAATTATTTTTGAAGATCTAATATCTTCTGGATATTAGGACAGATTACATCAGTGCACTTATAGCCATCCCATAAATTCTCTCCTTCAACTGCACTATTATAGCTTCAATCATTGTGATGATAGGCTTATCCCTAGCGTCAATGATGCTTTTATTGAAACTTTCACACTAGTTGTTCAAGAAAATGTCACATTTTGAGCTAGTCTAGAAGTAGGACTTGCTCCATAGCACTGGAGGCCTATGGAAAACCAATCATATGGGCCCAAAAGAGTGCTTTCCACTGCATCCTGTGAACATGAGGCTGATGTATAAGCTGCAAGAGCCGAAGTTGCTGATGCTACTACTATCGTTTCCACTACCGCTCATATTACCGATGGATTATTGCAATGATACCTATTATGGCCTAACCCACCACATTTCCCATAAGTGATTATAATATTTTGTCTCTTCAACTTTGTTCCACGAGCTCTTGTAGAATTTTCTTCTTTCTTGTCTTCAATTTTTTATAAGTTGTTTTGTTCATTAACTTTGTTTTTTGTTTCTTCTTTTTCCAACTTGCTTGGGCACATCCGGTGAGAGTAATGGCTCTCTAGCAGGCCATGTATCCATATTATCTACAACATGCACAACATGACTATAAGTCTGTATGAATGTTTCTTTACTGAAACTTGTGTGGATCGATTTGTGAGGCTCTTCTTTTATTTATATAATAACTACCACAACATGATCCGCTGATGTCCCATCTTCTACGGCTACAATATGTCTAATATTAATAAATCTTGTCTTTTGTCTCCATATGGGCCACTCAATTCAAATTTATCCCCCCCATTCAGGTACGAATCTATAATGTTGAAAATTGTTTTTGAAGATCTAATATCTTCTGGATATTAGGACAGATTACACCAATGCACTTAGCCATCCCATCTCTTCGCTTATAAATTATCTCCTTCAACTGCACTAATATAGCTTCAATCATTGTGATGATAGGCTTACCCTAGCGTCAATGATGTTTTTGTTGAAACTTTCACACTAGTTGTTCAAGAAAATATCACATTTTGAGCTTGTCCAGAAGTAGGACTTGCTCCATAGCACTGGAGGCCTCTAGAAAACCAATCATATGCTTTCTCATCAACTTCTTTCAGCTCTTCCATTGCCAAGTCAAATCACATACCTTAGTTGTCATGGTAGTCTTTCAAAGAAGCTTTTTAAAATTATACTCCTTTGTGATGCAATTTGAAGTTTTCATAAAGATGCCTTAAGCAAAATCTATGTTTTGCTTTAGGCATTAGATTTGCTAGTGCTTGCAACAATCTCTTCTGTTTGTCACACAAGAAAGTCTAGTATGTTGAATTTTCAGGGTCTGTAATCCCCAAGTCTTCTGCAATCAAACTAATAAATCAGTGTCATGTCTTATATGTTTCTTGTTCGACAACTGCCCATGCAAAGGAATACATTTGATTGTTGCCATCTACGCCCACGGCAAGTATACCCTTGTAATCTGAAGAAAATTGGCAACCATCAAACCCCACAAAGGGCCTACATCATTCTATAAAGCCCCCTCCTTGATGCATCCGGACAAATGTAAACTCCCTTAAACTTGAATTGATATTGACATTGCTCGGTCTTGATTATATATGTGGATTATGGGTTGGCGTCAAGAAGTGCTTAGCAATAGCTCCTAAGCATCCAAAATTGCTCCTCCTCATTCCTTGTCATCATATTCATTTTTGTTGCCCTAGCTCTATAAACCATTGTCTTAGATAACTTCAAAACATTCTCAGAGTCCATTATTTTTTCATTGAAGCACCTCTTGTTCTCAACCTATCACGATACTTGTTTGCTAACCATTTAATGCTTTATTCGAGGAACATGTAGAGCTCTATTAAATGTGTACGAGATTGAAGGTTTTGACTTGTAAAGTATGCTCCGTTTGCATTTTGGAAGCATATATAAGCCAATCACAGCCCTCAAAACACATTGCCTTCAACTTATTAGGTGTATTCTTAAAAAACCTCACATTTCTTTCATTTTTTATGGCATAATTCCTAACAGCCTCTTTAACTCTTTAGCATTACTAAAGCACATCCCTAACTTAAAGATAAGATTTTCCATATCAACCTTAGCATTAAACTCAAGATGTGTATACTCATTTTCGCTATTTATATTCAAGAAATATATATTTTCAGCTAACACATCTTCGTACAGACTGATGTCTCCAACCTCCATATCCCTTTCCATTGAACCATCACTAGCAACACATCTTACATTATTTTATGTATAACTCATCAACATCAGTAAAGGCAAATCCATCTTCTTCAGCACCCTCAACAACCTTATCAAACTTACTATCATAAATGGAATAGTTCACTTCTTCACACCCCTCAATTGGTGCAAAATGAAAGCAAAAATAACGTCAACATATTTTCATGCAAAACACACACACAAAAACATAGCAATAACAGTAAAAAAAAATTGTAATACATATGTACCACACTATGATTAATGAAAGAAAACTAGTCACACTAGTAACTACATACCACACTTTTATTGGTTACCGTTTATCACAAAAAAATTGTGCATTATGGACTTAAAATGTTTTCGGCGTCAGTAGAACTTTCTCCTTAGGTGAGCCAACAATGGTGGTCCAAGCACCAAACTTAGAGAATATATATCGTACAAAAAAGAAAACCAGTTCCGTTCAAAGCATTTCTTGGGTTCCTATGACTGTTATTGGCTTGAAACTAACGCAACCAACTCCTAAGTTTGGTCGCTCAACTCATGTCTGGATTCTCTCTTTCTTTTTCAAAACACAAGGCAGAAATACTAACCTATTAGGGAGACCTAATTGTAGATTTACTAACTTGTAGGATCTAGATGCATCTTGACACAAAGATTAAATAGTCTTTAAATTAATAACTTGGGAAGAAGAATCCTAACAAGAAATCTAACAAATTATTGCTTTAGAAGTTATGTCCATTATCATGTGTAACAACTACAAGAAACAAGACGCCTCCATTTACTAATAACTAGTCGCACAAAAATTACTGAAAACAAGACGCCTCCATGTTCTGACTCTAAACTCATGCGCACATGAACTTGAATTGATTTCGACTACATGTGCTTTCACCAAACTTTCTCATCTGAATACTTCTCCATTAGAGAACCACAATCAGAGTAATTATTGCTTTTATTTAGGCAGAAGGACACTCTTGGTGCCATAACTTGTGTACGGCGATCACTTTAGTACCATAACTTTTTTTCGGATCACTTTGGTGCTAACTTTTTTGAAAAACGATCACTTTAGTGTCAATGCTGACGTGGCTTGCCGGAAATCCTACGTGGCGCTGACATGGCTCGCCGGAGAGGTCTAGTCAGCATTAAAAATAAAATTTAGTCCGCTGACGTGAATTGTTTTAGAAAAATAAAATTTAAATTATATTAAAATAATTAAAAAAAAAAAAGAAAATATCACATAAAATTTAACTTTTTTATTTTTTTTTTCTTTTTTCTCCGGCGAGGGCAACCTTTACTAGCGTCAGGCGAGACTGCCCTCGCCGGATCTGGTGAGGGCCACCATCGCTGGCGTCGGGCAGCCCTCGCCCAATGCCGGCGAAGGATGCCCTCGCCCGACTCAGGCAAGGGCGGCCCTCTCCGGCGTCGGGCGAGGGAAGCCCTCTCCTAGGCGGGCGAGGGAAGCCCTCGCCTGGGCGGGGGAGGGTTGCCCACGCCCGACTCGGGCGAGGGCGGCCCTCTCCGGCGTCGGGCGAGGGAAGCCCTCTCCTAGGCGGGCGAGGGAAGCCCTCGCCTGGGCGGGGGAGGGTTGCCCACGCCCGACTCGGGGGAGGGCGACCCTCGCCAGGGCCAGCGAGGGCCACCCTCGACGGCGTTGGGCGAGAGCGACCCTCGCCTGGGCCAGCGAGGGCAGTCCTCGCCGAAGAAGAAAAAAAATAGAAAAAGGAAAAAAAATTCAAAAATTCAAAAAAAAAACCACATAATTTCTACATGTACAAGTCAGATTATTTTTTAAAAAAATATAAATGCCACGACAGCTTTTTGGCCGGAGTCACTAAAGTGATCTATTTTTTCCGATTTTAGCACCAAAGTGATCCGAAAAAAAGTTATGGCAACAAAGTGATCGCCATACGCAAGTTATAGTACCAATAGTGTCCTTCTACCCTTTTATTTACATGTTTATCTACTTTCCCTGTAAGAATCTATGTGGGCCTTCGAATTTGAGGACATGCCACAAGCTCTTGCCATTAACGACAAAATAAACACCAAGAAAAAAAGGAGAGCATTAAAATTGCAAAACAGGGACCCCCGCCACAACATGTAGGACCACCATGGCAAAAAAAACTATAAAACAAAAATATTCCTACCATCTCGCTGCTATTGGTGTGATATTCCACCACATGCTCACACCTTATCAACATGTTGCTTCAACAAGCTACAATCGCTTTCTCTTAGGTGAACGAAGGATCGATTGCACAAATTTGAACAAACTGACCTCGGTTGAATGTGAGTGTAGATCGAAGTATATGACGAACCTAGGAAAGATGATGAAGAATCGAGTCCCTCGTCTTACACACGAGTGTCTGAATAATGAAGAGGTGGCTTCGCACGAGCTATGTTTTCTTCTTTGGAAAGAAACAAAGACAGAAAAGAAAGGAATAAGGTTTGAAAGAACGAAGGTAAGGTTTCTTGTTTTTCAGTTCGTGCTCCATTAACAAAGAATTTGGGTGCTGCAAGTGCCAAGGTAGAAGAACGTCGAAGAAGAAGAAGAAGAATGTGAAGAATTTGGGGGTTTTTTGTTTTAGGATTTGTTAGCTTTTATCTATATTTTTTGGACAAAATTGCCCATATTCTGGCCACCGAAAATGTCATACGTTTGCTGGTCGACGAACATTTGGCAGCCAGCCGGCCAGCCAATTCATATTCTTATTTGAAATTGGTTTAGCCACTTCACGTTCTCATTTAAAAAATATTTATTTTGGATCCTTATTTGAGAAAATAGCCTCACTTTGGATTCCTATTTGGAATCTTTCCTAAATGTAAATTACTACTTGTAAGTGAAAAGGACGACTATAAATGAATTACGACCCATAATGGATATAATAACCTTATGGTAAATTTATATACAATAACGATAAATTCCATGAAAACTACATTCTCGATTTGTAAATTACTATCTCATAATAGATATAATTAACCTTCAGGCCCTAGTTTTTCTTGCTTTATGGTTTGGGCCTTCATGGCCTTCGGCTTTGTCCTTAGACCCCATTTTGTGTACTCGTTTGATTATAAACATGATCTTTATTTATAAAAAAAAAAACTAAGCATCCATTTGTTTTAGGATTAATATCATGAAAGATCCCAAACGGGTACACCTGTGATAATTTTACCTCAAATTAATTTTTTGATCACCAAAAATCCTAAACTGATACACTTGTGACAAATTTACCCTCCATTATTTTCCGTTAAATTTTACCGTCAAATTGCTGAGTTGGATAACACATGGCCGTTGATGGATACAACAGTTTTGGATTTTTTTAGTAAGGTAAGAATTTTATATACTTTTCAACGTGCTTCATATAGAGAAAGTAGTTGTACACAAAAATCTCGCACTTGAGGCAACACAGCAAGTGTCCCGACAGATGCAAAGGTGTAGCGACTAATAAAGGGGTTGCAAGCAAGAGTGCGCAACACCAAGGCCACAAAGAAGGCCAACAGAAATAGAGATTTACAAACTATTTACAAAGTAATCGAAAGATTACTCAAAAATGGAAGGGGAGATGCCCCATTTTTGCTGTATTCTTCTATTTTGCGGACGTTATCTGCAGCAGGATTCATGGACAAGCCTTTGTCCCTTACAAGTTTAGTAAATTGGTTGCGGAGGATCGGCATGAAAACGGGGCGATTCCCGAAATGAATGTGGTTTCGCTTCAACCAGATAATATGGCACATTGTACCAAGAGCAATCAAGCAATTTGTCGCTGAAAGTTCTGACCCCCAATAATTCGGACAGCCCAGTGGAGATTTTCTTGCCAAGATCTATTTCGCCAGATTAGATTACAGTTATTTGCCCAAAATAAAGCAAGAGTCTCGGTGACAGTACATAAAAAAAAAAGATGGTAAATTAAGTCAGGTCTGCTTCTACAGAATGCACAAATGCCTTCGGAGATTCTGTGATAGCTTAGCAAAATGACTTGTGTAGGGAGTCTATTCAAAGAGATGAGCCATAGCATGAAGCTGTACCTTGGCGCAATGGCTCGATCCCATATGAAGGAGCTCCATGGAACATACGAGCCTTTGTTTCTTATAAGTTCCCACGCCGAAGAAGTGGAAAACAATCCGGAGGAATGGCCTTTCCAGATAAATCGATCAGGCCTCTCCGCATCAAGAGCCGAGACTCTGTCTGTCCAAGAGTTGAAAATATCCAAAAAGTTAGAGTTTTGCCAGCTGGAAGAATAGAAATCCCGAATCGATGCATTTCTTGGGATACCAAAACGGTATATGTCTCTATCGAAAAATAGTTTATAGAGAGGAACCCTAGGATGCCAATTATCATACCAGAATGAGATGGGTCACCCATCTTCCAGAGGAAATATTGCTGGAAGTCCGAGCAAAGTTCCAGGATTTTTTGCCAGGTCCAAGAACAGAAAGTCGATTTGGTTGCTACCCAGAAATTTTTTTTTCTTGCGAAAATTGGAGTGTATCCATTTGCACCATAAAGACTCCTTATCGATGAATAGAATCCATATGTGCTTGAGTATTACAGCCCTATTGCAGTCCACTAGCCTCCGAATGTCGAGCCCTCCTTCCGCCTTCGAGGGGCAGACTTTATTCCAGGGGATTTTTGCTCCGTCAGCTCCCAGGTCAGGTCCTTTCCAGAGAAACTGCTTGAGTATTTTCTCAATTCTCAAAAGTATTGATTTTGGGAGAGTGAAGACACTTGCCCAGTAGACCTGTGTTACGTGAAGTACTGAAGTGATGAGTTGTAATCGTCCAGCGAAAGAGAGAAAACGATGGAACCAAGATCGAGCTTTAGTCGTGATTAAGTTGACCAAATGGTAGCAGTTAGCTTTGGACAGTCTAGAGGCAATGATAGGAACCCCGAGGTATTTAAAAGGAAGCGTACCTTCGCTGAAGCCAAGGAGTTGTAAAATCTGGGGTCGTAGTTTCGCCGAACCACCTAACATGAAAGTCTCACTCTTATTAGCATTTCTTGTGAGGCCGGACCAGCAAGAGAATAGCCGAATACCATCATGCAGAAGAGCAATGGACTCCAAGTTTGCTTCAGAAAAGAGGAGGACATCATCGGCGAAGAAGAGATGGCTAAGTCTGGTGGCCTTACAACGCCAGAAGAATTTGAAACCAGGCAGCTGAGTTTGGTAGTCAAGGATGCCTGAGAATACTTCCATGGCCAGTGTAAAAAGATAGGGAGAAAGAGGATCTCCTAGTCGAATGCCTCGGCCGCTAGAGAAGAAATCATGAAGTTCACCATTAATAGCCACAGAAAATTTCGATGAGGTGACACATTCCATGATAAGCTTAATCATAAATGATGGAAAGCGGAATGCTTGCAAAACTAATTCAAGGAAGTTCCAATCAAGAGTGTCATAAACTTTTTGAAAGTCAACCTTAATGGCGCATTTCGGAAGGTATGGCTCGTGGTGGAAGCCTGCAAATAATTCCTGAGCCAGGAGAATATTGTCAACAATCCTCCTATTCTTGATGAAAGCATTTTGAGGGGAACTGATAAGAGTTGGCGGAACTGATAAGAGATACGGTCGGCCAATATTCTAGATATACATTTGTATATGGTGTTGCAACATGCTATAGGCCGCCGGAAGTCATTCATTGACTGGGCATTGGGTACCTTTGGCACAAGCGTTATGATAGTAGTGTTAATCTCTTTTAATAAAGATCCAGATCGAAAAAAGTCAGTGATTGCCGAGGTGACAGAGGAGCCAATAATATCCCAATTAGCTTTAAAGAAATCAACATTATACCCATCAAGTCTAGGAGCCTTGCCTTTGGCCAGAGAAAACATAGCATTACGAATTTCACTAACCGTCACCTCTCGAGAGAGCAAAAGGGTCTGAGTATCATCCAATATATATTGGATAGTGTTTTGAATGGCCGCAATATCAGGTGGAGAGGGTGTTCTGTCAACCGCTAGAAAATTTTCAAAGTGCTGAACAATATGCTACTGAACAAGGTTTGGGTCATTAAGCATTACACCATTGGACTCAGAAACCGAAATGATGTGGTTCTGAAGGTGTCTCTTGTTTACAAAGTGGTGGAAATATTTGGTGTTGCAATCACCTTCTGTCAGCCACTTTAGCCTTGACTTTTGTTTGTAAAAGGATTCCTCTTGAAAATGCAATTTCGAGAAAATCCAAAACTGATCCTTTTCTATTTGGGCAAAATATTTATTAAAAGGATCAGAGGCAAGAGCATCCTGGGTAGTAGATAAGGCTAACCTGGCCTATGTGGTTCGCTTTGAAATGTTAGAGAAGGAATCTCTGTTAAGAAGTTTAAGTCGTCCTTTTAGCATTTTGAGCTTCTTGCATAGCACGAACACGGGGGTGCTTGTAATATGAGAGTCCCAAACCTGGTTGATTGTATCCAAAAAAGAAGGATGAGCCATCCAAAAATTGAAAAATTTGAATGGTTTCTTGGATAGTCATGGGGGAAAAATTCTGACAATCATAGGCGAGTGGTCAGAAATTCCCGGAGCTAGAAAGGAGGCCTCAGAAAAGTAGAAATCACGGCTCCATTGTTCATTGATGAGGACTCTATCAATTTTTCTTTGTTTGCGATGAGTGCCAACGGAGGTGGACCATGTATATCTATGCCCCACATATTTGAGATCATCCAGACCAGCTTCGTCTAGGCAAGAGCCAAACTCATCAAAGACGAATATCCATGAGTTTGAGCTACCAATTCTGTCTGATTGATGACGAATGGCATTGAAGTCTCCAGCCACTACCGAAGGAAAATCGGAGAACAGCATACTAGAATGGACTAGATCAACCCATAAGGTTCGGCGATTTACAAAGGTGTGTTCGCCATATATAACCGAGAAGTAGCAGGTTTTACCAAGAGCCAGTAGTTTTGCACGGGCATGTATAGCTTGGGAAGAAAAAGACGGAACTTCCAAGACCAAATCTTGTGGATTCCAAACCAACCAAATTCTGACTCGAGGAGAGGAATTGTAATTGGAAAACCAATCCCAACCCGATACCAATCCAGCAGAAGTAGATTCAAAATGGGATTGATTTACCTTGGTCTCAAGGATACCAATGCAAGAAAGATTATTAGATCTAACAAAAGCTCTGATTTCCGCCTGTTTGAGGGGATGAACTAGACCCCTGTTCGGGCCCAGACGGTTTCACTGTTGATTTCTTCAAATCTACATGGGACATCACTGGACCATCCACCCTTAAGGCGATAAAAGATTTCTTTGAGACCGGTTGCATGCTAAAAGAGATCAACTGCACTATTCTAACCCTTGTACCTAAATCACCTAACGCCTCGGCGATGTCTGATTTCCGTCCTATTGCCTGTTGTAATACATTATATAAATGTATCTCCAAGGTTTTGGCTAGACGGTTAGCGCGTGTTCTTCCTTCCCTTATTGGCCCGGCCCAAACAGCATTTGTCAAAGGCCGCCGTATAAGTGATAATATTATGCTCGCTCAAGAACTATTCGCGGATTTCCACCACCAACCTTACCTCCCGAAATGTGCCTTAAAAGTGGACTTTCACGAGGCCTTTGATACAGTCGATTGGCACTTCATTGAACATGCCTTATTAGCTTTCAACTTCCCTTCTTCTTTTGTCAAGTTGATTATGACTTGTGTCTCTACCGCGAAATTCTCTGTATCTATAAATGGGGAAATGCATGGTTTCTTTGGGAGCTCTCGTGGTATCCGGCAAGGAGACCCTTTATCTCCCTACCTCTTTATCTTGGTTATGGAGGTGTTCTCCAGGATCCTCAAGGCTAAAACTGCGACGTCGGATTTTCATTGGTACTGGCATTGCAAATATACCAAGCTCTCACATCTATTTTTTGCGGATAACGTCCTTCTATTTTCTGAAGGCCACCTGAGATCTATTCAGATAATCAAGGATGCTCTTTGTTTATTCTCTGAGTGGTCTGGGCTTCAACCTAACCCATTGAAAAGTGATGTTTTTATATCAGGAGGGTCCCCTGAGTTGTGCGACCAGCTCCTCCAATGCCTCGGCTTTCCCCAAGGCACACTCCCCTTCCGATACCTTGGTGTACCTATCATCTCCACTAGGCTCAGAAAGGAGGACTGCAAGGCTTTAATCGATGCCATCACAGCTAGAGCTCGCTCATGGAGCAATCGGTTTCTTTCCTTTGCTGGTAGGCTTCAGCTTATCCGTTCGGTCCTATACTCAATACAGGTCTATTGGGCCACTATTTTCTCCCTTCCTAAGGCCATATTATATAAGATTGAGGCTACCTTGCGTCAGTTCTTATGGAAAGGCCCTGACCTCGGGCCCGGTGGTGCTAGGGTCACATGGTCCTCCGTTTGCTTACCCAAAGCCGAAGGGGGGCTCGGTATCAGGCGTCTTGTCGAGTACAACCGGGCGATGATCCTGAAGCACATTTGGCTTCTTTTCACGGACAAAGAGTCCTTATGGTGTCAATGGGTACATTCTAACTTTTTAAGGAACGCTAACTTCTGGGTAGTCGCCAAACCCACCTTTTGCTCCTGGACTTGGAAGAAGATCCTTGATATAAGGACTTCTGCTCAAGCTATGTTCTACTGGAAGGTTGGGAATGGGGAATCTATCTCTTTCTGGTTCGACTCATGGCATCCTCGAGGCCCTCTCCACCTTCTCTTCAGTAATATTGATATTTATCGTTCGGGCATTCCTAGGGATGCCTCAGTCAAGACTTTTTGCGAGGGTTCCTGGCCTCCTTCGGACTCTCTCACCACGATCCTGAGTTGGATGGACTCTCCCCTTGCTCTCTTGAATGATGCCGAGGATTCCTTCTGTTGGCTCCCTCATCTTTCTGGAACCTTCACTGTTTCTCTGGCTTGGAATCATATACGCAGAAAAGGCCGGTTGGTTCCTTGGCATACTTTTATTTGGGACCAGAACATTGCCCCTCGCCATGCCTTTCTATTATGGGTGATCTCCCTCAATCGATTACCCTCTCAGGTGTTTCTCATGCATAACCATAGGATTGGCTCCGCTCTATGCATCTTCTGTGGATCCCAACCCGACTCTATCGACCACCTTTTCTTTGCATGCTCCTTTACTAGCAGGCTGGCTTCCACGTGGGCTACCAAATGTAATCTTCCCTGGCGAAACAAACCTTGGCACGACCACATCAACTGGGCGATGACTGTTTGCGGCGGTGGCTCTTTTGCTCACCGAATTGCACGGTATTCTTTTGGTGCCCTATGTCACTTCATATGGACTGAGAGAAATGACGCTATCTTCCGGAATAAAGACATATTCATACCGGGCATCCACAAGCATCTTGTTAAAGTCGTTAGGGACAAAGCCTTCTCCATGGGTGGCATTGAAGACACCCATAGGAATCGTATCTTGCTTCGGAATTGGGATATTCTGACTTCAATCTTGCTTAGGCGTATTTACTAGCTCTCATTTATAACTCCGAAGCTCTTGCTTTGCGTATTTGCTGTTTTTTGTTCCTTCTCCAACCTTTGGTTGGCTAGTTGTTCCCTTTTTGGTCCCTTTTATTGTATAGCTCCTGCTGGACCCGTCTAGACCTACTATAGACATCTTATGTCTATATCTGGTCTTCACTTGGTTCGAGTTTAGGTTGTATTGGTTCTTTGAAAGTTAATTACATTCTTACCTTACCAAAAAAAAAAAAACTAGACCCCTGATATTCCAGACGCCAAAAAACATTATGGAAGGGGAATAGGGTTACAGCTTTTTAGTACCACCTCTCCTCCTGGATTTGTGGGTGGCTTGTTTAGTTGTAGGGGGCTTACAAACAAGAGCGGGGTCAATAACTGTTGGGGTCAACAAGGCGGCAACACAAACGCCCTTTCTAGGACCTGATGGGGAATCTTCCATAGGGGGAGGTCTCAAGCCAGGTAACACATTGCTAGAGGCGTGATTTACTGCGCGAGATCTCATTTGCAAGGAGGCGTTAGGTCGAGATACATCCTAACCAGGGGATGGAGAGTCTGAGTCATTAGACATATCACTAGCCAGATCTTTGTTGGGTTCACCTGAATCAGAGGATGTAGAAGAGCCATTACGGGGGGACATGGGAGGGGCAGTGGGTCCGGTGCATCCACCTTCATCAGGGGAGGGGACGTCTGTGGAGCATGGGGCAAAGTAGGGACTTCTGCCACTGTCATGGGACGATTAGCTTCAAGTGCAATTAGCATGCTCCTGGAATTTCCAGCCCCTTTCCTTTTACTTACCATCTGCCAAGGCTCTTCCACTAGGGGGAGCTACAGGAGCAGAAAAGTTGGGTGATTTTTCTGGGACTATTGTCTCCATGCTGGGCGCGGAGCATTTATGACTGAAAGTGCCACAGAGTGTACAAGAGAGAGGCCTCCATTCGTACTCGACCTTGACAAGCCATATTTCATCATTGAGCTTGACGTCAATAGAGTTTAGCATGTTTTGGGTGGCCTTAATGTCTATTCACACCCTGGCATAAGAAAGCATCCTCATTTTCTCATTTTGTGAGTCCACATGAAGTGGTTTACCAAGTGCATTGGCAATTGCGCTTATACCAAAGGCCGACCATACAGCATAGGGGATATCCCTAAGCTTCACCCATATAGGAATGGACTGGTGCTGGTCCTTAACGAGCTTAAGGTTGGGGCGCCATTGCTTCAAAAATCATAGGCACTCGCAGAATAGTGATGGGGCCTCCATCGAGGAAGTGTACAGTACCAAAAGTGAACAGTACACAAGATGAGCGAAAATGAAAGGTGTGACAGTTTTGGGTTTTATCCCTGCATTATTCACAGGTTTATCAATTTATGATTTTTCGTGATATTAATCCAATTTAATCGAAGGTAAATTTGTCAGAAGTGTACTGGTTTATAATTTTTTATGGTCAAAAAATTAGTTTGGGGTAATTTTATTACATGCGTACTAGTTTGAGGATTTTTGTGATAAAAAAAATTAGTTTGGGGTGATGATAACTCTATAAAAATAGAGTTATTTTATCTACTCTAGGCAATAAATAATGCAATATTTGTTAGAATATATTTGGATTTCCTTTTGTTTACTTAATTTTTCCTTGTTTATGCAGAATATTGAGATATAGAGAAAATAAGGAAAATATGGTAAAAAGAAGGAAAGGATTATGCGACCCAGAGAAGAATTAAAAGGTGGATATCACATTGGGAATTCTACAATTTATTCCCTAATTTTATGCGAAAAAGAAACAATTGCCTTGTGAGAGGAGTCTTGGATGTTATCATATAAATAGGATAACTAGGGAGAACATGGAGTTTTTTTTCTTTTAGATCGTTTTTGTTTTCAATGTTCTGAGAGTTTTTCAAGTATTTTGAAGAGAAGACGAAAGTGGTAACAGAATTCTTATTCTTTGATTCAAGATGTTTGGTTTAATTTTTTATTTTCGTTTCTTCTTCTATTATATTCTAATTTTCTTTGTTAGAGCTACGATGTAGCCTAACCATGATGATATGAATTTCATGTTTTTTATGCTTTGCAAGTAATTTCATTCATGTGAGTTATATATTATTGTATTTAATGCGTTTAGGTAATTGGCCACTACTTGAATGATCTGATGTGCAAGATTAAGACTGAGAAGTAATAATATGCAATTGCTCTTTATAATATGTAACCATGAATTAAATGTGGATAGAAATATACTATGTTATTTGTGTAGCTTTCGGTGATAAGGTGATAAGGTGGTCCAAAAGATTCATTGTAAATTGGAAATATTCATAGATTTTAATGCGCTTATATTTATTTAAATTCACATAGAAATATAGTGAATTGAAAAACTGAGTAGGTTTACTATACCTAGAGATGGGATAGTAAATAGACTAGGAAATTTTGCTATCACATGTTTGATATTGTTCTTGTATGCATAATGATCCGAAATTCATATCTAGTGATTATGGTGAAATCGGATATTCTAACATATTTTACCTGATTGATTATCTGCCTTTAGTTTATAAAATTTCATTTTTAAAAATTGTCAATTTTTATTTGTTCTCAATTATATTTTGATCTGTTAGATAAATTTTAGAATTAGTCTATTTTTAATATTTAATTGATTTATTATCATCAATCTCTATGGGACAATACTCTTTTCATTATTGTATTACTTGTTCAACACGTTCGTTGACATGTGCAGAATTTTACGAACAAGTTTTTGGCGCCGTTGCCGGGGATTGTTTATTTAATACCAATTAATATTGATACCAGATAACTCTAGGTTTAATCTAGCTTTTATCTTATTTTTTTCAGAGTATACATTGGTGCATGATACGTAGCCAACAAGGAAAACTTACTGAGTTTGATCTAGAAATCGAATGTACATTTAAAGGCGACTGAGAGAACGGAGAAATCACATTAAAAAGATGAAAGGGAGTTAATGATTGTAGAAATTAATGTAGACTCTTGAAAGATTATGTTGCGCCAACAGTTAAGGGCACCACATCAAGTATCAGGAGATCTACAATTCAAGCAAACAACTTTGAGATCAAGCCATCACTGATTTAGATGCTTCAACAATCAATGCAATTTAGTGGTCTACCAAGTGATGATCCAAACGCTCACATCGATGCTTTTCTTGAAATCTATGACACAATTAAATATAATGGAGTTTCAGATGATGATATTAGATTGAGATTATTTTCATTTTCTTTTGGAGACAAAGCTAAAGGTTGGCTCTCTTCTCTTCCTACAGGATCGATCACTACATGAAATGATATGGCCTAAAAATTTCTTGGTAAGTTCTTTCCACCTGCAAAATCTACAAAAATGCGTAACAATATTACTAATTTTATGCAGATAGATAATGAATCATCGTATGAAGCATGGGAAAGATGTACCATCCTGAATTCGACCCACTTCCAGAATCAATGAAATAGATGTTTATTTCTCATTTCATTTTAGTAAGTTTCGTCCGGAACTGATCACTCTCGGGATACTGACCAATAGAGAATGGTTAACTAGGAAAAACGGTACGTGGGCCCAACAACTCAACCGCGAATCGAGCCCCGATTTCGAAGAACGACAAGGGAATATTTTGGGCCAAAATGGGCCGATCCAAGGAGGGTGATGGATTGGTTTGGCCAACAACGAATAATCGGATCGCAGGTGATTCCGCATGACTGAGTGTACGCGTGGCGAATAATCCTGAACTTAATCCGAACAATCGCAACCCCCGAAACTAGCGATAAATCCTCATGCTCTCTTGGAAATCGAGACTGTCACGACTCAAGTAACCCTAGGTCGATACGCGTAACCCCTAAACAGCCGCCCGTTAGTTAGAGACGCTAAAATCGCATTTGAGTGAAACTTAATCATTGAATTGAATCCAGACTTGAGTATCGAATTTTACGGACACACGAGACTATTTTGTAAGGACGATGTCGTATTAATGTGGCCAATCATATATGGAATCGGTATGGTTGAAACATGGAATTTTGGCTCAAGAACGAAAGATTACCGTTTTGCCCTTGAGCCCCAAGCTTTGATTCCGAATTTTGAAGGGCATATTGGACTTAATTACCCCCTTTAGTGGTCGAAAGTCTTGGACCACATTGCCCCCACCACTTCTTCTAATTCCCAACCCTACCCTTGGATATTTTGGTCTAGAACAAATCTTGGCCATTGGTTTTAGAATTGAATGATGGATGTTTAAAATTTGGCCATTGAATCAAGCCATTAGTGGAGTGGGTGAATTGGTCTTTGTTAGTGGGTTAGGTCAACCACTCCCACCCAAGCTTTGCACAAAACTCTCCTCTCTCTCTCTCTCTCCCCTCATTTCTCACTTCCCCATCCGGCCACTCCCTTCTCTGTCTCTCCATTTTCTCGCCTCCCCCTTGGCCGTGAGAGCCACGCCGGAGCAGCCACGCCGCAGCCGCCACCGCCGCACGAACGCTCACTACCGCCTGTCCATCGACCAGCTCCCCATCACCACAACCACTCGACCATCCCTCCCTCTCTTCCTCCTCATTTTGGCGTTGCCACCAGCCCACCAGCTCGCCCGAACAGCCTGCCGTCGCCGCCGCCAATCGCCACCCGTAGGAGCCGCCGGCGCCGCGGCTTGTCCCGCCGTGAGCTAGTGACCGTCCAGCCATTTTCCCCCTAGTCTAGCCCACATTTGGAGCTCAAGACCTAGTGAGTACAAACCCTAAACCCTAATTAGGATTATGTGCATTCTAGATGAGTTTAGAGATTAATTAGGATATTTTAGGGGTTGATTAGGTGGCCAATGATTAGGGTTGAACATGTGATGATTTTGGTGGCTTAATGGGATGATTTAATGATGATTTAATGGCTTAGAATGGGCTGACTAGTGGCTGTTCATTGAGAGATTAGTTAGACTTTGTGTGGCTAATTAATGGTCTAAGTGTGACTTGCCATGTGTGATTGTTTGGATTATGTAATGGCTTATTTGTCTGCGATTTGGGATCAATCGTGAGATGCCATATTGGCACTTGGTGTGGCCGAAAGGTGAGGAACATTGTAGACCCAAGGTTCGTGTGATTTCAATGATTGAATCGCGTAAGTTGGATGCTAATTGTGGGCCGTGGCTGAATTGGTTTAGATGGTTAATTGGACATGTTGGCACATTGAATTGAATGATTATTATGAATTTAGTTTATGCCCGAGTATTGGATGTTATGGCCACGCATTATGCATACTGAGCATTGGCATAACATGTGAATTATGCGGGTGTGCGCGTATGTCATTGAGCATGTGATCACCCAAATTGCCCTGATCTATTTTACATGGGGTTCAAATAATAATTGGTGTATGTGTATGTGTGATCACATAAACTCTAACGCGTTTTACGTGGGGTAATGAACCCGTCCTGATGCGTTTAACGCGGGACGATGCCCGAAACCCAGAGGCTAGCCAACCTAATGCGTTTTACGCGGGTTATGTCGTGGACATGAGATGCCTAGATTACCGGAAGATAGCCAACCTGAGGCGTCCCACACGCGGGATATGTCATGACCCAGATGGGTTTTACGCGGGCCGGAGATCGATCGGAAAGTGAATGACCCGATGCGTTTTACGCGGATCGGACATGATGCGTTTTACGTGGGTCGGAAGTTAATCAAGAAGCTGGCACTTGTGCAAGTGTGCATCAATGAGCATGAGCATATGCATAGTAACGGCATATGTGCGAAAAGTGCATTAACGAGTGCAAGCATGTGCATGGCATGTGTTCGCGGCCAAATGATTGCGTGATTGTGTCTCAATTGGGTTCTGCACTATTATTGTTATTATTATGTGCCTAATCTGTAGGGTTAATTATATGTTTGATTTGGGCTCGAGAGCCTAAGTCGTTTGAGTGATGTACTGTTTGATTGGTTAGTAACTTGTCTGGAGGTGCATGTTAGCCTAGTTTAGGTTTAGGAGGCCTACTCGCTGAGATTCATTCTCACTGTTGTTGAAACCCCACTTTTTAAACCCCCGACGTTGAGGATGGCAGGAATGCCAATTCGTTTTAGGATCCCGTATCGCATAGAGCAATCGGTGACCGAGTATCCCGTTGGGAACGGGGAGACTTATGTTAGACATTTTACCACCATTTGGGTCGACGTGGGCGAGCCACAGTTCCAAGCTCATCAATATCTGGGTTGGTGCTTCCGAGACCAGTACGGCATTTACGAGCCCCTTAGGACTTCGATGTGTCTGTGCATGGGTTAGGTCACTGGGACCTATAGATAGCAAATGAGGAGGTGGCCAGCCCTGAGGTCGTGTCCAAGGAGGATTCAGACCCCCGACCAGTCGTCTTCGAGATGGATTCCGACCCCGAGGAGGAAGAGCCGATGGAGTGGGAGTACGATCTCGAGCTGGAGCCTATGGAGCTGGAGTCCGAGCCAGAGGACGATCTCGAGGAGGAGCCAGTGGAGGCCAAGTTCGAGCCGGATTCAATGTGCCTGTGCATGGGTTAGGTCACCGGGACCCATAGGTAGCGAATGGGGAGGTGGCCAGCCCTGAGGTCGTGTCCGAGGAGGATTCAAACCCCCGACCAGTCGTCTTCGAGATGGATTCCGACCCCGAGGAGGAAGAGCCGATGGAGTGGGAGTACGATCTCGAGCTGGAGCCGATGGAGCTGGAGTCCAAGCCAGAGGACGATCTCGAGGAGGAGCCAGTGGAGGCCGAGTTCGAGCCGGATTCTATGGATTCTGAGTTCGAGTCGTTTGACGATTCGTCCGAGCCCTCGGGATCCGACCCGGACTGGTTACCCTAGGGTTTATCCTTAACCATAGTTAGGTAGGGTAGACACTTTTTGATAGGAGCCCTTATTAGGTTTAGTACCCTGACCGCCCGAGCCACTTACCCTTTTTTATGTTAGTGGCTGCTAACCCGTTTTGGTTTATTTGTATATTTTGTGAATGGATATTGTAAATCCTCCGTGTTAATGCAAGTATATATTTATAAATGGTTGTTACTCGTTACTATACTTGGTCTTGTTTAATTATGTACGGGTATATGATATTGCTTCCGCATGCGTATTATTCTCTATTTTGGGTCTAGGGTAGGCGACGCGTCCTGGGACGTCGCACTGTATCGATCGTGGTACGGTTGTCATGTGATGTAGGGTTCAGGGCGTGACAAAAGATTCAAGGAGTTTCTTCGGAGATGCCCATATCATGGATTACCCGTATGGATGCAGGTACAAACTTTTTATAATGGGTGTAATACAAATCTCCATTTTATGATTGATGCAGCTACAGGGGGAACTCTGAATAATAAAACACCAAAAGAAGCCTATAACTTATTAGAGGAGATGGCATCCAATAGTTATCAGTGGCCTACTGAGAAGATACCAGTGCGAAAAGCTAGCGGAGTTCGTGAGGTGGATGCTGTCACAGCAATTGCTATGCAAATTGAAGCACTAAACAAAAAGATAGATAATATGAGTGTTTCAGGCAAGAAAATTCATAATATGACATACGATTTTTGTGGTGGAGGACATGTTAGCACAGAATGTCAAGTAAGTAGCACTTTTGCTCAATCTAATGAAAATGCTAACTTCATTGGGAATTTTAACAGATCATAGAATAATTCCTACTCCAACACGTACAATTCAGGATGGCACAATCATCCAAATTTTTCATGGAATAATCAAAATGTGACAAGATTGCCACCGGGATTCAAACAACCAGAAGAGACAAAGTCCAGTCTAGAAGATATAGTCACAAAACTTACCAATACTACTCAAGAATTCATCAAGAGCACAGATGTGAGATTTCAAAACCAAGAGGCTTTAATCAGAAATCTGGAGATGCAAGTGGGCCAGTTAGCAAACATAATGTCTGGGAGATAACAGGGTTCTTTACCTAGCAACATAGAGAAAAATTCAATTGAAAATGTAAAAGCTATAACCCTAAGAAGTGGTAAACAAGTGGGTGAAGAAGATACCAAACAAGAGATTTCCAGAGACAAAGAAGAAAAGGTCAAGAAACAACCAAAGGAGATAGGCAAGAGCAAACATTTTTCCAGATAATCCCAAGTCATACGTGCTACCAGTTCCATTCCCTCAGCGACTCCAGCAGCACAAAATAAATAATCAATTTTCTAAATTTCTTGATGGTTTTAAAAAATTGCACATTAACATTGCTTTTGCAGAAGCTTTAGCGCAAATGCCTACCCATGCAAAATTTTTTAAGGAGATTTTAGCAAACAAAAGAAAGCTAGAGGATTACGAAACTGTGAAGTTGAATGAGGAATGTTTGACCGTCCTACAAAATAAATTACCTCTGAAGTTAAAAGATCCAGGGAGTTTTATAATTCCTTGCACTTTTGGAGATTCTTACTTTGAAAATGCATTGTGTAATTTAGGTACAAGTATTAATTTGATGCATTTCTCTGTTTTCAGAAAATTAGGATTGGGTGAAGTAAAAGCAACTACAGTGTCGCTTCAACTGGCTGATCGATCAATTAAATATCTGAGAGATATTGTGGAAGATGTATTGGTCAAAGTTGACAAGTTTATTTTTCCTACATATTTCATAGTTCTTGACATAAAGGAAGATTTTGAGATACCACTTATCTTAGGTTGTCCTTTTCTAGCAACAGGAAGAGCTGTTATTGATATACAACAGAGGAAGTTGATTCTTAGAGTTCAAGATGATCTTATTTCTTTTAATGTTTTTAAAGCAATGAAATATCCCTATGATGATAATTCTTGTTTTAGAGTTAAGACAGTTGACAAGTTGGTGAATAATGTTTTTCAAGAAAATATTTTTAAAGATCCACTTGAAGCATGTTTGGTTCAACCAAAAAATAGAGAAATTGAGAATGAGGAGATAATGGAGTACACAAATTTTATGGAGGCAAATCCAATATATTCAAGGCATAAGGCAACAAAATTTGAGGAGTCGGGACACACAACGAAGCTTAAGCTATCAATTGAAGAGTCTCCTATTGTTGAACTCAAACCCTTACCTTCTCATTTGAAATATGCTTATTTAGATGGAATTTTTTCTTTACCAGTAATTATATCTTCTTCTTTGACAGATTTGATGGAGAAGAAATTGCTCAGAGTGTTGAGAAAACATAAAGGTGCAATTGGATGGAAAATAGCTGACCTTAAGGGAATTAGTCCTTCAATTTGCATGCATAAAATTTTAACGGAGGAACAACATAAACCGACTATCCAACCTTAGAGGTGTTTGAAACCGAAAATGCTAGAAGTGGTGAAAGCTGAGGTAATTAAGTTACTTGATGCAGGGATCATCTATCCTATCTCTAATAGTTCCTGGGTAAGTCCTGTGCAAGTTGTGCCAAAGAAAGGAGGTATGACTATTCAGAAAAATGACAATAATAAATTGATTCCTACTAGGACAATTACTGGATGGCGTGTGTGCATGGATTATAGAAAATTGAATGATGCCACTAGAAAAGATCATTTTCCTTTACTATTTATTAATCATATGTTGGAAAGACTTGCAGGACATGAGTTTTATTGCTTTCTCGATGGATATTCAGGGTATAATCAGATTCCTATTGCACCAGAAGATCAAGAAAAAACTACTTTCATTTGTCCTTATAGTACTTTTGCTTTTAGAAGAATGCCCTTTGGTCTTTATAATCCACCAGCTACTTTTCAGAGATGTAATATGGCTATTTTTTTATATGGTTGAAAAATATATTAAGATTTTTATGGATGATTTTTTCGTTTTTGGCTCATCATTTGACTCTTGTTTAAATAATTTGGCTTTGGTCTTACAAAGATGTGAGGAGACTAACTTTGTTTTAGATTAGGAGAAGTGTCATTTTATGGTACAGGAAGGAATAGTGCTCGGGCATAAGATTTCTAGAAATGGAATAGAAGTCGATCGAGCCAAAGTGGAGATTATTGCAAAATTGCCTCCACCAACTTCTGTGAAACTTGTCAGAGGATTTTTGGGGTATGCTAGATTCTACAGGCGGTTTATAAAAGATTTTTCAAAAATTGCTAGACCCCTATATAATCTTTTGGTAAAAGATGCACTTTTTAATTTTACTGATGAATGTGTGCAGGCTTTTAACACTTTAAAGGAGAAGTTAATATCATCACCAATTATGAAAACACTAGAATGGGATTCACCTTTTGAGCTAATGTGTGATGCTAGCGATTCTATAGTGGGAGCTGTTTTGGGACAAAGGAAGAATGGAATTTTTCAAACCATTTACTATGCCAGTCAAACCTTGTCAGGTGCACAATTGAATTATTCAACAACAGAAAAGGAACTGTTGGCAGTAGTTTTTGCTTTTGATAAATTTCGTTCTTATTTAATTGGCTCCAAAGTTATAATTTATTCTGACCACTTTGCTCTTAAGTATCTGCTTGAAAAGAAAGAATGAAAACCACGTTTAATCAGGTGGATTCTATTGCTGCAAGAATTTGATTTGGAAATCAAAGATAAGAAGGGATCTGAAAATCTTGTTGCAGATCACTTGTCAAGAATTTCGAATTTAAAGGAAGAGGTGAGTCCAATATGGAAGAGTTCCCTTATGAGAAAATTTTTTCCATCAAATCCACAAAAATTCTTTGGTACGTTGTTTGTGAATTATTTGGTAAGTAATATTCTTCCTCCTGAATTGTCATATCAACAAAAGAAAAAAAATTCTTTTTTGATGTTAAAAATTATTTTTGGGAAGAACATTTTCTTTTTAAGGTATGTGCAGAACAGGTCATAAGGAGATGAGTTCCAGATGAAAAAAAGGTAAATATTCTGCATCATTGTCATGACACAAAGGCAGGTGGTCATTTTGATGCCACCAAAATTGCAGCTAAGGTTTTACAATCTAGATTTTATTGGCCCACACTTTTTAAAGATGCTTATTCCTTTGTAGCTTCATGTGACCGATGTTAGAGCTCTGGAAATATTTCTAGAAAAAATGAAATGCCTTTAAACAACATTATTGTGTGTGAATTATTTGATGTTTGAGGTATTGATTTCATGGGACCCTTTACATCTTCTTATGGTAATTTATACATTTTGTGGCTGTAGAGTATGTGTCTAAGTAGGTAGAAGTTGTAGCATTGCCAAAAAATAATGTTAAGGTTGTTGTCAAATTCTTGAAGAAAAATATTTTTACGCGATTTGGCACTCTTAGGGCAATCATAAGTGATAGGGGGATACACTTTTGCAACAAACAGTTTGAAGTACTTTTGAGTAAGTATGGAGTCACACATAAGGTTGCAACCTCTTATCATCCTCAAACTAGTGGTCAAGTAGAGATTTCAAATAGGGAAATCAAGAGAATTTTAGAAAAAATAGTGAATGCCTATGGGAAAGATTTGTCAATGAAACTTGATGATGCACTTTGGGCCCATAGGACAGTATTCAAAACCCCAATTGGGATGTCTCCTTTTAGGCTAGTGTTTGGGAAGGCTTGTCATCTACCGGTGGAATTAGAGCACAAAGCATATTGGGCATTGAAATTTCTGAATTTTGACATGCAGTCTACATGTGAAAGAAGATTATTGCAACTAAATGAATTGGAGGAATTACGCAATGAGGCCTATGAAAATGCTAAGATGTACAAGGAGCGTACCAAAAGATGGCATGATAAACACATATTCAAAAGAGACTTCGAAATTGGCCAAAACATTTTACTTTATAACTCTCGTCTTAAACTTTTTCCAGG
This sequence comes from Syzygium aqueum, assembly GCA_031216185.1. Lineage (NCBI taxonomy): Eukaryota > Viridiplantae > Streptophyta > Magnoliopsida > Myrtales > Myrtaceae > Syzygium > Syzygium aqueum. The sequence goes on from CM062240.1 coordinate 13,626,964, forward strand.
AAAGTTACGTTATCAATGGTCTGGTTCTTATACAGTCACACAGGTATTTCCATACGGAGTAGTTGAAGTTACACATGACACCGAAAGCACATTTAAGGTGAACGATCAATGTTTGAAGCCTTACTTCGAAGGTGGTTACAACAAGCAAAATACCACTATTGAACTTCATCCTCTAGAATAGTGACATCTGAGATAGTTTGGCTGAAAACTATAAAGCAAGCGCTTCTTGGGAGGCAACCCAAGCATTTTTATTATGTTTCTTCATTAATTTTTACGTTCATTTTTTTCAAAAAAAACATGATTAATAATTTTTATCCAAGTTAATTTTCTTTCTTGAATGATCAATTTTTTGGAGTTTAGTCATCAAGATCATCCATAGACACACAACCACCAGCCTGGGTGGCGCTGCTGGAACGCACACTCTTCCTCTCGTAAAAGATTGAGTGTTCGAATACTGGGCGCCGCAGGGTGACTTAACCGGTGACACGTGTGTGGTGACTAGCACGTGTCGCCCCCAGGGTTTACTCCCCGGCTGTCGGCCGTGCGGGGGTTCCTTGGGTTATCAAAAAAAAAAATCATCCATAGACACATCCTACGGCAAGGGGAGTTTTCTTGTTCCTATTTTTCTTTTGTTTCTTTTGTTTTTCGCATTGAGGACAATGCTTCATTCAAGTTTGAGGGGAGACAAAATTTTTGCTCAAAATTTTTTTGCTAAATCTGAATTTGTTTTTTTGTTGCATTCTTTGTTGTGAATTTTTGCGATTCTTAGGAAAATTTAAATTTTGTTCAAACTTGCAAATGATATGTGAGTTAATTTTGATTCTGATGATGTCGATCCACTTACTAAGCATTAGAAGTCCTTAATTTTTTAGCAATGTGTACATCTAGAGAATATTCATGTGAAGTATGTGCTTTTCTTAGATCTCACTCAAATCTTAGAATTTGTTTGATTTTCTCTTGAGGCGAAATCCTAGGCTACATCTAACTGAGAAAATGATTTAGGCAATTTTTGGATCGATTGAGCCTTTCAAGCCAACCCTGTTTATTTATCCATAGTCATCCCGTTGAGCCTTCATTATTATCTAATCTTTTATTGGCACCCACATACTTTTTAGCTTACCGTTTGCTAAATTATATCATTGTCCCATGCCCCATGAACATATTGATTTTTTTTAGGATAAAATTTTATTTGAGCATAATAGCAATTTGGGAGAAAGGGTGGAGCATGGAAATAATTTGATTGCTATGGTTGTTTGGAGTGTATCTTAAAAAAAAAAAAGAGAAAAAGAAAAAATTGCTTTTATGGTCCCCTATCCAACTTTCAATTGAGTGTGCCTTTTGGATACTCAATGGGTTGAGAATGTTCATGTTATATTAGGAGGGACTTAGGAAGGAACTCCACCATAGAACAATGAAAAAAAAGAGAAAAAAAAAGAAGAAAAAAGAGGAAGAATGATGATCGGTAGCAGCAGAAAGATTATTTTGAAAATGTAAAATTGGGAATAGTGGCATGTGCTCTAATTAGATCCTATAAATCAATGTGTTCATGAGTGATTTAAGCTTAAATTTACCATTATCTCACCGTTAGCCCAGCCTTACATTACAACCTGAAAAAAGTCCTCTTGATCTTTGGTTGGATGATTAGCTCACATTAGTGGAGAGAGGAATGAAAAGCAAACCTATGAGATTTGGTTATAATTATAAAGGGTTTTTGAGAGGTTGCATACCAATGTGAACTTATTTGGATTGCATATAATTTGAAAAGATGAGGACTCACACATACACTTGGATCACATAGTTAGAATTGATTTTAACTTATGAATCTATTTCAATATTTGAATGAAATTTGTGTTTTTCTTTTAATTGTGATTTCGAGCAATTATGGAAGGAAGTCATAGAGAGAGTTATTAGCTTGAGTATGTCTTATATCTTGCTTATGCTCGAGGACTAGCAAAATATTAAGTTTGGGAGTTTGATAACTCTATAAAAATAGAGTTATTTTATCTACTCTAGGCAATAAATAATGCAATATTTGTTATAATATATTTGGATTTCCTTTTATTTACTTAATTTTTCTTTATTTATGCAGAATATTGAGATATAGAGAAAATAAGGAAAATATGACAAAAAGAAGGAAACGAATATGCGACCCAAAGAAGAGTTAGAAGGTAGATATCACAATGGGAATTCTACGATTTATTCCCTAATTTTATGCGAAAAAGAAACAATTACCTTGTGAGAGGAGTCTTGGATGTTATCATATAAATAGGATAACTAGGGGGAACATAGAGTTTTTTTCTTTTAGATCATTTTTGTTTTCAGTGTTCTGAGAGTTTTTCAAGTATTTTGAAAAGAAGACAAAAGTGGTAACATAATTCTTGCTCTTTGATTCAAGATGTTTGGTTTAATTTTTTATTTTTGTTTTTTCTTCTATTATGTTCTAATTTTCTTTGTTAGAGCTACGATGTAGCCTAACCATGATGATATAAATTTCATGTTTTTTATGCTTTGCAAGTAATTTCATTCATGTGAGTTATATATCATTGTGGTTAATGCGTTTAGGTAATTGGCTACCACTTAAATGATCTGATGTGCATGTTTGAAACTAAGAAGTAATGATATGCAATTGCTCCTTATAATATATAACCATGAATTAAATGCGGATAGAAATGTATCATGTTATAGCTTTCGGTGATAAGGTGGTCCAAAAGATTCATTGTAAATCGGGAATATTCATAGATTTGAATGTGCTTATGTTTATTTAAATTCACATAGAAATATAGTGAATTGATAAACTGAGTAGGTTTGCTATACCTAGAGTTAGGATAGTAAATAGACTAGGAAATTTTGCTATCACATGTTTGATAATGTTCTTGTATACATAATGATCCGAAATTCATATCTAGTGATTATGGTGAAATCGGATGCTCTAACATATTTTACCCGATTGATTATCTGCCTTTAGTTTATAAAATTTCGTTTTTAAAAATTGTCAATTTTTATTTGTTCTCAATTATATTTTAATCTGTTAAATTTTAGAATTAGTCTATTTTTAATATTTAATTAGTTTATTATCATCAATCTCTATGGGACGATACTCTTCTCATCATTGTATTACTTGTTCAACACGTTCGTTGACACGTGCAGAATTTTACTAATAGATAAATCTATCACAAGTGTACCAGTTTAGAGTTTTTTGTGGTATTAACTCTTTTTTTTATTACTTAACAAAATAAATCATTTTTTCTTTACTTTTTACTCGAAACTAAAAGTACAATATATATTTAATCACTCTCTGATAAATCAAATGGAGACCGACAGATTTGCAAAAAAAATTAACCATTCAAAACAAACCTTTGCCAACTTATAGAGGATAATAGTAATCAATTATCATCGATCTTGGAAAAAATACAAGAGAAAGGTCAAGTACTGGTACTTATATAGAAATCATACTATATACGCAGGCACGTGATTGGTACTAAGTAGTTTTGTAGGCATAATCGACTTATAATAGAATTTCAGATTCGTCATTGTGTGATTTAATACTACACTCAAACTCCACTTGCTTTTGTACATTGCTAAGGACTCTTATGGTCGAGATATGTATAGAATACGAGAATAAGAACGGACTTGACGGATCGCACAACCAATGTGCCGGCAACGCATCATTTGAATTTCTATCCTATCAGCTTTCGATGATAGGCCTTACCAAAAAAAAAACTTTCGATGATAGGATAGTGGTCTACTAAGGTGATGATGAATGATGGAGAATTAAGGTTCGATTCCAGAAATGGAACCTGAAAAATGGTTACCACATCCAAAAAACCCAATAGGCGTGCAAATTACCTAATCCCATGAAGCATGGCACAGGCACACAGTCCATTGCCACGATGCACAAGCATTGGACTCATGATCACCTCAAGTGAATCCATGGTTAGGGTTGATCGTGAATCTTTTCGACCTCCGCTTTCGAAGGAGCGAATTGGAAAGATTGAGATAAGGGGCTTGAAAATCTGGTGGCTCAGCTAAAGTCAAGAAACTACAAAAAAAGAACATGATGAATTTCATTTTATTAGGTGTAATTAAATTTGTAATTATAAGCTAGCGGGTTTCGCTCACCAACTTTCATTTCTAACCAAGCCATATATTCAATTATATTCATCAATACAGCTACCTAATTGTTTTTTAATTGGCCTAGATCCACCTAATTTTTACTTTTAGCCATCATTTGCCAATTCGGTAGATGTCAAGATCTACATCAATTATTGTGCCTACTTTTTCTATGTCACATGTTCTAGAAATGACTGAAATTCAATAAAATAAAATAAAAACCCCAAATTAGGGATCACCTTTGACGAAGACGGTGGAAATTTACGAAATAAAATACGATAAAATTAATTTTGAGGCAAATTCGAAGAAAATGCAACCTTCACCAGCTAAAGAAAGTAGTAATTGATTTTAAATAAAAATATAGGCTTAAATATGCTTATAAGATTATTATTGCTCAACAAAAATTTTCTTCCACAAATTCACCTAGGGATAAGTAACATGTGGATAAATATGGTTACACAACTATTTTTAAAAATAAAATTTTCAAATTTTAAGGGGAAAAATCATTAAAAAAAAAATCTACATCTTCTCTATGACATATTTACTTTGAATTAAGGGTGAGCGGTTCCATGGTTCCACGTTTCGTACAAAGCCCACATGAATCTGGAACCTACCAATGGAAAAAGTTCCTCATTTTTTGGAACATAAAACCTACTCCATCACGGGTTCCAAGGTCTACCCAAGTTCATACTATATTATTGATTGAACAATTGCAATACCTTTAATGACTACCACTTGTTGCTACGATCCACTAAGCATAACTTATATTTAATCATACAAAAGAATATGAAACATTAACAAGTTATAAAATGAAAGCTCAAACTAATGGTTCCAAATTATACACTCATCATCTAACGCTATGAAACACCGTAAGATCATGCGAAGATATATACCAAGAAAAAACACAAAAAACTTATTTAAGGTTTTATACTCCAGGTTCTAGGTATATGGACCTGGAACGTGAAACCTACCCATTGAAATAGATTTTCACTTAGAATCTACCTTGCATACCTTAAAACCTACAGGTTCCCACTAGTTAAGTCTACATACTTAGAACCTGGAACCTATCCATCAAAACAGGTTCTCTTACTTTTGAAGCTTGGAATCTACCATGCATACCTTGGAATCTAGAAGATACAAATTCTCACTAGTCAGGTTATATCTTGAAACTATGCTCACCCCTACTTTGAACTTATTTTGTGATATCAAAAATCTCGAACTATGTCAACTGTGACTAGGAGTGATCGATTCCCTGTCCAATTCAGTTCCCAAAATTATGAATCAGGGACTGGACTGATTGGTCCTAGAACCAGGAACTGATTGCTTTTTTTTTTACTACTTGATGTCATCTTTTCGTGTTGAATTAAGTGATGTGTATGTAATGATCCTCAAATTGAAAAGACGAATCACAAAACATGTTTCACTTCGGGTTTAGTTCACAATTTATTAATTTTTTTTGAAGAAATAAAAAAATTTAAAAAGTATATGTAGTCAGTACGATTCGGTCCAATCAGTTCTCGATTTAGACGGTCCATTTTGTACACTACTAGCTGTGACATACTAATCCTAAATTTTTTCTTCGTGCGATATATTTACCCTCTGTCAAATTCCGTCAGATGATTTCCAGCCAAAACGACAGTCTTTTTTTATTTCACTTATATCAAATGGTCGTCGTATCAATACCGTATACCTTCCGTAGTCTATACAGGTAGATTTTTAATGGTATTCATTGATCGAGGGTAAATGTCTTATACATGTATAAGTTTAAAATTTTTAGTGTTGCAAAAAAAGTTTAGAATAAATGTACATCTATATTGGTGTTTATGGTGCTTTTTTATCTCAATTTAAAGTTGAACATGTAAAAAAAATTTATCCGGGTAATGAGTTTATTAATTCTTTTTTAGGTAAATAATAGTTAGTTTTTAACTCATGGGACCCAGCGGTAAATCCCTGCGCCTTTTCGGGTACTTAAAAAAGGAAAAACCTCCCGAAGCTTCGGAGCGAGTGGGGACAGGCGAACTGACCAAACGGTTTCGCGCCCCGGGGGAAACCTCGTCGCATCTCAGCCCTTCATCTCCCACCGTGGCGAGGAATCTCGGCCGTCCACCGCTCCCGGCGGCCGATCGCTCGGCGCCGCCGCCTCCGCCGCCCGGCCTCCGCGGCCCTTCGCTCCTCCGGAGAGTAGGCTCGACGCGCCGCCGAATTCGCCGGAGAATACGAACCCGGGCTAGCGTAGCGAGTTCCGATCTTCGAATTCGATCCGATGTCTGAACCGGAAAGTTGCGTGATTGCGATTGCGTCTCGGTCGGCGACGATGGGTGTCTGCTCGACGGTGGTAAACATCGGCATTTCGTCCCTTCTTCGTGCTTCTGAAGATCCTTTAATGCTCGCATTTGATCCCTCTGTGTGTGTGTGTGTGTCTTGATGGTGGATCGTAACTCATTAGTTGGGTTTAAGTGATGGAATTTCAGTTTCTTGGCTTTTCGGAGTTGAATGATAGCCATTAATGGAATTTGTGAGCATTGAGTTTCATAACAGTTCCCTCGCTGTGTAATTTAAGCGTCGGAGTAGTGGACTCATGCTATTGCATTTCACTGTCTTGTCTTGTCTTTGGAGACGGCTTGTTTTTTGGGCTAAAATGCTGAATGCCTGGTTTCAGATAATATGAATGTGAAGAGAAGCCGAGATATGGATGATCAAGGAAGGGTTTTTGGTCATTTGGCAGTGAGACCTGCTTCCCCACTAGCTCTGTTGAAGGCTGAACCAAGGCAAGAATCCTGTGTCAGGTGAACGCTCTTGTGCCTCTCTTAGTACTTAAATGTCTCCATTTCTTTCTTATTCTGATATTGGGTTTTTGAGGTCTCATCGTTTTTTTGGCACTAATGTTGTAGTATGCTTTGTCTGGTAATGACATGCCTTGTTTTTCGTTTTTCTCGCTGAAATGGTATTCCTGTTTCTGAGTGCGAGAGCGGTGATGGGTCGAGGTTCTCTAGATTTTAATACAATTCTGAGACGTAAGTATAGGGACATCAAGGTGTGAAACAGTGAGCAACCGACTTTTCCAACCGGTCAGAAAAGATCACAAACTATATGTTTTATGCATGTACTGGAGATGTGATGCGAAGGTCATATAGAATTAAACTCGATTCCTTCTCGGGCTAAACCTTATGCAGTTGTTTGTGCCGATTTGCCTATAATGCTTTTGCCCTGTTTCTGTTTTCCTCTATCACAATGAGAGTGAAAATGCTAGTGGTGCAGTGTATTACTTATTTGGAACTTGGAACGTTTCCCAAGAACTTTGAGATTTGGATAAACAGACTTTAGTGAAGACTGCCTTAACTTGGCACTTTTGGAGAAACTAGTTTAATTTCAAAGAGGGCGATGAAAGATATGTGGTTTATTAAGCCAACCTAAGAAGGTGTTCCTGTCACCTTGGGTTTTATGCTCTGTGGAGTTCTACAATGGGATAGATCATATAGCTACTACGCATGTTATAATCTACATGGATTGAATATGCTCCAGATCTCTTTCTCGTTTTTCTTCTTTCCGTGTCTCTCTTTTTTCTCCTCTCTTTTCCTTTTGGGGGTGGAGAGCTTCGGTGGAAGTGGGGAGCGGATGTTTTGGGGGCTATTTGTCATGTGAGTATATTCCACATTTCTATTTCCATCCTGATTTGAGAATGACAACACCCCATGAAAGTACATTTGGATGATTTTGAAAACACCTCGTGTTTTCATTTATTAGCTGGAGAAGTGAAAACACTTTTTGTCAGTTTTCACTACAAAATGAAAATTTCATTCTGCACTAACCTTGTATCCTCTCCAGTGCCTTCCGCATTTCTGAAAGCCAGGAACAAAGAAAAACTTCTTGGATAGTGAGATCGCTTAATGATTACTCATCTAAAACCTCAAGTCCCTGGTGCACAAACGAACACATTAACATAAAGAGCAAAACAAATCGACACATACGAGAGAGAGAGAGAGAGAGAGAGAGAGAGAGAGAGAGTCCTTCAGTTTTGCTGGAGAGATGGGTTGATTGAACCTCGATGATTTTGTGAGAAGAGGAATCGCTATTGCCATGTTAGTAACGAAACTTCTGTTTCCAACTAGGGCAATAAAGATGAAACATGGACTTACTACTGGAATCGCAAAAACCTTCTAAAGATACTTAAATCAAGGAACCGAGCCTCCTTGAAAATTCCTTCTTTAATGAAAAAATAACAAAGAAGAAAGAGGAATGCAAAAGAACACAATCCAAAACAAATGTTGTCAATGGAGTTGATTTTGTTTAATAAAGTAATTATATCTTATATTGTCATTTCATGAGGCCTTTTCTTCTTTTTCCCCTAAAGATTGTAATGGATAATTTTTAGCTGATAGAGAGTGCCAAACATGTTTTTGCAATTTTCACTTACAAATGAAAATATTCGTTCCTTACCAAAAAAAAAATGAAAATATTCGTTTCTGTGTACCAAACATGAGGGCAAGCGTTGGTGTAGTGGTAAAGGGTTGCTCATCAGGGCATTAGGTCAAGGGTTCAAGTCACAGAAACAGCTAAACCAGGGGTGTTGCATGCATCAACCCCTCTCCAGCCTGGTGCTTTTGGACAACCCTTTTGTACCAAAAATATTTTCTGAAAACTGAAGATGAAATAAAATCGTATATAAATTCTACAATTTTCATCCATGTACTTTAACTTTTTTTCAAATCAAGTTTCTGCAATTTTAATTTATCTAATCAAGTCCCTTGGGATAAAATCTGGCCAAATCCAACTAACGTGACTGTCGAAGGATGCTAGAGTTAGACGTGGATAAAACATGGCCCTCATGGACTCTCACCATGGACAGAGGATGAGTGGGAGAGAAACAAATTAACAAAATTAAATTCATCCACCATCCATGCCTCACAGTGGATGTCTGCATAGGCAATATTTAATCCACGTCACACGTCGGCATCCTTTGACAGACATGTTGGTTGGCTTTGACTAGATTTGTGCTTGAGGGACTTGATTAGACATTTTTTGTAAGTAGTAGTATTTGATTAGGAAAATTGAAGGTACAAGGACTTAATTAGAAAAGTAAAGAAAGTACAAGGACGAAAAGTAGAATTTTTCCTTTCATTTTCATTGAAAAAGAAAACATTTTCATGATCAAACAAACCCTTAATTTCCCATAAAAATATGTCAGGATGGTTTTTTTGGCAATGTAGACTCCTAAATAGTGCGTCGATCTTGGATTTTGGGTAGATTGACAAGACTTAAAGCATTTACTGTCTTTGAATTGTAGTAGAAAGTTTTATCATCAACATAAATGTTTTGATTTGCATTTGCTTCACCATATCTCTCTCCTCGTCTATCCTTTTTGACACTTAATATTTCTTATTCAGCCAGCTATATCCACCAGCTTCTCCAATGTAACCCTTTTTTTTCTGATCAACTCTTTACTTCCCAGCATTTCTGATCAGACGTAAGATAAACAGATCAGATTCAACCTATTACCAAGCTGAAATGATTTTCATACACACAAAGGTATCCCAGATTGACTTGTTGCTGGCATTTGTGGTGGTTGTCTGTTTCAGAGAGCAACTCTCTTCCGCTGCCACCTCAGACACCAGTGGATGATCCTTTACTTCTCTTCCTTCTGTTTTTCCTGATCTGGACATATCTGTACATAACCAAATGGCTGCTGCTGCCCTCAAAGGACTTTTGAGAGGCGAGTCTGGCGGGCATAGGATGGACACGAAATCTTCTATTAGAAGGCGTGTTTTTGTTCAAACTGAAACTGGTTGTGTCATGGGCATAGAATTAGACAGGAGTGACAATGCTCATACAGTAAAGAGGAGATTGCAGCTTGCTCTCGATGTCCCAACTGAAGAGTGTTCATTGTTTTATGGAGATATGGTGTTAAGATATGATCTAAGTGCTGTTAGAAATGATTCTCCCCTGCTCCTTGCAAAGAACTTTTTGCACAGAAGCGCTTCCACTCCATGTCTCTCACCAACTGGGAAAGACCTTCAACGGAGTGATCAGAGTGGTCCGATTGAGATATTAGTATGTTCTTATAGCTCTGCTGGAAAGAAAAAGTTAATTAAGGAGATTGTGAAGGCTATGAAGAATGGTATTGATCCGATCCCTGTTTGTGGTGGTCTTGGCGGTGCATACTATCTTAGAAACTTGGATGGAGATAACGTTGCTATTGTGAAGCCAACAGATGAGGAACCTTATGCTCCTAACAACCCAAAGGGCTTTGTGGGAAAAGCTCTTGGACAACCTGGATTGAAGCGGTCAGTACGAGTTGGCGAGACGGGGTTTAGAGAAGTGGCAGCTTACCTACTTGACCATGATCATTCTGCAAATGTACCCTTTACGGTGCTTGTGAAGATTACCCACTCAATCTTTAATGTAAATGATGGGGTGAGTATAAATAAGTATCATATTAAGAAGCAGATCAGCAAGATTGCTTCACTGCAGCAGTTCATCCCTCACGATTTTGATGCAAGTGATCATGGAACATCAAGCTTTCCTGTTTCTGCAGTTCATCGGATCGGAATACTGGATGTTCGAATTTTAAACACCGACAGGCATGCTGGAAACCTCTTGGTTAGAAAGCTTAAAGGGACTGGCAGCCTGGCCGAGGTGGAGCTTATTCCCATTGATCATGGTTTGTGTCTTCCAGAAAGCTTGGAGGACCCATACTTTGAGTGGATACATTGGCCACAGGCATCAATCCCTTTCTCTGAGGATGAACTTGAGTATATATATAATCTTGACCCGGATAGGGACTCTGACATGCTTAGGATGGAGCTGCCAATGATCCGAGAGGCTTCCCATCGTGTCTTGGTTATTTGCACAATTTTCCTAAAGACAGCAGCGGCTTTTGGATTTTGTCTTGCAGAAATTGGTGAGATGATGAGTAGGGAGTTTCGAGGCCATGAGGAGAAACCAAGTGAACTTGAGTTATTTTGTATTGAGGCAAGGCATCGTTTAGACAAGCGAGAAGTAGCCTTTGAAGAGGTTAAGCCAGAAGATGATAACCAGTTTCAGTTTGACGCCGATAGAGAGGAAGAAGAACTAAAATGCATGTTTAACATTGAAGAGAATTTGGAAACGAAACCTTTTTGGTCTGGCAGAAAAGGTGGAAATGGTCGTATTCTACTGTCAAAGCTGGAGGAGAGCACGGAGGAGAATGAAGAAGAAGAGGGGACTGAGAATGGGAATGATAGCACTGCTTCAAGGACAGACAAGCACACTGACCTCGCAAGAAACCTAGAGCCACGCATTTGTAAGTTGTCCAAGTCAGTGAAATGTGTTCACAATGGAGAGAAGAGCTGGCAGCACCTGGGCACCTGGCAGAGGACTGGCTATTTGGCTGGTACATCATCTGGAAACAGGAGTGTGAATGAGCAGCTACCTGCAAGTAGCAGTTTTGTGAAGTTGGCTGATATGGATAAAGAAGAGTGGGATCAGTTCCTTGAAAGTTTTCAGGAGTTGCTAGTTCCTGCTTTCGCTAGTCGTAGATCTGCGAGTATTGGTCACATGCAGAGACAGAGGCTTGGAACTTCATGCCAATTTTAGGGAGATTGAGCAATAACAGTACAATAGCTGATTTTCAAGGAGAATGTTAGTTGTCAAACATACCTGGAAAGATGAATACCTTTGCTTTACAGGTCTATCCTCTTGCAGGACCATTTCTACTTAGGATTGGAGTTGCTGCTGCATCTAATTATACTTGTGTAATGTGGAGGGGATCTGTTTTCTTTTCATCTTTCACTTTCTGTTCAATGTGTTTACATAAATAAATTGAGAATGGAAGGGTGGAACGTGGAAGGGAATTAGTGATGTGTGTGTATATATATCCAGTTATGAGAATGGAGTTTACCAGAGTTTCAATATATTTTACTTATTTGTCCAGTGCTGCAATTTAGCCTTCTTAACATCCTCAAGCTCAACAGCAATGGCTGGATTCTAATGTGTGGGCACTTATAGCTTGCCCACTGTTTATACGTTGCAAGAACAAACTGCAACGATCGGATCTCATCATTTTGGTGATTCAGCCAAATGCTGGGTTGTAGACTTTTTGTTTGTCACATGTGGAAAAGTCGGTTTTCTTGCCATTGAACTTGGCGGATTAGCATCGTAAATACCCAGTAGCAAAGTTTAGATGGACTGATCAAACATTTCTTATGAGCATAATGCGGGTTCTTTTCGTTTCCCTTATGTATAGTTGCGTGTCCATGCTCTGCGTCACAACTTTTGTGATGTCCTAGGCATTGTTTTGTAGTTGGATGTACCATTTTTTCCTGACTTGCTTATTCTCCACAGATTTTTCTTACGCCTCTCAACGGCTGCTGGTGAGGAACCTAGGCATTGACAAAATCTGCAGCGATCCTTATCAAGTGATGTCTGATGAGCATAATATTTTTGAAGGTTTGCTTCCCTCTCTTCTGCGGCCAATTGGAAGGAGAGGAGTGGGGAGGATCAAAAATGGGTTCGTGAACCATGGCCACTGTCGAGAAATTAGCTGCGAAGTGAATCTTCTATCTATTTATTGCCTTCCTCTTGTTCATTTTCGTTTTCTTCTCTCAAGTCTCATAATGGGATATCTAAGGTGGAATTTTCGGATACTTGTTTTGGCTGGCAATGTTTTGATGTATAATGTTGGAATGTGGTGGGGAACATTTCAGTTTGAAATTGAAGAATGCTAATCGATCAAACTCAGAGAGTCCAAGTGGGGAGATTATGAAGTGATTGAGTTTCGATCTGGCAATCGATTAGATTGACTGGGTCCGTCGACTGCAATTTCAGACACTTTTGACATTAGAATTGTGGTGACCTTAGAGCTAACGATTGCTAAGCGGGAACGACGGACTTTCTTACGAAGCTGACGCTCACACTTAACACGGGTTCTTGAAAGCCCATCCGATCACAACTTAGATTCTCGATTAAACTTATAATTATACTTACCTTGGAGCCATCACTAATATTTTATGAGTCAATTAGAAACCACTTATGTAAGTTGTGCTAAATTATTCTAACGCTAGTTTGGTACTCTTTCTCTTTAACTGGAAGTGTTTTGCATGCAATCTTTATCATCTCAATATTCAGGACCTCTAACACGTGAAAAATGATCATGTGGGTGCGTAAACATGAAAATAATACTTAATAATCAATACAGTAAATAAATTATGAGAAAAATGAAGAACCTTGTATGCAATGAGCAAGCACAAGCAAGTCCTCATGATTGATCATCGAGACAGGAGCTGTGCAAACTGTGAATCAAAAGGCTAATATGCAATGATATGATACGTGCAAAGCTATGTGAAAAGAGCCATGTATCAGTTTTTGTACTAGAAATTATTATTCAAAAAATAACTTAAAAACAAGTAAGGGTGAAAAGAGCCAAGTATCAATTTTAGTACGCCTTTTGTTTAATTATACCTTTAAGTTGTATATATCGTTACATTGTAGTCCATGTGTTTTAACTATTTTCAACTTTCATTTGATTTGGTAAAGTCCATCCGGCCAATTTTGGCCGACTAGCGTTAATGTGAACATCAATTATCCTATGTGGATCCAACCAGCACTAAGATAAACAGTTTTAAATAATATTTTAATATATTTTCAATTATTTTCTTTTATTTTCTTTCTCATTTTTTTCTTCCAACCTCGTCGTCGCTGGGCAAAGCATCAGTTGTTCGTGCGGAGGCGTAGGGTTTGGCACTGGTGCTCTTCCACCATATTCTTTCCAACTTGTCGACACAACATATCAAATTGAGTGATTTTCAAATCGATTGCAACCCTCAACATGCACGAAACCAGCAACCAACCAACCAAACCCCGGAAAACATATACCTTGCCTCGCCCAATGACGATCAGGGCAAGCCTCACCAGATCTAGGCGAGATTGAGCCTCCGACGACTAGCCAGAGGAAGAAGGAAGGGAAAAAAAAAGAAGGAGAAAGAAAAGAAAAAAATAATAAATTCAAAAAAAATATTAAAATATTATTAAAAATTATCCATATTAATGTCAACCACGTCATGTAGGACGACCAGCATCCATATCAGCACTAGCCGATCAAAATTAACTGAATGAATTGAATTGACACAAATGCAAAAGATTTATGACTCAATTGATAAAAAAAATATTAAAAATTGAATTAATATAATTGCCATAAGTTTAACACTTTTTCAATAATATTTCCCACAAAATTTTGACCCGGATAATCTTCAGAAGCTTAATCAATGAAGGCAAAACCATCTCCTCTTGGAGTTTTTTTTTTTCGCCACGCGTGATGCTTGTACTTCTCCTGAAGCTGAGCAAGGACGATGACGCTCGACTCTCCAGGTCCTTTAAAGTTTTCGCTCGTGTATGCTTCCTTAGATGGGGTTAAGGCAGCTTTGTTTACAAAGCGTTGACAGTATCCAGCCCACCAATTTCGAAAGGGTCAATATTAAGGACCGTAGAATCAGAGTTACAATTCACTCCATTTGTGCTCAATGTGGGTCCTTATTCACGTCAGCCACATAACATACAACAAAGAGCGTGAAGGCAACAAATGTGGGGGCAAAACTTTGATTTCAGAAGACAAGGAACTAGACGAGCACAGGGAGGAGAAGAGGAACCGTTTCTTGAGCCTTGGGCCACCACGAGACACAGCAAAATGCAATATGCCTTGCAAGAACTAGACTGTTGAGCTCACTTAAGTATCACGGATCGTCATGTACACCACTCGGTTCTGATAACTTCATCTAGTGTAGAAAAGCTTATCGGTATCTATCTACCTACATCCTTGTTTCTCTACGCTATGGCCAAGCTTGCTGAAAATAAGACCAGACGAGGATGCTAATAGAAACCAGAAAATTAAAGGGAAAAAAGAACAGAAAAACAAAAACAAGAGAAACGAAGAAACAAAGGAAGAAAATAAGTGATGAACCAGGAGGGGAGAACAAAGAAGCGATAGTTCAATCTCTCTCCTTCATGCTGGCCATCTGACTCAGCTCCAACTGCCGGTCCTCTATTAAGCTTACAGTTCTGGATATATCTGATATTGCAAAAGACGCTTCATCATTTTTAACGAGGCGCCTCTGCTTTATCTTCAATATAGCCTGTGAAACTTCCCCTATTGAAGGCCGTTTTCTCGGTAATTTGTGCAGGCATCTGTGACCGATGTTAGCTAGTCGTCGCACTTCGTCGGGATTGCATTCTCCGACCAGTCGCTTATCGAGTATTTCGTCAACACCATCTGCGCTCATCGAAGCCTATAAAAAGAATAAGCAACCAATGAGTTTGAATCGATGTGCAGATGACAAAACAAAAAAGGATGTGAAGGTTTAGAAGAACACTCACGAGATTGATATATTCCATCAAGTTTTGGTGGGGGTGAATTGCTGTAACGAGTTCGAAGATGATGACACCAAAGCTGTATATGTCACTCTTCATTGTGAATTTGTTCGTGGATATGTATGTTGGGTCGATGTAGCCATATGTACCTTTCAGGCCAGAATTTCGTCCATCAAATACCTCTTCCTTAGATAGACCAAAATCAGCTACCTACAAAATGGGCAGGGCAGCTTACAGGTCCAACATCATGTACCATAAAAAGGAGATAAAAACATTAAAAATTGAATGTAAAAGAGCACAAGTGTCTTACCTTAGCTCTCATGGTTTGGTCTAGCAATATGTTTGCAGATTTTAGGTCACGATGTATGACGGGTGGGACTGCCTGCGCAAAACCTTTTCATCAGAGAACCGAATACTCCATTTATCAAAAAAAGAAGAGCTAGTGTCAGCAAACATACCCCTTCATGAAGGTATTCAATTCCATGCGATATGTCTAAAGCAATTTGAAGCCTTTCTTCCCAATCCAAAACCCTTTCCTTTTCATCTGGATCATTGTGCAGCAGAAAAATCTTATTAGCAAATCCACTACTACATGTACAAAAGGGAGCATTGAACGTGTAACAAGGGGAAAAATATCAGGCTGAGCATCTACAATAGTATATGGCTGTGCACTTGCATAATTGAGGAAACAAGCAGTTATGAGAAATGTACATGGACAGTTAATGTCATAAGTCATAACCACTAATACTAAGATGACCAACGCGTATAACAAAGCAAGTGGATGCCATTTGGCACTTGCTTTAAATAGAGTGAACCAATTTTTGTGACAGTGATGCTGGGACTTTACAACCTTTTCTGCTTGGCCATCATTATCTATA
Source organism: Syzygium aqueum (assembly GCA_031216185.1). NCBI lineage: Eukaryota > Viridiplantae > Streptophyta > Magnoliopsida > Myrtales > Myrtaceae > Syzygium > Syzygium aqueum. Next base: position 13,643,289 of record CM062240.1, read on the forward strand.
TCTTGTATTTTACAGCACAATGTGCTACAGATGTAGAAAGAAGGCAGCCACCAAAGCCAGAAAATTTGACATAAGGAATAAGCATAAGAGGAGAATTAAAGAGAACCAACAATGAAATCCCATATCGTAATTTTGAGTCTAACAGTTCAATTGGTCATAAAAATTTGTTGAAGTTTATTTCAATAACCAAATTTTTTGAACTTTCAACAAGAGATTTATCAACGGGGACTCCAAAATAGATTAAGAGAAACAGTCAATGACGAAACAGTGAAACCAGCTCCTGTACCTATCACGAAAATGGAAGTTCTGATTGAGGAAACTTTACATCAGCCACACATAAGGCTGAAATTTACATGTACATAGTAAAGGTGCAGTGTGTTCCAGATCAGTTGGTTTCCTTGAACTTACCGTAAAGAAGATTTGCCAAGCTTCCATTACTCATGAACTCATAAATCAACATGTGCTGCCCTTTATCAATGCAATAGCCCACCAAATTTACAAGGCTCCTATGATGCAATCTACCGAGCAGAGACACCTGCAAAAGAGGAGACAGTGTCATTAGCACACATTTTGCTCCAAATGCTATCTATGATACTTGTCAATTTCAGAAAGCATGTTAAATTAATCTCTAAATCCACAATTAAGAAAAGGTTGCTTGTTCTAAAGACTTGAAATATAAAAGATACTAAGGCAAAATGTATTCAATGGTAAGGAAATGACATGGTTGGTAATTGGTATATGAAGTTGCTTTTCACTACTCTTGGTCCTGGATTATCTAAGAAGGTCACCTCATTTAAGAACTCAATTTCGGCACAGTGCACACATGCTCACTCGTGTATTCATGCTGCATCAGTTGAGTAAGTTACAATAGCATCAACAAAGTCAAAAACTACCTGGCATGCTTCAGTGCATATTCTTTTAGAAGACGCTATGAAAAAGTCACCTGCAGTGATTGACTCGTTTTTATAGAAGCACAAAAATATTCCCCAAAAACTCTGACAAGATCCACCATTCCAAACCTTGCCATACATTCTCCAGTGACTATTACCCAGCTACCTATTTGCCCACATATGCATTTATTTATTCAGAAACATTTTGCAATATCCTTATTTATTGGACTAAACATTAAAGAACTTCAGGGCAACTATACGAAAAAAATGGCCAAAGACAAGTAGTCTATTATATTTATAACAATTATATGCTCCTTCACCCTAATGTTGCTTCAGCCCATACCTCTGTTTGAAACTCCTTTTCACCCTGTTTTGAATCAGAGGCAAGCACCTTGACTGCTACGATTCCCCCAGCTGCCATTACAGCTTTATATACAGGACCAAAGGAACCTTGTCCTATGACAGTAGTGAAGTTTTGTGTAGCTTTTTGTATGTCCCTGCAGATGTGCAAAGGTTCACACAACTTTACTAATGAAAATAATAAAATTTCACGAAGAGTTTTTGGGAACATGATACATGTGGAAAAGATCTGATCACCCTGCAATCATTTGAACTATTGTCCATGGCTTGACATGTAGCATGGGAGAGATACACTCCCCTGTTTCGCAAAGCGGGAATTGCTATGAAGCAACAATATCATTCATTGAGAAAGACTAAATAGGTAGCCATACATGCATACAATAAGAAAAGAGAGCATTAACTTATGGGACATTGATCATTCTATTTGACAAAACAGAAATCGTCTATATATTTTCGCCACATAATAAATAAACTTTCAAAAGAGCTTGATTTGAAGTGAAAAAAATCCGGAAATCATATTTCAAATTTAAAATTTCAATGAATATGTAGTTTAAGGGAAATCCTGAGGATATTAGAGCTATTGAGGATAATCAGTTTGCATACTTGTAAGAATATTGGGGTATGCCTGATGCAGATGCAAGCCATTCTTTGTTCTGGGGGCCCCGCCTCTTCTGGTGGTTATCAGATGCCCCATTGGCTATTGAGATTGACAATGACGCACTGAAGTCAGTGCTTGCATCTGATCCATTCATGCGTATGGGAAGGGTGGTTATACTACGCTCATTCGCACATCGTCGAAGATGAGCATGTTTCTTGTACCATCTTACGCCGAAGCATACGAGCAGAGCTATCAAAATGCCAAGGGCAGGACCAACAGAGATGCAAACGATAATTAAAACAGAATTATTCATCCTGCAACAGCTTTTGGACTTCAAACAGATCATACATCTTGAAGGGCAGATATGCTGCAGAATCCCTGTCACATATCCACATTATCTGGAGTCAAATAATTTTCATTGAAAGACGTGCATGCATAGTCTAAACAAGCAGTGCCTAGTACAACTGTACAATGTGATCAAGAATGGATAACAAAGTGGAAATAAATCATTTGAAGCTGCATATATCATCAAAACAAGACAATTTAGCAGATAACCACTATATAATCTTCATGTCAGCAAAAGGAAAGAGGGAGAAAAAAAGATGGATATGGTGCTTTTGTATGAAATATGTATTGTTCACCAGACTAGAAAAGACACAGGGTTGAAGGAGAGTCCTGTTACAATTGCGCGAATTCCAAAAGCTATTGGCCAATTACTCTCACTCATTCAAACACTATTAAAGGATATACGACAAATGACCAATAGATTACGGAAGTTCATTTCGCAGCAAAAGCCTAACATGCGAAACTGCAACATGAGAGGAGGCAAATTCCCTTCCAAAGCCTCCCAACTATCAGCTCGGACTATACATTCCGAAGAGACATCGATCCCTGCTACACAAGGGAGGGAACACCAACTAGCCATAGCCTAAGCAAAACACGTATTCACATAAATATCATTAGCCCCAGGAGGGCACACAACTTCCAAATTCGCAAGCACAAGAAGAACACCCATTCCACGACATACACTCCACCATCCTCACAACTCGAACATTCAAACACGACAACCATAAAAAAGCAAGCAGAATACAATAACGACCGATCCCAGAAAGCTACAAAAGGAAGGATCACCCTCAAAACAACAGAGCACGACCCTTTTCTTCTTTCACCAAAAAAAACAAGAAACGCGCAGGAATCACCTCCTCTGCTTTTCTTTTCGGCACCCAGAAACACCACCGTGAGCTGTGCCTGCTCAGCAGCCAAATCAGCAGAATTCCCCTTCGATCAGCTCCTGCGCAGAGAAGGGGAACTTGGGTCGGCACGATCACTCCCGCTTTGCCCTCCGCTGGCTTCCATCTTCAGGGTTGGCTTCTGGGTCAAGAGTCAAGGCTAGAGGGGGGACGACCCAGTTCACGAAAAAGGAACTGCGCAGAGACGAGAGAGAACAGAGAAACACGGTGATTGGGATTGAATATAAGAGGAAAAGCTGAAGTGGGTCTTGGCGAATAGTAAACCAAGAAGCCAACCGAAGAAAAAGTATTGGGATTGAATATAAAACGGGATTGTGCGCAGCGGGGACAAGAACCGGTACACTCATTGGAGTCATCTGCGAGAGGGTCGTGCGAAGAACAAGGACTTAGGCGGATCCGCCTCTCCCGTTTTTTCTTTCCTTCGTTTTCTTCTTTTCCCTTCTCGATCTTGTTGGTGCTCATGCTCATCCTTGTAATCAATTTGATTTCCTTGTGTGCTTTCGATTCTGTCTCAAATGGCATTCTTCGAAAAGGATAGGCTGTCGTCCCGTGCCGGAAAATTGCATGATGGAATCCTGAAAGTGTAACCTTCTTGACGTGGGTAAATCTTACTTTCATTTATCGACGAAAAGGCCACAGAGATGCGAATAGCACGGGTGGCCCATTTTGAGCGTTACCATGCCAAAAAAAAAAATTTGTTTAGAATTCTAAAGTTCTTGATATGGGTAATTATCTTAACATGTGTTGGAATTGAATACGAGTAAATTCAAACGTGTTACTTTTGTTTTTCAATCATTGGTGCTCTTTTGTGCTATAGTTCGTCCACAGTCCCGTGCCAAAAAAAAAAAAATCGGGATAGAATGTTAACTTTCTCTATATGGGTAATGATCTTGATATGTGTAGTAATTAAATAACAATGACTTTCACCATCGAGACAATGATTTTCTCGACGATTACGTAATTGGATTACAAAAAGAATTCTCCTTTTATTTCCGACAAAAAAAAATGCAACCGTTTTCAGTAGTTCCTTTTTTCCGTGCACGTGTGTACTTGGAGTGACTATACGTTTTCAATCGTTGTTCCGAGTAGTGGCCACGGGCCGATTTTGGCCCGGAACCGGCCCGGTCAAACCCGGGCCCACAGTTTGGAACCGGAACCGGCCCGTGGCCTACCGGCTCGGTTCCGGTTCCACAATTTTGGAAACGAAACCGGAGCCGGTGGTTCCGGTTCCGGTTCTTAATTATTTTTTTAAAAAAATAATAATAATGAAATTTTTTTAAAAAAATCATTATTTAATTTTTTTATAAAATAAATTGAACTCTAATTGCCATGCATTGTAAGTGCATTGATCTCCAATTGCAATGCTTGGCTTGGGTGTATTGAACTCTAATTACAAGGCTTGGCTTGGGTTTTATAAACAATTCCTTTGATGGTCTCTTCATTTTCATTCGATGTAGGACTCTCGGTTTACCTTGAACGCTTTCAATATGAGACTCTTGGCTTGTTTTTGTGCAAATGCCAAGAGTCTCACATCGAATGGGAATGAAAAGACCATCAAAGAAGTTGTTTATAAAATCTAAGCCAAGCCATGATCATGTGAAGTTGTATGCCTTTTGTGGCTACGATCTTTTGCTAGTTAAGAGCAAAAGGTTCCATTGGACCACCTAATGGTCCGATTCCCGGTTCTCTATGGTTTGCCGGTCTGGTTCCTAGTTCTAAAATTAAAAAACTGGTCTTACCGATTCGGTTCCCGGTTCCGATCGGGAACCGATCACCCCTACAATTTTCATTTTGATTATAATTTATATTGAATAATTTATTATTTCATATTTTTATAATTATTTATTTTTTTATTTAATAATTTATTTTTAAAATTTTTAAATTACAAACCGGAACCGGCCGGACCGGAACCGAAACCGGCCGGACTGGAACCGGTCGGTTCCGATTCACATGTGGCCACAAATCGGAACCGCCGGTTCCGAACCATGGCCATGACTAGTTCGGAGGATCGACGTCTTGAATATATTGATGTTGGACGCTCCCAAACTTTAAAATCCTAAATATTTCTGACATAATTCTACATATATTGATGTTCAAAGTCACGTACGATCTTTTCAATCTTCTTTTTAATGCCGCAGCAAATTAATTGACTTAATATTAGTTGTCCTAAAACCACACGACATATAAATCAAAACGTTTGGACATAATTTGATCAAATCTATGACAAACCAAAAGGTTGATTGATTCCAGCGGCGTTCTAGTCCACCTTTGTTGCACCGTGTGAGTTTCCGTATTACTTTTAACTATCCAAAATCTCTATGTCCAAATATACTTTATCAATTCATGAATCATTTAAATGAAAAATGAATCAGTTTACGGGAGCTAGCTGGTTAGGTAAGGGAGTTTTCTGAAACTCACATGAACCCACACACGTGCAAAGTAGTGTGTATGGAGGAAAGAGGAATGTAATGGTTGACCCGTATGTAAAATCTTTCATTTTATTTGTATATTTGCTGAAGAATTTGTGGATTTTTTTAATTTTTTTACAATTAAGAAAACCTCTCGGGCATAATATATCAGCACTTGAAGACATGATAGAGGGTTTGGTAGGATGCTGACAAATTAGGGAGCCGGCTGGCCCAAGACCAATTCCTAGGGCATCATAATCAAAACATGCATGTTTGGTTGAACCGAGAGAGAGAGAGAGAGAGAGACAGAGAGAGAGCAACATATGGTGCAATTCCTCAATGATATGGTGGTGAGGAGATGCATTCTATATTGCTAAAAAGTCTAAAGTCAACCTCTGATGTGCTGCCTTCATTATGTAATCATTTCAGCTCTGATCAACGGCCCTCATATATTACTTTTTGTTCCTCACTTGCCCCCTTTTGCTAACGGATCCACTACTAGGAGTTTCATACTGTTTTGTAGCCAATTGGGTAACAAAAGAGAAGCCCTCAAACGCCGACATCTCTGTGGAAAAGATTCTGAGGTTGAAAGCCACAAAGCAACATTGTTTTAGGTAGCAAAGTCAAGCGCCAGAAGTTTCATGGTTATCCTACTTCAAAAGATGCCAGGGGGAATGTATCACTGTCACTACTGAATCCTCGCTCTTGGAACCCCATGCTAAGCAGAAACTACCGGCGAATTTTCACATCTAATATGTTTTCCCTTCTTCGGGGTCGTTGTCTCGTGCCTTGGACTTGGAACTGAATCTTGATTCATTGTGTTCTTGCTCCACTGTGTTCACAGTATCTGCGTTCAGAATGCATGCAAGGAATGCAGCAACCTGTACTCAGCTTCAATCCGGTCCTGAAGAGACTTCAAATATGCAAGGCATGCAGAATTTAACTCAAGGAACCATCGACAATTTAGAGAGAGAGAGAGAGAGTATTCCTGTTTCCATTAATACAGAGCACATGATTTATAAATTCTTATAATCTTTTGTGCTTGTATTAGTTCTTCGAACAACGGTTCCCGGTCCAAAGCTCAAATTCCTGCAGCACATGAAAGCATGAGAAGACTCGGCATATATATTATATGATATATCAGCAGGTAACCTAAAATATCATATGTCAAGATAATATAGACCCATCTCATTGTGAATTTTGCAGCAGTAAAGAAAAAGGAGAACCTTCTCTTTGTCACGAAAAAAACATCATAGAAATGGCATCATGCAGCACCTTAGCCTTAGGTAGGACTCATGGCACGACGGACCATTCGCTATATCTATGATATCAAGCACTTCTAGTCTCCTTTGGCTTTCAGTGGTTATCCACAAAATCACTCTTTGCAGTTTCAACCATTCTCTTATTCATATCCCCCACACAGGCCAAATGTTAGAAGCTTCTGTTTTATCTTTGCATAATCCCAGGCCTGCCTATGCCTTCAGCTCCTCCTCGACTCATTTGACGTTACCCATTCGTTAAATACAACCGTGAAATCATACTAGAAAAACCTTCAGTTCAGGAAAGGTGTGCATAGAAATGATATCCTACACCTGATGTATTTCCCTCTTCTGCAGATTATCAGAAGTCAAATACAAAATAATTAATTGAGAGAATGATGGACGACAGAAATTTTCTAATCATTGGCATGGTACAAGGTCATTCGTTTCAATATTGTAGGCCAAGTTTACCTATCTCGTCTAACCTCACAACCGGTGACTAGACTTGGAAGATGCAAGTTCAAATTCTGAAAAGCTCTGCCACATTAACAAACTTTAGTTCTTATTTTGATCCCTCACAAATTTTTTCTTTTGGCAAGCAAGGTTTCTTCTATCTTCTTGGTTTGGTCTTCTTTTATTTCATCTCTGGAATCAAGAACTTCTCAAATTCAGCTTGGTTGTTTAATTAAACATAAAAAGGACACAGGCAAGTTAATATGATCACACAGAAGGCAATTCAAAATCCAAAAGACTAATCAACTCCACTGTTTTAGCTCACAATAGTTGCATCTTCGATCTCGTGCAGAAAAAAATACTTTAGATCCTTAAGAGCTGGTTCAGAATGAACTCCCCACAGGACAGACATAAAATTGTGGCTACTCCTGTTACCTCAAAAACACCACTTTGGACTAGCACTGAGAAACCGAGACGACTATGTCACATGCATTTGAGGTCAAAACCAACCCAAAGGAAAAGACTCGAAAGCATTCAGCAGGCAATACATGGCTCATTTCATAGTCACAAACAGGACGTCTAACCAACTAAAACTTACCAGGACGAGTAATCAGAATCTTCCCTCATAAAGAGCATGAACTTTCCAGGAGATGAAATCCCAATCAAGCCAGATGCTCTCCCTCACCAGTAAATTATACAACCCAAACAGGGCAATTATGCAAGAATTGAAGAAAATTGCAAATACATGGCTCTTTTAATAGCTTTCTTAGACCAAACCAAAAAGAGAGAACCCTATCATCAGGAAATCAAAGAGCACACTCTTCTAGTTCGGATTAGCTGAGAGCTTCATCAAAGTGACATCGTTATTGGGAACATAATAGCAGATAAACAAGACTTAGCAGATTTCAGAGAATTAACTAGTACCTATAAACATTTCCAGTACACTTCATATCTCAAACAATATTTGCGACGTACTTACCATGGTACGATTGATCTCATTGTTACCAGTATTGATGAGTAATGGATTAGTAGTTCTTAGCAGATATAGCATACGAAACAATCTCCACCCTCCATATCCAGCAATCTTACCCATAACTTCCCAGCAAAGCAAACTTTACAGCAAGAAGTTCAGATTGCATAATTCGACTGGATTATCCAGTGCAGTTAAAAACATATTTGACATGAATGAAACTTTGCATTATGGGCACCCTTTTGCACACGCAATTCTGAGCCAAGTCAGTTCACCTTTTGTTTGAAAGAATCAGCAAAATTAGAATTGCACTCTGAGCAAGATTTCTTCTCCTTTGTTTGGTCAGTTATTTGGAAGCAGGAAGCCCATTCTGATGGAAAGGGCACTCCTGCTAAGTAAGGAAATGGCCATGAACAAGCTTCTATCGTTAAGGGCAAAACCTAGTACAGACCCTTACTTTCTACTTATTTGAGGGTCTTGACCACAAATAAGGACGAGGAGTTTGTGACAATGCCTTTCATGATACGCCACTTAAGTGGCCAAAGTCAAATCAGCTTCTAAGAGTTGTTCTTCAGAAGGCATCGATGTACCTAGTACTTTTTTATTCTCTAAATTACTACTTCCTGGAACTCTATGACATGAAAGTGAAGAAGACTAAGAAGAACTCTTCCTAAAATATTGTCAACATGGAATTCCAGCATACGCTTTTGTCAACAGGTAAAAATGCCATTGGCATAATAAACACTGCCATAAAGGAAGCTCTATACTGAAACATTTTTAAACTCAGTAAAAGGCACCATTACAGGGGAAAAAAACTTTAAAAAATTGGCGTGCAAAACTCCTCACACAGATGCAGCACAAAGCACGTCGCAGTTGACGAGCAGATATCACTACAGCACAAGGAAAGGTTCACATAAACAAGTAAGAAATAGCTGGAGAATGGAGGCATGGAAAACACTGAAAATTTCCGACATGGGGACACAATCACGAGCCAATTGTGAAGAAAAATAAAACCAAATGACGAGCCCATTAATCAAGTGATACAATTTCCATATATAATTGCCTCCAAAAGTACAAAAGGAGATGTAATTACATATTTTCCCAGAGGCTATTGTCCACGAATCAACGACTCTCAAGAGCCACTTCCATACAAGTGAGTAAACGCAATGATCCTCAAATAATCAGCACGAAAAGCTTGATGAATAGTGTCATTACCAGTTGTGCTCTTGAATTGAGACAAAAGCACTTCTTTCAATCATAGTCGTGTCAGAGGATGATCCCCAAAGAAGAGCTCAAACAACAGAAATGCCGCTAATTCATGAGGTCAGTTAACAATTGGAAAGGGAAGCGAGAGGTAGCTGATATATGCATATGCCGATGAAGCCAACAATCCCACATAATTCTTGTCAAATAGAAGCATGATACCATGTTTCTCCGTTCAGTTAATGGAAGCATCAAATCTTGGCTCATAGAAGCAAATCTGGCTGTTGTATGACTGAAGAGCGCAGCCAGCAATCCAAGACCAAACCTTCTTATCTACATCGTATATGAGACCCTTCCCTTGATTCCAAGATGTAAAGCAGATCAAGTTATCCTGTCCAAAGCACTCAAATCTCTCAGCAGACAACCGAAAAAGAGCCCGAAAGTATTTCGGTGGCATTCTACTGATCTCCACCCAGGTATTCTTTCCATGATCCAACTCCCAAATCCTCATACTCTGAAGTGTACTGTAAAGGCCTATCCTCCCAACTAGAAACAGACGTTTCTGGGTACCAGCAACCAAATACCCATCCAATAAGGACCTCGGAAACTTAGCAGGGATATGTTCCCACAGCCCTCTGTCCAATCGAAACAGCATCAGTCCAAGAGGTGAGAGAGTTTCCAAATACAATGTAGAATCACAAAACGCCATTTTTGAGGAGCAAAGATTAACTGCAGGCATGATCTGGTGGAGAGACCAAATGTCAAGCTTCGAATCATACACTTCAGTCGGCAACGACTTGTCGCCATATATATCACTCGTTGCAATTACTTTAAAAGACCGATCTGTCCGATCAACAACCATAATCAACTGCCTTTGCTGATTATAATGCATACTTGGCAGTGTCCTCCATGTCTGAGTAAGAGGGTTACAGACTAAAGTTTTAAAAGTCAACCCATCAAGCCCAGAAAAGCAAACGAGACCTCCGGATGAGCCGATCAACCAAAATGCCCAAGGCGGCAAAAAGTTAAAAGGAATCCTGTACCATGTTTTCAGAGGCAAACTAAAAACCGAGCATTGGGGGGTTTGCGAATTTTTCCAAAATGTCAGAAGACATGGCCCATGAGACGGCACTTGTGAATGGAACTTGAGAAAGCTACTATCCTGGAGGATAGAATTCCAACGCCTACAAACTGAACGAAGCCGGAAAATCATAAATGGGGGGACTCTAGCTAAAATCTCATTCAGCAAGTCCTCCGGCAACATTGCCCATATATTGTCCTCCATTTGAACATCAGGGTGCACTATCTTGCTGAATGTAGCCGCCGTTTCCTCATCTAAACCGCGGGGCTTCGTCTTAATAACCTTTTGCCTAGAAGGACTCGTGTTTCTTGAACCTGCCCGGCTCAAGGGGCTAGTGTTTCTCGACCCACCACCCCTTATGGGCGACACTTGTTTAGGGCACCTGTCGTCGACGCGAATAGCCCCATCTTCGGTCAATTGGGAGGTGGAAACGCCAGACCCAGATGGAGAAGACGACCCAACTTGGTCCGCGCGCGCCGGTTCCATCAACCTAGCTCTACCAAGACGAGTTTCCAGCTCTATCTCATGGTCCACACACAACAAAGATCACAAATTCGCAACCGCCAGACCTCGATTCAGACCGCCGCACAGACAAAAACCCAACAAGCCCAAACCTTTCCGTCGCGTGGCATCTTCAAAGGGAGCAAGCACCGAAACCCAGATCAAGAAACAGACGAATCAATGCGGGCGAATCACTTACCGCGTCAGAGATGCGTCAAAAGGGTGCTCTTGGACGGATCACGTTCCGCACTCGGGCAGAAGGAACCGCCCATCCCAGATTTTGCTTCTGGGGTTTGTCGGAGAAGAGGAGACTTTCGACTCCGAGCTCAGTGAAGTTAAAAAAACTTCTCGCGTTGAAACGAAAGAGAGCAGCAAAGAAAACTAGCCTACGATACAGCCCATCTCTCTTCCTCCTGTTTGTCTTTTGGTCTAATTTCCTGTTCTTTTTCTTTCTCGCTGGTTTCACGAAAAACATGCTGAACGTTGGAATGGAAGGGTTTCTTTTAAGGAACAAAAATATTAAGAATATTTATGAAATAAAACAATTTCCACAAATCTCAAACGGCTTTTTTTCAAAACACACAACAGCTCCTATTGTTTCACTTTATTCAAACTCGAAAGGTTTAAAAATCTTTCAAAACACATTAGCGTTTGAAGCCCGAAACCATATATTATTTTTTTAGGGAATTTTTTTTTGAAATAATAGCTTCCATTTGAAATGTTGAAAAAGAAAAAAAGGATTTTCCTTTTCCGTACAGACATTCATATGAAAAAAGAGTGGGAAGGGAAACAAGTGCGTGCGTGCGCTCCAAGATTATTACAAAAATTCTAGGACTCAAAACTTAAAGCAGGTCAGAAGAATTGGACAGTATTGGTTCTGCAGGTGAGCTGGAGCAGAGTTTGACCAGAAAAAGACCCGAAACAAAACGACCGGGCGGATCGAATTTTTGGCTAGGTTTGATCGTAATTGAAACTATATCCCACCGCCCACGGAGCGTCGGTATATCCGACGGCCATGAATCGACCGATTGATCCGCGGATCGTTTGGTAGCGTTGATGTTTTTATCAACACAGCCCAGCTGGTCAACACGATATAATTTGTATGGAAGGATCCCACTTGAATTGGTTCGGAATTTGGTGATTGGGCTCCACTACATTGTGGTTGGTGGAGGTGTGGATAAAGAAATGGAGACCAACAACAAGGGATGAATATTCGTATATCTAAAGAAGAGGGAAGAGGGTTTGAGGTCCGTTTGGTTCAGCATTCGAAATGAGCACCGGGGCTTTAATGTCCCTTGGCCAAATGTAAATGATCTTTGGCAATTTTTTTTAATCACTTTGAGGAGATGTAATTGCATTTCCAATGCTCTCCAAAGGACTTTAGGCCAATGCGGGGTTGAAGGTGTCCTGGAAAGTTGCATTTTCGGAATGCCGAGCCTTGGTTTAATGAAAATTTCAAAACTTCCCATTTTACCCTCATTTATCGAGTGTACTTCCGTTTTTGCCCCCATTAAGAAAAACCTTAAAATTGTCACTCCTTTTTTTTTTTTGATGACCCGGGAACCTCCCTTTCGCCCGATAGGCTATTCGGTACTAAACCCGGGAGAAGGCTAGCCCAGCAACCCACCGCCAGGACCCCCCACTTAAATCGCTAGCGACACAGAGTTTCGAACCGCTCACCTCCTGCGATGGCGAGAGAGCTCAAACCAACTGCGCCACCTACGGGTGGGTGTCACTCCTTTTTTTCGTGGCTCCTTTCTCTCTATTTCGCTTTCTATAGATTTTTGCTCTCGACACCGCTCACCTCTCTTCCCTCACGCTCACTCTTGATGCCGATCGCCACTTTGCCGCTTGCCTCTCTTCCCCGCTCTCGATGCCACTCGCCTCTCTTCCCTAAAGGTATGCAAGTTTTTACGATTTTTATTTAACTCCATGTTAAGCATGACTTGAAAGAGCTATATTCTTCTGCCTATTGTTTGTTGCTCTTGATGAAGTTCTTGAGCGGCAAATTGAAAGTGTGTTGTTATTGGATGTATTATTGCCGACTCGCTTTGCTCAAATCTGTTCTATCTATTCGATTGCTTCTATGCTTTGCTTGGTATTCTCTGTATTGGTATAAGTATTTTGGAGCAGGGTGAAGGAGAGTCTTAATTTTATTTTTTTTTGGTCAGAGAGAGTCCTAATTTAAGTGGGTTTGAAATAGGTTCATTCGAGAACCCATTTAAATCCATTTGCTCTGTGCTTTTCATTTTTGGAACCCGTATGGTTAGGTCATTCGAAATTAAGGTTACCCATGTATGACCCGTTTAAATAATTTTGCGTTAATAAATGGGTTTAAGACTCATTTTGATGAGTCTACATAAAACATTAGAGAGATTCCTGACGTGACTTGTGTATTCCATTATTGAAGTTAGCATCCTGACCGATCAAACTAATGGAAAAACTACCGGTGAACATTTTCAAAAGTATGAAGATCATTTTGAAACAAAAAACTTAGAGGAACGATGGCATACGGCTTATAAGTTCTCATACAATTTATTATCATGTCTAAATATTATTAGGTAGGTCAAGAGGGTCAATTACCATAAGACAACAATTATTCACACGTAAAATTCACTTAACTAACATAGCGACACGACCACCCAATTGGCAATCACCCTTGGGGGTGATCGGGTTTCCAAATTGGGCCAGTTCCACTCTAAAGCCGAATATCGGACCGGTTAGTCCCAGTCCAATTCCCGAGTTGAATCGGCTCGATTTAGGACTTTGGTACAAAAAAAAAAAAAAAGACATATCAATCTAGCCTAATCTAGGCGGTTCAGTTCTGCATCTAAAACCAAGAACCGGACTAATTCCTGCCGGAACGCCCGGCACCGGCGTTTCGGTCCGTACCGCTCCGTGCACACCCCTCATCTCTCTCACCCCCCGTCCGAGTCTCCCTTTTGGGGAGTTCTGTACGAAGCACCACCCATCAGTGCTCGCTGCCAAATCTCTCCGGCTCCGTGCCCGGCGTTCCTTCCTCTGAATTTCGTCGACACCCACTTCCTCTTTCCTCCATCTCGATCGGTGGACGAAGCTTTCGGCGCCAAGTACTTGGTGCTCGAGCTGTTCTTCGACGTGGCCATGCATTTGAAGGTGAGTTCTTCGTCAACCCTCTGCCTCTAGGAACCATAGAATTTGATGTTCGGCTGCAACCGAGACGTAATTCTTGTCGGGGGTCATGGCAACGCTGTCGAATAACTTTGTCTCCGGAGCGACTTCATCGGCTCGGTTCGCGGGTTGTTTGTGTACAACCGGGTCCCGGCACCCGCTGTGGTTCGTCTCGGTGATGATGCATAAACTCAGCATGGTTTCCGGTGCGAGGGCCGAAACTTCTTGTTCTAATTCGGTGAGGTTGAATGAGTCTAGTGCTGTTGGGGTTATGCTTAGGACGGCAATACCGGGGTTAATGTGTGAGGAAGAGGAAGAGGAAGACGTGGTTCCAATTGAAAATGAAGAATTCGAGTCGAGTTTCCATGTTAATGGGTTGGTTCTGTGGAGGGATTCGGGTTTCGATGACTTTGGTTTGGCGCTCGGAGGTGTAAATGAGGGTCCGGCGACGTCAGAATCGGTTATTGTGAACCAGCAGGGCGTGCAATTTCTAGAGGAAATGGATGCAGAGGTGTTATCGAAGCGGGTTTTGGTGCTCAGTAGAAGAAATAAGGTTAGAACTGCATTGGAGTTGTTGAGATCGATGGAATTGGCAGGTCTGCATCCAAATGCGCATGCCTGTAATTCTCTATTATTGTCCCTTCTGAGGAATGGTCTTAATGATGACGCAATGAGAGTTTTTAGGTTTATGAAGGACAAAACAATCACCACGCAGCATACTTATAGCTTAATGCTTAAAGTGGTCGCACATGCTCAGGGTTGTGATTCGTCGCTCAGAATGTTTATGGAATTAGAAGAGGAAGGAAATGGGAGTAAAGATTTTGATGCTGTTGTTTACAACACCATTATATCCATCTGCGGAAGGATGAATTATTGGCATAAGTGTGAGAGGCTTTGGATGAGCATGAAGGAAAATGGCCTTACAGCAACCAAAGTCACTTATTCCGTATTAATCAGTGTGTTCGTCCGTTGTGGTCAGTACGAGCTTGCAATTGATGCTTATGAGGAGATGGTGCTAACTGGATATAAACCCAATGCTGATATATCGCAAGCCATAATCAAAGCATGCACGAAAGAAGGTAAATGGGATTTAGCACTCAACATCTACCAGAATATGCTGAGCAATGCACTTGAGCCAAATCTGATCACATGCAATGTGTTGATTAATTCGCTTGGCAAAGCTGGAAAGGTCGAGTTAGCATTCGAGGTCTATAGCATTACAAAATCTTTTGGCCACACTCCTGATGCTTACACAATGAATGCACTTGTTAGCGCTTTATATCGGGCAAACCGACCAGGTGATGCTCTTCGGCTCTTCGACAACATAATGAGAGAGCAGGCCTCTCAGCTCAATGTTCATCTGTACAACAATGCTTTGATGTCTTGTTCTAAACTTGGGTTTTGGGATAGAGCTCTTCAACTTCTTTGGAAAATGGAAAGTTCTGGGCTATCAGTTTCTACTGCGTCTTATAATCTTGTTATTAACGCTTGTGAGGTTGCAAGAAAGCCAGAAATAGCTTTGCAAGTGTATGAACACATGATACACAAGAACTGCACTCCTGACATGTTTACCCATCTATCTCTAGTAAGAAGTTGCATTTGGGGATCTCTCTGGACTGAAATAGAGGAAATTTTGAAGGTAAAGTGAGCTTCTTTGACATGCTTTGCCATCATACCTATATCCATCTTTCTATATATTTTAAAATGAGCGATAGGTGCCACTTCTGGAAATTTCAAATTCTGCAGTTTTATCTATTGGTTTTGATGAGACAGTCGGTTCTTTTGGAAAGTTGTCAGGAGCTTAATTCTTTCCTTTGCATCCTCAGCTGGTTAACACTCCCAACAAGTTGAAGTTGTTTTTATTCTTGGTCTTTTGTCATCTCATAGTCTCTAAATCTTTTTTCCGAACAGTTGCTGCTGTCTGCCACTAATTTGGTGATGCTTCATGGAGAATGTAAAAGATCTGTTATATGGTGACACTTTTCTGGTTTGTAGCAGGTTTCACCAAATGCATCTCTATATAATGCTGTTATTCAAGGGATGTGCTTGAGGGGCAAGATTGATTCTGCAAAGAAGACCTACATGAGAATGCGTGAGAAAGGGCTTAAGCCTGATGGCAAGACATGGGCTTTAATGCTTCAAAACTTGCGAAGAGCTCGCTAGACAAGAGCTTCCATTATGACTTGATTGCAGAATCTTCTTTAAGTATTGTCAGAAAGAACTAACGCCGAGAGTATGGAGAACGACTTTTACGCAATTGAGTTTTGAGAAAGTTCTAAGGTAAAAGTGATTTATGTATACTGATGATTCATAATCAGTTCAAGAAGAGATCAGTATATCACAGAAAAAACACATTCCAGTTTATCAAGCATACTCAACAGTTTATATGCTGAATATTTTCTCCATTCTGTTGTTTTCAACAGAATTTCTATCGTCCATATTGTTACTTTACAGGTCGATGCATCACTGTGGGTGTTAGCTTGTAGGCTGCAGAAGATTAAAAGTTTCAAATGTAAAGTGTTACCACACCAAGACTATAAGCATATTCAAAGGGCATCATTCTAGAAGGACTGAAATGTTTAGCTCTGTTACAAAGTTTTCTTCTGCTGTTATCATGTTCATCATGTTGATTCTTTCTATTGTTGCCGTCGAGTGTATGTTGTACTCGAATCAGTTAGCTTCAGGTTTGTGAGCTTTTTATTCTTTTAAAAGCTGCGAAAAAGCTTTGTAGTTTATTTGAGCACAGGAGAAGGCATTGTTGCTTTTCAACTTATGCTGAAAGGTTTGTCAGGGTTATGCCAAAAATAAACTTTTCCTACAAGGTGTGTACAGAAGTTGGTTTTATCTTTCTAGGCTTTACTTGCACCCGTAAACATGTGGTAAATCTACAGTGATTCAGGGACAGTGCTGCATTTTCATATGGTTTAAGTTCAAATTACTTCTCTCACCCTTTCTGGGTCTTATTAGCTTTTGATGCTTGCTATGGTGAAGTTGACAATTTTTTTCCAAGACTTGAGGATTAAGGTTATGGAGATGCCTATTGGTTCTGCTACTACCAAAACTTATGTGCATCGAGAAGGTTTTCAGTGTTATAATGTGTAATTACTCTGCAAACTGAGTTGACTATGAGGTTGCCTCATACTGATGAACCTTGCCTGTTGGAATGTTATTAAGTGCAGATAAGATTCTGTTCTTGATTATTTTAATTTTTCAATGCATTCTGATGACACAATCAAGTGGCAAACTGATTCTGACAAGATTAGGATGTAACTTTGGGGATGGGGACAGTGGATTTGGATTATTTCGGGGGATCTACTGCAAGAGGAACGAGCATCTGGGGAATGAATATGCATTGTTTACATATGTAGATTAGAGAAATCTGTGGAGGATTGCGACCATAGCGACGAGTGCAAAATGGGAATGGGATTCTTGAAAGAGGGTTACGATTCAAAACTTGAAGATTTCAGTAGTTTTCGAAATCTTGAATTAGCTCTGGATTATGCGGGATACTTCAAACGCATTTGATTCAGGTTTGTGTCGTTCAGCTGATGGCAATTGGGGAGACATTGGGTCCGACATCGTCAAAGGGCTGGGCTTGTTCTGTTTCTGCAGACATCTCCCTGGCAGTTGAATCATCGTCTTCTTTTACCAACCAAATTGGCAAATTATCGTATGACGATCTTGAATTTTATAGGTTATCATTAAATCCTCGAATTTGACCCAAGATTGGTATTAGAGTTCACGTTTAGAAAACTGGGAGAATGTCCTTCGAAAATATAAGTGCTCCGGTACAATCGAGTATCTAGACTTTTTTCTTATTCGATCAAGTATCTAACCTTATTTGATGATTTGACCCAAAAAAAAAATTGACTTGATGTAAGGTCTCCAATGAAACATTACCTAGTCGTAAGATTTTGTTGACGAGTCTCGCTTACTCGGCAAAATTATGGCAAAATTGGTGTCGTGGCTTGCTAGCTAAGTGGAAATTATGCCATTTCCATGGAAGTGTTGAGAGAGAGAGAGAGAGAGAGAGAGAGAGAGAGAGAGAGAGAGAGAGAGAGAGAGAGAGAGAGAGAGAGTATGCCAACCGAGACGATCTTAGCCATTTAATGTGTCTATATAAAGGTGACATCAAATCGTAGGACACATAGGATGCTCATGTGGTGATTTTAACAGAGGCATCACATTGACCCATATTTGAAAAGTTGAGGCATTTGATTCAACAAAAAAAGAGTTTAGGTACCCAAGTACAAATATTCATGTACTTGCAATGACATTTCTTCGAAGTGATTTGGCACCTGATACCTTTAGACACAGCATATCTCACGTGCAAAAACTAACTGAGAGATCCATGATTGTTAGTATCTTGGTGGGACTGCAATGACATATTTGTTAAGATTCTCTTTTGGGTCACTAGTGGTGAAAAATAATTATGACTCAAATCAAGGATTTCATGATAGATGTGGCTTTTATGGTAATGCTCAAAGGGGATCGTTGTTGCTGATTACCCTTTTCACCCATATTCTAATAAAAACATGTACTTCTAATGTTTATGTGTGGGAAAGATTGGATTGCCTCCAAAAGAAGACAAAGGAAGACAAATCTAATGGTTAGGTCTTAATTGAACATGAGGGAATATACTTGGATCCTCATAGATCTATTAAATGGGCGGGTCGGTTTGAGTGTGTTCTGAATCAACCCATTTAAGCCACATAGACTGTCCCCCTCAAACATGAGAAATAGTATACTGGAAAAAAAAAACTAACTAGTTAAAAACAAATTACACATGAAAAAGAAGAATTAGAGCATCAGTTAATTCAATTAGCAATTAAGGTGATCACGATGCATAAATTTGTTTTTCGTGGGGATGATGTATAAAAATTAGAAAAGTAGATTTTGTATTGAAATATAAGGGGAAAATAAAATAAATTGTTGTCCAATGTGTAATATCGTCTCCAAACTTTTAATTTGTTTAATGTTATTCCTAAACTATTGGAAATATTCAACACCATCCTTCAGTTTACTAAACTAACAAATTAGATTTTATTTGATGACTTGGATTATTATTTAAGTTAATTTTTTAAAATGATGAGTCAACATATTCATCTTTTTATCAATCTATTTTAGATTTGAGATGAATATCTTACTAAAAAAATCCAAGCGTAACTTTTTATTGTTGTCTATCGTTCCAACTTAGCAGATTGGAAGCCATATTAGGAGATTTCGTCAACATGAATTATCATAAAGACAACATCGAACATTATTCATATATTTTAGAGATTAGATTGAACATTTATCAATAATTCAGGAACCACGCTGAACAAATTAAAAATTCATAATCGATATTGCATATTGGACCCAAATTCAGAGATCATTTATATCATTTTTCTAATTCCAATTCCAAATACAAACATACAATGTCAAATCAAATTTGTGAACAACCCCTTTTGAAAAATTCTAATGTCCGGCTGAATTATCATTACCAGGGGAAATACTTCAGTCGTCATAGAAAAGTAAAACGATAAACTTGACTTTTTTCAGGACAAAATGCTTTCGATCGGTAGTTTGATGCGACAACCTCTGTTGCTGAAAAAATGGCCTCATAGAATGCTGAGAATCAAGCATAGAGAAACACGAAGTATGAACAGATCTTACTTATGTCTTGGGGAAATGCAACAATTTGATCTGGTTGGGAGAATAATGCGGTCAAATAATGTGTAATGACTATTTGGGATCTGCTTTCTCTTCAGAAAAAATATTATGTAGGTTTCTGAGGAAGAAAATAATAATAACAACAATCCCTGGTTTCAAAAATATAAGTTGAAAATGGTTATATATTGTAGACCCATTAAAATTCATATAAAACAACATATTGCTTCAACATGCTATTTTTTAAATTTTAATAACCCACATGTAATCCAGCCTATTAAATATGAAATTTTTATTTGGTCAATCTATTCAATATAAGTTAAAAAGTGGGCCTTTGACCTATTTTGCCGCTTCTAAATCCTCGTCAAGATCCTGGTTAAAGAATGACTCCACTTCTTCAGCTAAAACATTCATCAGAAACGGCTTTTGATTATCTGATTTAATGTGATACTCCAAAATGTTCTTCAAAGATTGGGTAGCTCCTTTAGTAATCATCATCGATTGAATTAGATTACTACGATGAGACATGTTCCATCATCATTGCGCGATGAATTTCTGTTTATGGTGCCCCAAGCACGATGCGAGAGCGATGTGAGCACAAGAACGACCCATGCCCGCTTTGTTTGTGGGACACGCTAGGCCCGACATGGTGTCTTGAGGGGCTTGGCCGGCACGAACCACCGTAAAGTCTAGCTTAACACTGTAGCAGACAAGCCATAATAACACGACTAGTTAGGCACCACTGCACTTATTGTGCTCTTTGCCATCCCAAATCATATAGATCCCACGTGATACTATTAAAAGAGAAATTATCGAGAACCACCCAGTGTATAGCCCAAAAGATACGAATTGTTGAATCTTCTGCCTCAAATGGGCCTCACAAGATCCAATGATTTAGATGCACTGAGTCTATATCGTATGAGTGGAGAAAAGTTCCTAAAAAGTCATAAACCTACTGTATCAGTACCAATTCAGTCATAAACCTTTTAGTTGGACCATTTTAGTCCTATGCTTTTTCACAATGGTATCAACTTAGTCCATCCGACTAATTTAGGGTAGAAATCATTGATGTCGACACTAATTTATCCTACGTGGCATGACTGATGGACGGCCAATGTTGACGTGGACATTTTTAATAATATTTTAATAATTCTTCCTTTTTTTCTTTTTTCTTTCCTTTTTTTTCCTTTCTTTCTTTTTCCTTCTCTTCCCTTTGGCTTGTGGCCAATACTCGGCCATGGCTAGCGAGGGTGGCCCTCGCCCAAGCTGCGAGGGTCTGGACCTCACTAGAGCCAATGAGGGCAACCCTTGCTTGTGGCTGGTCACTGCCCATGTCTAAGTACCAGCCATATGCAAAGGGAAGAGAAGGAAAAACAAAAGGAGAGGAAAAAAAAGGGAATTTTTTTTAAATATCATAAAAAATGCCAACGTCAGCGCCCGCCATCTGTTGGCTATGCTATGTAGGACGATCGGCATTCATGTCAGTAATTTCCGCCCTAAGTTGGCAGAATGGACTGAATTGGTATAAATGTAAAAATGTTTAGGGTTAAATCTATTTAATTAAAAGGTTTATAACCGAATGCAATAGGTTTTATAACTTTTATGGTACTTTTTCCAGTCTTTGCACCTAATGATATTCTCCCCCAAGATGATCGGCCCAGCCCGACTGTAAAGAGCGGCACCGCTCATTGTGGGTGGGCTTGGGCTTTGGGTCTCAAACACGAACCTGAAACCGATTCATCTGAGGCTGTACTTTCTAACCAATTCCTTAAAGCCCCGTTTGGCAACGTGCTAAATAGCGAAAATTTCTGTTCTTTTGTTTTCAAAATCAGTTTGGGAACAGAAATCCGTTTATTAAAATTTTTGTGCTCGGGCACAATTTTACAAAAAATTGGTCCCAGCATTAGTTTTGGATCGGAATCAAGAAGCGAAAAAAAGTAACTTCTTGATTCTGGAACAATTTTTTCGAAACTGATTCTTCTTGGTTTTCTTCTTTCTTTTTTATTTATTCTTCATCTTCTTCCTGGCCCACCGCCGGTGATCGGCCATTGGCGAACGTCTACCGACGATTGGCCACAGTTCAAGGCCGACGAGGGTGGCCCTTGCCACCCCCGGCGATGGCGAGGTCGGCCTCGCTAGATCTGGGAGAGGTCAAGCCTCACCCGGCCAAGGTGAGGTCGACCTCGTCGTCGAGGGGGGTGGCGACGGCGAGATTGGCCTCGTCAGATTTGGGCGAGGTCGAGCCTTGCTCGACCATGGCGAGGCCGACCTTGCCGTAGCGGGGAGTGGCGACGGTGAGGTCGGTCTCGACTTGGTTGGGTGAGGCTCGACCTCATCGTGTTCTGGCGAGGCCAACCTCACCGTTGCGATCGACGAGGGCCGCGACACCCTCGCCGGCCCTGGCTTGTTGCCGGATGGCCAAGGAAAGAAATATTAAAAAATTCAAAATATTATTGTCGCGACCCTAAAAAAATTTATCATCTTTCCTCGGGCTAATAGATTATTAAGATTGAACTTAACTCGGGCCCTCCCAAGCCCTACTAATTCGCAACTTAGAGTTTAAGTTCTTAACGTGCAAATATTTTCATGCTTGGAGTCGCCACTAATCAATTTACGGTAGGCTGATTAGAAACCTAAATAAAACATAGGGATGTATGTTTTATTCCTACGAACCAGAGATTCTAAGCTCGGGGACTTGATTATGCTAGATCTAGTCTAACGCCCTTTCGGTACCTTTTCTTTTCAAAAATGTTTTGGCAGGCAGTTTGGATCCTTTTTAGCTTATTTACTAACATGTGAGGTGTTCATGCCGGTGCGCAAATCACCAATTTAACACACAGAAATCAAAGCATTAAATAAATTGCAAGCTTAGGAGAACAACTTACCTCGAATCCAGCAAGCATCTGCGTTGTTAGCTAGAAAATCACATCAATCACCCTAATATGATTTCTAGTTAACAAACAATCACTCAATTTCTCTTTTTTTGAATTTCCACTTATTTAAATGAAATCTAGTCTATATGCAATGACGTGCAAAAATGACATGCGAATTAATGCAACCTAATGACTTCTCTTTTTGGTATTTTTTTATTAAAATTCGGAATGACAAAATACCTAAAATAACGTGCAACCTATGATGACTTAATCTACCATAGAATGGCTTATTTTTGGGATTTTTGTGTAAAATTCGGAATAATAAAATAACGTGAATAATCCGTTAGGATTGAAATAATACCTAATTTAAACTAGGAAACATGCCACCTTAAGTCCTAATTTAAATTAAATACTTATCTCATCCTTCGGGATATATTCAAAAATCCTAGACATGCAAAAATTCTAATTCAAACTCTAACTAATATTTTTTTGAATTTTCTGTTTTTATTTGAAAAGGAAAACAATCAAAACAAATAAGGATAGCAACCAATTCAAATCAACCACGCGATCCGCCAAACTCGTTTCAAACTCGGATTAGGCTCAAAATTCGAACTATCGGTCATATCTATAGGGTTATAGATATCGACGGAAAGTTGATTATTCAAATTTGGAAAGCTAATGAAATTCATTATCGTATCCAAATAATTATGGATAGGATAATAATTTCCCGTATCGCCGCGTATCGTACCTTAGAGATAAGGTCGGATAGACGTCCAAATACGTTGCTAAATTAGGAAAGTTTCCTAATTTTGAATATTTTTAAATATCGCGGATATCGTAAACATTATCCTGAGATATCTAATATTCCACATGATAATCACAAAATATTCAAACACTCCAAATTGGGAATCTAAATATTCTGAAAATTATTGGATAATGTTCACTTACCTAATTTGAAATATTTCCGAACTTCGAATTGGATCGGGATCGGTTTGCGGATCGGGATGGCGACAAGACGGCGACACGGCGGGGCATGACAGCGAGGACGACACCGGTCACTATTTCGGCGTGCAGCAAATAGCGGCTGTGATGCAGCTGTTCCGGCGAGGACGGTGCAACGGCGGTCAGCGACGGTGAGGGGGAGCTGCTCCGGCGAGGCTCACAGCAGGTTCGGTAGCTTCACCGGCGAGGGGGTCTCCGGTGAGGGCTGTAGCGAGCAGCGGCAGCGGTGAGGCGGCGAAGCAGCTCGACGAGGCTGTGGACGGCGCGGGGTACGGTGGTGGACGACGGCGACCAGTGGGAGTGTCCGAGCGGCAATGTCGGTGTGACAGGCTGCTCCGGGTGGTGGTGTCGTGCAGGGAGCTTCGCCGGTGAGAGGGCTGAGGAGGAGAAACAACGGCGAGGACAGCGACTTCGTGCGTTGGCGCGGCGACGTCGGGCGGCGCTGCTGGGCTCCGGTGGACACGGCGTCTCACGGCGGCAGGGGCGAAACAGCACCAGCTAGCGTTCTCCGGCGAGGGCTACGGGATCGCCGGTGGGCAGGAGCGCTCGGCAGAGCAGTGAGCAGCCGTGGACAGCAGCGTCGGCGGCTGAGGCGCGCGGGGCACGGCGGTCCGGCGAACTAGGGGCGGCGATGTGCGGCACAGGCGAGGAGTGATCGCCGATCTCTCTCTCTCTCTATCTCTCTTCACTCTCAAAAATTTCTGATCTGGAATTGTGACGTCCTCCCTAAAATTCTGACCTAGTTATGTTTATATAATGCTAATCCTAGGTCAATTAGGTGGGCTTAATGTCCTAATGGGCTTAGGCTTGGGCTCAGGTCTAATTAAATTAAATGGGCTGAATTAGCTTGGGCCGAATTAAGCTCAAACATAATGGGCTGAATTAAGCTCAAATTAAAACGACGGAGCCCGTTGTCTTGAAATTCCCGGCCCTTGCATTCCCGAGCGAATCGAGTTTTGTTCAAAGAAATTTAAGCTCATTCGCCATTGCCAATCCGATGCAAATGCAATTAAACCTAAACTATATGTTATGCAATTTAAATATTTTTATTTAGGGGTTAAAAATTAATCCCTAATTTTTTATGTAAATTAAACTAAAAGTTCGGTAAAATTTAGGTGTCAATAATTATTAATAAAAAGAAATTTTGTTTAGTTACTAAACGTATTTCTGTTCTTTTTCTATTCTAAGAATATAAATTTGGAGCAGTTATCAAACGTTTTCAAAGATTTAGAAATTATTCCCGAGCATAGAGTAAAAAAGAATTATTTTTTATCAGAATCTGTTCTCGAGATATAATGGTTGCCCTGCGCACCTTCTTCCCCTCCTTTAAAATCATTAAATTTCGAATACTCGCCGCATTTTCTTGCTAGCGTTTTTCCTCCTCATTTCCCTTTTTTGGAGGAAAGCCCTTTCGCCCCGCTTCGTTTCCTGTTCCGTGCTCCTGGTGCTCGAAGGGAGGACCGAAAGGCCCCCCCGACGATGCTTCTCGCGACGTTGAGGCGCGTCGCGAGCGATCCTCTCTCCTCCGAGTATGGTTTCCGTCTCTTTTGCTCTTTTCTTGATTCGTTTTTGCCCGGAAGCTTTTTTGGGTTCTGTTCTTCTTTATCCGATTGACGAATGAAATCTTTGGCAAGGGATCCTTTTCTTGTTCCGTGCGGCTGTTTTAGACGATTTCTTGAGACGGGTCTTTCGTTCTTGATGAATTGGAGGGATATGGTGAGGTCGTTTGTGGGGTTATTGCGTGGAATGAATTCTTTGGGTTGAATTCTTTCTTCTTCTTTTTTGTGAGTTGTGCGGACCACTTGATGGTTTGTTTATGGGAAACGTTTCTACTGGATGAATGTGAATATATATCTGTGTTTTTTGTCGAGAATGCTGGGACGCTGCTTGATCTGCTAATTCGGAAGATGTTGTTATTGCCTCTTTGGTTCTTCTAAAGATGGTTTATGAGGATTGTATTTCGTTTTCATGGATATGTTGGATCGTTGGGAGAACTTTTTTTTTTCCCTGTTCAATTTGCGGATTGATATTCGGGATGCCCTTATGAATCTTTTTCTATTTTGGATGATGCCTTTTTTGTTTCAGGCAGAGTTTTACAGTTCATGCTCGTGCCATTTTTCTTTTTCCTCGCTGTTGTGTTTCTTGACTTGATTGTTGGCCTTTTTGTCCTCGGATTTGGTTTTCAGGTATTGAGGGCATCCGGAATATCAAGCTTGTAAGATGGATTCGGATCCTGTTTCGGATGTGAGCGTTTCTGTCGATGATATCGACACTAATTGCTCGGAGCTAGGGTCTTGTAAAGTTGATTCGCTTGCTGGTGTCTCTGTTAGTGGAGAAATGAATGGAGAGTTGGGAAGGGCTGGGGAGGTTCTGAAGAGGATAGAACTTGATTTGGCATGTACTTCCGAGAAGTTTTACAATCTTAATATACTCATGATGCATGTGGCGACGGAAGAGAGTGAATTCGAAGTACTTGATCCGGAGAGAGGTCAGAAAATGGTGAGTTCCATGGAAAAGGGCTTGGAATGCGATATCTTGTCTGGGTTTTTGGATTCAGAGGTGAAAGAATTGGATGATTTCATCACCACTATTCGAAAAGAGATTGAGGATTCTCATAAGTGGATATCTTCGTCCCAAAACCTAGGAACATCTTTCCTAGAGTTGGAAGAGAAGTTAAGTGATTCCGAGAAAACATTGGAGCAGCTGCAGGAGCAGGTCTTTGAGTTGCAAGCACAATCTTCAATGTTCCAGAAGACATTATCATGCTTTATTGGAGAAGAGATGAGTAAGTTATAGAAAAATTTCTGGCAGAATTTCTTTCTTTTGTTTTTCAGTTATTTATTTGTTGTTTTTTGTATAACTTGCACTGTTGGGAACTTATTTTGAGCTTGGTATATCTATAGGTTAATGTTAGAGTAATCAATGAGATAGAACAGAAATATTCAAATCGAAACAGGCCTCCCTTGTTTGAGGGTTGTAGGGGTTGCTGGTTTCGCTTCTCTCCTTCCATTTGCTCAGATGCCTACTTAGTGATATAAGGAGAAAGTATTTTATATGACTTTTACTCCACATTGCAATGACAACATGATTTAACTGACCAATTACCAGTGCCCACGTGCTATGAGTCTTATTCTACTTGGCGCCATGCGTGTTATGCATCTCACTTTTGGTTGACTTATTATACCAAGTGTCACTGCCACGTCCCTTAACATAAAATACCTTATCATGATATAAGGTTGTGTCGTCATCATGGTATTGTTTCCATTTTCTCCATTTTAACTGAGGCAGTTAATTTATAGGGGCTCTATAATCAGGAATCTGTGTAAATAGTTGCTGTGTCATTTTGATTTGCTTCTTTGTGCTGCATGTGAAGATGAATGTCGTTACATTCGTAAAAAAGAGAGTCATGAATGATCTGTGATTCTACTTGACAGGGGAAAGGGAGATGGGTGCGGGCTTCTTGGCAAATGGTGGGTCGTCGAATATCAAGACAAAAACCAAAATTCAAACAGCTGAACAGCATAAGCATTTCTTGAGGATGCTGGAGAAATCTTTGGCTAGAGAATTAGATCTTGAGAAGAAGTTAACCGAGACAAAGCAAACCGATGAAGACATGAAACTGAGGCTGCGGTCTGCAGAGCAAGAAGCTTTTTGTTTAGAAGAAGAAGTATTTGATGCGTGGGAGAGATTGTTTGAGGCAGATAATTCTGCTGAGGTTCTTCTGGGCATCTCAAGAGATCTACTAGGGCAACTCCAAGTCACCCAGTTTAATAGAAATGGCTTGATTCAGCGAGAAACCGAGCTAAGATCTAAGTTGGAGGATACCACTGAACAGTTGAAAGTGAAGGAAAATGCTTTGGTGGAGATTGAAGTCAGCAGAAAGGAACTTAGTGACTGTCTTTCGGCTCAGGTGGACGGCTTAAGAGCCTGTTTGAAGGAAGTTCAAGATAAACTAAATCTTGCCAATTCCGAGAATTCAATTCTTCGGGACAAGGTGAGTTCACTTGAGAAGCAGGTGGAAGAATCTGAAACTGCTAAGGGGTCCGAAGAAGGAAGTCAGGAAGAAACTAATGTTGCGGTCTGTAGAATGTCAGAAATGGAAAATCTTATTGAAGATCTTAAAGAAAAGTTATCAGAAGCAGAAAGCAGAGTAGAGAATGCAGAAACCAATTACAAATCACTGGAAGTTACGAATAAGGAGCTTAATGAAGAGTTAGTTTTTCTAAAACGCAGTTGCTTGACAGCCGAGAAGGTTGAAGCACTCGAGTGGCAGTTGAAGGAGTCGGATAATCTACTACAACGTGCTGTTGCATCAGCTGATGCTAGTGAGGAGAAGCAAGCCATGTTGTATTCTGCTATTAAAGATATGGAGGATATAATTGAGGATCTGAAACTTAAAGTTGCAAAAGCTGAAAGTCGTGCTGATAGTGCAGAGGAGAAGTGCATCATATTATCTGAATCCAATGCTGAGCTAAACGATGAACTGATTTTCTTGAGGGGGAGAATGCAAGGCTTGGAGGGGTCCTTGCATCATGCTGAAGAGTCGAAACTAGCAACTGCCAAGAACATTGGAATTCGGACCAAAGTTATTGCTAATCTTGTCATGCAGCTGGCAATTGAGAGAGAACGCCTCCATAAGCAGGTAAATCTGTTTGTCATGTGCATACATCTGTTCAAGATGGTCCTTCCTCATGCAACTCAAACTGATTAAATTTTTCATTGTAGTTCCTCCTGTATCAGTTTGCATGATCTGGTCCCTATTCAAAATTGATGATGAGTAAATGAAATACGTTCTTTTTGTGCAGTTGAAGTCGATAGCAATCGAGAACGAAATTTTAGTGGTGAAGTTGCAGCAGACGAGCAAGGGTTCGACTGTACCTAGAAACCACGATGTTGGACAAGAAGATCCCGCTTTTGAGTTTCCTGTGGCTGCATCTATGAGAGAATGCAAAGAAATAGAAAAAGAATCCTTAGCCACCTCAACTTTGGTAGTTTATCGTCCTTGTACATGCATAAACTTACATCTTCAAATATTTGGATGGAAAAACTCATATTTTCTGTAGTTCTCTTTTCCTTTCTACTATTATCATGTATCTCGACCACTTCAGCAATTTCATCCATAGTACAGGTCTTTTTGCTCTACACAGCATAATCTCTGTCTTCTGATGATATTAATATGTACATGGAATAATTGTATTCTACAGTCCTGAATTCTTGATGTGGATGTTCCACAAGGAATAACTGTTGTGTGACATTCGTCCTCATCTAATGTAGGTAGATGACAAATCCAAAGATCCATCAGCAGTCGGAACACAAGCAGAGCCTGGTGAAGTAACATCTCAGCTTGACACTGTGAGGAGGATAGATGCAGGATCGCTCAACTACAAGCATGTTCTTTTTGCTGGGCTGATAGCGCTAATTGCATCAGCAGCTTATGTGTACCTACAGCAGAACGTTCCTTGAGAGAGCTTTTTTGCGCCCTGGAGAGCGCTTACAAGTGTATTATTTTTAGGCTGGCTTTCTGATGCAAGTAACCACCATCTTCCAAGTACGTTACCCTGATCAGTTTTGGATTTTGGATCAATTTTTTCCCTTCTATAAGATATGACCGAATACTGTGAAGGCGAGGACTACCAATAAATATCTTGATTATGTATCACGGCCCTTCTATCTCATGGCAGGAGTTTCTGGTAGGATTCATCTGAAAGCGCCGGTGCTAAAGAATCACGTTCGGATACAAGGTGCTCAGTCTATATATAAGTCGGAAGATCAGTTGCCTTGAGTTGTTTGGGCAAGTAAATCAACAGGTTAAGATCGCTCTAGCCATGATTTTGCACTTGCCCAAACTATTGCTTTGAGTCGTTCCCTACTGAGCTCAATCAAATTTTGTACCCCTCGAAACTTTTAGGCGAATCTCGTGCTATGTGAGTTGTTTATCTTCTCTTTTAAGTATGTTGACCGACTCTTGATCACCTATTCAGCTTCTTGATGTGCTGTATTTCCATCTTCTGTATCCGAACTTTTCAGTTGAATATACTAATACGGATGAAATTTTCAATGAAGATAGTGATTGTTTATTCAAGTAATTTGTTTCTCATCGTGGAAATTTAGATAGGTACTTTCTCTTCCTAATTCTGTGTTGACTTAGTTGAAAAGATGACGCTCGAGCTGAGATATGTAAAGGGAGAGAAGTGGCGGATATCAAGTTGATCTTTAAGAAATTTATTGTAGATGAAGGAAAGGAGAAAGGAATAGTATGACTAAAGGTGAGTATTAGAACAACACATGGGAGGGATCGAAGAAAAAAGAGGTTACTGACATAAAGAGTACAGATGGTAATAAAATCAAAGGTTAGAAGTCTGAATTTTGGTCTCTGAAGTTGCGCAATTTTTCTCTGATAAGATTTTTAAACTTTTAATTTGTCTAATCCAGTTTTTCTAACTCCTATCCCAATTAATGAGAGCTGAAGTGTTCGACAAATTCGGCAAGAGTACGATGTCTTATAAAACAAAAGTCTGACGTGGAGAACCTTTTTGCCGGCGTGGATTATCAGCTCATGCATGGGACGAGATCATAACCATCGGACCTTTGAAGCCATGAGATTTCTCGACATGAGCACTAGACGAGCTTTTCGATTCGTACCCGGTTTCAACGAACGTGTCAATTCAAAATAGCTCGATTTGGAAGGAGAGGCGCTTTATCAGAAAATGGTATGCGAGTTCAAGATTTGATCCGGCAAAAATAAAAGTTCACGGACTCGTATGGAAAAATGCATAAGTTGGAGGACCTAAAATGAACTTTTACCAACAACTAAAAGGAGATCGTTGAATAAAAGAATATGCTTGACTTAAAGGTTATGAAATGTTTGTATTTTGAGTACTATGTATGAGAATATACTGCATGATAAGTTCCAATTACGATCATACTCACATTTCGCATAAAAGAGAGTTCAAGGTTCTCTCAATTCTCGAAAGATCTTATTGTATTCTTGGATACCTGGTTCAGAGATTTAATCTAAGTACTTTCTTTTCCAAGTATATGATACGTCCTCCTACAAGTACTCCGACGTGGAAGAGAAAAGGCAAGAGCAAAAAAGTCTGAAGTTTTTTAATTGATGGTCAATTGAATCATAAACGTTTCATTAGTCAATTGAGATACGTTTCTAAAAACTAGTCAAAACACACGTGCGTTGCACTAGATGCCGCATCCTATTATTTTTTGTTGCTATTTATGCATTATTTGGGATATTTTGAAAAGTTGAGGATAGTATTTTGCCTTGTCAACCCTTTGTATGAAAGCTGCTAATTGAATCTTTTTCTTATGACACGAGTACGCGACTTGGGATGCTAAAAAATTCACCATTCTGGCAAATAAAAGATGGAGGAACGGCCTCATTTTGAATGGCAACCAACAAGAAAGAGCATTGGTCGTGGTACTATTCGTGGTAACAAATTTACTGTTGACAATTTTGCTGCTTGTCAAAGGATTCCCGTGAGGAAAAACTTGTCCGGAGAAGAAAGCTTGGACATGCGAACTTCAAGCAACTCTCTGTTCTTGCTTAGGTGGTCTTCACAAAATCGAGCTCGGCGAGGGAAGTTGTCGTGGTGCATGTTCACTGAGTAGGCAAGCAAAAGGTTTGTTTCAGTCTAAGAATTGTCGTTTGTAAATACTACATATAAACTTTTTTGATCCTACAAGGATATAGGTAGACCTGTCAAAATGGGTTTCAAGCCATTTATTAACCCAAATTTGTTGATATCGATCATATATGGGTCACCTCAAATTTGACAGGCTAGTCATAATGGGCTATGAGTTTAATGTGGTAATGTTATGAATCCATTTCCAACCCATTTAATAGTCGGGGCTCATTGTCCCTCTTCGCTTAGTGTCTCTGACACTTCAACGCTCTCCGCTCCTCTTGCAACGCCGCCCTCACCGACCTCTCATCCTCGCTTCTAGGTCAAAATCTTTTCCCTCTACCCACCCTTCTGTTTCGACATTGCAATTCGGTTCTAATTCACTGTCAATTCGACGGTGGTTTTGATCGGAGATGCGTGAGTCTACGCTTCTGGAATTCTCGAAGTCCGTTGAGCATTGCAACTTGTCATTGCGCGTGAAACTATTTCTTGTCATTTCGCAGTACCAGTTTTCAATAGCATGGTTTGCGCTAAAAATTATTCAATTGAAAGTTATTGATAAGTTCTTGTTCATGCCTGAATTTGCATGACATGGTGTCATTTGAAGTGTGACGGTTTGTTCTGTACTGGCATTTCCCAGTCTCTTTGAAAATATTTCTTCTTTCGATGAGATCATAGCCTGATAGGATCGAAGCGCAGGATCTCAGGGGTCTGGCCTTTTCGAAGTGCAGGAAGTTCATGTTTATCTGGAGCACTTTGCTTCCCCGCTAATTCTGTAGAATCTAATATGACTGAGGAATATGCTGATAGACTATCTGTAAGGCACGAAAATGGCACACCCAGGATCACCATAAACAGAAACCGAAAACACGTTAATGGAGAGATTATCGATTTGCATACCTGGTTTGGAATCCATCGATTTTGACGCGGAATTTGCGACGGTTTCCGAACACGAATTCAAGTGCTTCTCCCCTATCCCTTTCGTTAGAACACTGGCCTAATGAGATTGCCATTCACAAGAAGAAAATTCTCTCTAAATCCTTATGTGAGTCAAATTGTGCATCATCAGATTAGGGGAGGAACTTGAGCGCTATTTATAGAGTTTTCGACCACGGGCCCTCTCATTACGGGCCAGGCCGTACTCGGCCCACACTAGCCAGTCCCATATTAGACTTATTAAGAACCCATATATCTTACCTTTATTAGACCAAACTAATTCAGTTAATTTCAATTAATGAAGCCCACATTAGGAAATTCTTACATTCTCTCACTTGGGCGATATTAATTGAAACAGAACTGTGTGCGCACCTTTATATTGGTATAGAGATTATTCTTAATAGTCAATCCGAACCCATAAAGTCTCGAACACCGAATCATGGCGATAATCGCATGTACTCACACAGAGCCTTCTATGGTCACAAGTGCTTTCAACTTTACTGATATGGATCCAATATGGTAGTATGACAAATGGATAATACCTCATAACGAGTGATACTTCATGTGTTATCCATTTTGTTAGTCCACATTCTCTCTCCTTAAGTGTCACAAAACCTAGTGTGTCACTAGAGAACATTCTTTATGGTTCCAACGAACCTTCATATGTCTCACCTTGATAGTTAACTGTACTTTATGTGTAACAAGACATATCGTTAAGGCTAATATCAAGAATGCCCCATAGCTTGAACTCAAGGTTTACACAATGCCTCGAGATTTTCATCAAATATATGTACTCAACTTTATAAATTTATATTCACAAATACTTCATTGAATGTAAAGGAGTTGATACATAGTCAAATATTACAAAATGTAATAAAATTATATATAAATTTCATAAGAGCAACATAAAACTAAACATCTTCCACTAATTAACAGTATCCCATGATACTCCTAAGCCCATGTTAATGACATGTCGATCAAATACACAAGGGCGAAGGCCTTTAGTTAGCGGATCTACGATCATATCATCTGTTGAAATGTGCTCTACTGCAATGTCACCATTCTGAACAGTTTCCTTTATAGTTAGGTGCTTGACCTCTATGTGCTTAGACCCCTTGAGACCTTTGTTGTTGTTAATAAATAACACTATAGAGTTATTATCACAATACAACTGTATGGGCCTATCCACAAAGTCAAATACGGCCAACTCCTTGATGAGGTTCCGGAGCCAAATTACCTGAGTAGAGGCCGAAAAGCATGCTACAAACTCCGCTTGCATGGTAGAGGATGTCATTGATTTTTGTTTCTCACTTTTCCATGATACTGCACCTCTTGCTAACTTAAAGATGTAACCTGTTGTCGACTTCTTTTCATCCTAACAGCCAGTAAAGTCTGAATCCGAATACCCAACTAGCTGTAGGTCCTCAACATGTTTGTAAATCAACATATAGTCTTTTGTCCTCTTTAAGTACCTCAAAACCTTCTTGGTAGTAACCCAATGATCGTGTCCTAGATTTGACTGATATCTGTCTAGAAGTCCTGTTGCAAAAGCGATATTTGGTCTAGTACATACTAGAGCATACATAATACTCCCAAGTGCATTAGCATAAGGTACATTCTTCATTTGGGCTTTCTTAAAATCTGAATGAGGACATTGTGACAGACTCAACTTATCACTTTTACTGACAGGAGTAATTCCTAGCTTGCATTGCTGCATGTTGAATCTTTCTAAGATACGATCAACATATACCCTCTGAGATAAACCCAATAGTCGGCGAGAACGATTCCTATGAATCTCAATGCCAAAGACAAAAGACGCCTCACCAATGTCCTTCATATCAAAGTTATATGATAACATCCGCTTTGTCTCATACAGTAAACCAAGGTCACTGCTTGCAAGCTGAATATCATCCATATAGAGTATAAGGAAAATGAATTTCCTCCCACTGACCTTGCAGTATATACACTGATCTACTTTGTTCTCAACAAAACCAAATGAAGCGACAACACTATGAAATTTCAAGTACCATTGTCTAGAAGCTTGCTTGAGACCATAAATAGACTTTTGCAATCTACATACAAGCATATCTGAATCATCGGCCGCAAAACCTTCAGGTTGCATCATATAGACTTCTTCATTAAGATCTCCATTGAGAAAGGCAGTCTTAACATCCATCTGGTGTAACTCCATATCGAAATGAGCTACCAATGCCATGATCACTCTGAAAGAGTATTTAGAAGAGACTGGAGAAAAAGTTACTTCATAGTCTACTCCTTCTCTCTGAGTGAAACCCTTGGCTACCAGTCTGGCTTTAAACTTCTCAATCTTTCCTTTGAAGTCCCTTTTAGTCTTATACACCCATTTGCAGCCAATAGGTCTATGACCTTCAGGTAATTCAACAAGTTCCCAAACACCATTATACTTCATAGACTGTATTTCATCTCTCATTGCATCCAACCACAATTCTGACTGAGGACAAGAAACAGCTTGCGCATAAGTCACTGGATCAGCCACAGAACCGATATTATAATCCTGCTCTCCTATATAGACTAAATAGTCCGGTGGTATAGCTGATCGTCTCTCCCTAATGGATCTCCTTACTGAAGTAGCAACAGCCTCATCCTGCACCTGAGAGCTTTGAGGAACTTTATTAGGAGCTGTCTCAATAACAGGATCCTGAGCCTCAACAGGTTCAGTCTGTGGTGTGGGAGTCTCCACAATTATCTATATGGGAGGAGATAATGATACTACATTACCCACCGTACTATTATCTTCAATAGTCTGTGAGCAACTACTTTCTTTGGCCACATCAAACTCCAGAAACTTGGCTGTCTGTGATTCCACAATTCTTGTGCCTCCATTGAGATTATAGAACCGATATCCCTTTGAATGTTCCGGGTAAGATATAAAATAACACCGAGTGGTTCTGGAGTCCAACTTACTTAATGTTGGATTATATAACTTCACTTCTGTAGGACATCCCCAAACCTTAAGATGGTTCAAGCTAGGCTTACGTCCAATCCATAATTCAAAAGGAGCCAATAGAACAGCTTTAGTAGGTACACGATTCAGAATGTACAAAGCTGTTTTCAAAGTATCACCCCACAGAAAATTAGGTAAATTTGTTCTACTAATCATACTTCTCACCATTTCCATAAGGATGCGATTGCGCCTTTCGGCTACACCATTTTGCTCAGGACTCCCAAGCATAGTAAATTGAGCCACTATCCCAGAATCCTCTAAGTATTTGACAAATGGCCTTTAAGCTGTCTGGCATCGCCATGCTTGCCATAATACTCTCCACCTCGGTCAGATCTAACAACCTTTATGACATTTCCCAACTGCTTCTTGACTTCAGTCCGAAAAATCTTGAACTTGTCAAGAGACTCAGACTTTTCTTTAATCAAGTACATATAGCCATATCGAGAATAGTCATCAATAAATGTGATGAAATAAAAATTTCTACACAAGATTGTCGTATAGGGTCCACTTATATCAGTGTGAATAACCTCCAACAGGTTAGAACTACAGACTGCAGTTTTCTTCCTTATCTTGGTCATTTTATCTCTACAACAGTCTACACATGTCTCTAGGTCATTTTTAAGAGCAGCCAGGATATTAGTCTTTATTAACCTTTCTACTCTATCCTTAGAAATATGACCAAGCCGTTTATGCCATAATGCATAAGACTGTTCTTTAGGCAGTGGTCTCTTGGAAACAACCTTTTCAGCTGTATAAGCGACGTATATGTCATTGGGAGATAAACACAATCTGTACAATCCATTGGACATATAACAACACTCATCCTTATTTGAATTAAGAAACAAAGAAATAACATTGTTCTTGATTTCAAAAGAGTAGCCATACATGTCCAAACACGATACGGAAACTAAGTTCCGTCTAAAAGAAGGTACATAAAAAATGTCTTTCAATATTAATCTAAAACCAGAGTCTAGAATCAATATAACATCTCCCACAAACACAACATCGGCTTTCTCGTTGTTTCCCACAGTGAGTTTTGATTCATCATGATTTGGCTTCCTCTAGTTTATGAATTCCTGTATGGTAAACGCAACATGATTAGTTGCACCGCTATCGAGCCACCAAGAACTGGATGGTGCTTCTGATAGGTTGGATTCACAAACAAGTGCCAAAGAATTATTACCTGTAAGCTCACGTTTGGACAACCAAGCTTTAAACTTTTCACAGTCCTTTTTCATGTGACCTTTCTTCTTACAAAAGAAGCAGTGATCACTATTCCTTTTGAAGGATGTTTTCTTTGGACCCATATTGTCAGATTGACCGGTAATGTCATGAATACATTTATGAGTACGATTTCTGGACTTCTTATCCTTCCTTTTATGGGAACCAGAAACATATAAGGCTAGATGCCCATTTTCCTTCTTAAGTTTCTCTTCCTCTGCCACCACCCTTGCTATCAAGTCATTAACTGACCAAGTCTCATCTTGGAAATTATAATTTGTTTTTATGATCCCAAAATCATGTGGAAGGGTGTTCAGGGCTTGATGCACAATGCAAGCATCAGGAATTAACACATTAAGAGCTTGAAGCTTTGTCTTTAGGTCTACCATCCTAAGGACGTAATCTTTAACCCCAGCAGTACCATCATACTTCATATTGAAGAGCCTTTGAAGAAGTGTACCAACCTCAGCGTTAGATGAAATGCGGTTTCTAGCCTCTAAGGCTGCCATCATTTCCTTAGCAGTACAGTCAGCTGGCAAACCACTTTTCAAGTGTTCTTGAATGGATTTCCTTATGGTCAATAAGCAAATCCGATTGCTCTTTTCCTAGGCAGCATAGTCCATTTTCTCGGCTTCAGTATTGGTGGCCGTGATATCTGCCGGCTTATCCTTTGTAAGAGCAATGTGAACATCTGCCAGCTCCATTCCAAAAAAAAAATAAAATCCTCTTTTCATTTCTTAAAGTTCAACCCAGTAAGGACCTCAATGGAAATGGAATTGCCGTTTACAGAAAAGGTGACTGGAAAACAAACAAACAATATAATCAGCATCATGTGAGTACTTATCTAAAGAGTTACATACATCATCATATAATCACCTTTGGGCAGAAAATATGATATGCAGTTGTATACTCTTCACATGATAGCGGCCATGAGAACATGTGCTAAACTTTCGTGAAATCACCACCTTTGGGTGTATGAACCATTAAGATCAGTCATTTCTCAAGCACATGCTATACATGTACCCCTCCGTGAACCAATACAAGATCACCTCCTTTGGGAGTATGATCACACAGTAGAACATGAGACATCCCATTATAATATGAGACCGATATTTCTCAAACCTAGTCAAGTGTGCCGCTTTAGCGGTCACTACCCAGCTGAATCTTTGAAAATCTCTCATACCGCGGATATAAGCTTTATGTATCACATTCACTATATACATGTAATGCTAGGCATAAAGACAGGGGCGTATGTCTCTGAAATTACATGTTATGCTAATTATATTATTCCATTCATTGATAGACAATGAATTACACTCTACATAGTCCTTACGTGGTGATATACATGTGAGCTATCATATGTATTTCCAAAACCATAGAGAAATACAAGAAAATACGCAAAAATACCCTAAAAATACACGTATATAGGGTTCTATACATATTTTCACCTCTTTAAAAGCTTCAAACATGTAAAATAAATATACCACAATGTAGAGGATCTCGATACGAGGGCGTCGGTACCAAGAACGTCCAAAACGGACGTCGGACGCTCCCTCATGTGTCGCCGGAAGGCGCGGCGCGTATGCACGTATTCAGCCGGTCAAACCGGTCTGAACAGCCGGACCGACCGGTCCACCGGTCAACGGTCAACGGGCCTGTCCGACCGGTTGACCAGTCAGGTCAACCACAGGGTCGGGTTAGAACCGGGTCGGGTCAACGGTCGGGTCGGGTCAGATCCGGATCAACCGGATCTGCGCGTCGCTGACGTCATGATGACATCAGCATGCAGTTACCGGCGAAGGGACGCGCCGGTTCCGCACGGCTGCGCGTGGCCGTCACGCGCTGCCGTGCCCACGGCGCATGTTGGCCTGTGAGGGCGCGTGCGGCAGTTCCCGGCGACGTTCCGCCCACCAATCTTCTCGTCTCGACGAGTAGATTCCAAATATGTAATAAAATTTAACTTTTATTGGACAAAAATTTTCAAAAATGGGTAAAAACCTCTCGGACATAACGAAGACGGTCCTAATCCGCATGTTTTGGTTCTAATCTATGGCAGGCTCTGATACCAAATGTAAGGCGCGAAAATGGCATGCCCAGGATCACCATAAACAGAAACCGAAAACACGTTAATGGAGAGATTATCGATTCGCGTACCTGGTTTGGAATCCGTCGATCTTGACGCAAAATTTGCGACGGTTTCCGAACACGAACTTAAGTGCTTCTCCCCTATCCCTTTCGTTAGAACACTGGCCTAATGAGATTACCACTCATGAGAAGAAAGTTCTCTCTAAATCCTTATGTGAGTCAAATTATGCATCATCAGATTAGGGGAGGGACTTGAGCGCTATTTATAGAGTTTTCGACCACGGGCCCTCTCATTACGGGCCGGGCCGTATTCGGCCCACACTAGCCAGTCCCATATTAGACTTATTAAGAACCCATATATCTTACATTTATTAGACCAAACTAATTCAGTTAATTTCAATTAATGAAGCCCACATTAGGAAATTCTTACACTATCTTCACTATCACATCGGATAATTCGTTTGGATTTACGTTGGATTTAGTGACAAGATATAAGCCCACTGAACAAACTGCTAAAATTAATGTCTTGATTTCGAATGCGATAGATTGGGATCCAACTTAAAGTTGAAACCCATTTCATGATTTGTAGACGTTCCGTAACCTGTTTATATTTAACACAAAACCAAAGTCGGAATTTGTTTCATGATTTATGGCTAGCCTAGCCGTACTTTTACCACTTCCATCGTGCCCCCATCCATAACCCGACCCCCGAATTCTCTCACTAACTCAACGAGTCGGTCAATGGAGCCATCTATTCTTCAAAGTCAACAATTAAGGAAAAAAAATAGCTAAAAATGGCTTGTGGGTTCGGTACTTGTCGCTCCATTTGCATTGCATGTAAATATGTCAAAACGAATTAAATGAGTCAATTTGGATCGAATCATTTTCGATTTTACCCATTTGTTTGATGGGCCTAGATATTGGGGAGATTACCAATTCAGTCCTAACACGTTGGATGAATGATACTTCAGTCTTGGACTTTTGCCAATGCAATTATAAATCTATGCCTAAAATTTCAATGTAATATTTCCAGCCAATTACTACCGGAAATTGCTAACGTTCCACAAATTGTTTAGTCAGTGTGCCACGTAGGATGACCAATAATGATCGGATGCTACTTTAGCAATTTCCATTAATAATTGATTGGAATGACTATATTGAAATTTCGTGCAAATGTTTATGATTAATTGGAAAATTACCCCAAGGATATAGAGTCTCAGTGGCAAGAAAATATGGACCTCTTATTGTGAATGGCTATTCTATAAAACCCATAAGAATGACTCATTTCATGCTTTCACAAAAGCTTGCAAAAAGGATTCGAAATGAGAAAGAGCTCTTGCATGAGAGCTGATCATGGGGAGAACTCGAATCCATAATTTTGATCTTGAGAAAGAACTCTTGCAATAGAACTGATCATGGGGGAGAACTTGAAAATCATAATTTGATTTCTTATTGTGATGGGCATGGTATCGAGTCCATATACTCCACAACAAAATGGTATACAGATGAAACGAGGAGCAGGATTCAAAGGAAGAATAGAACATTACCAGACTCCTACTTTCAAAGAAAGAACTCGTTATGAGGGAGAATTTGAAAACCATAATTTTGTATCTTACCGTGATGGGCATCATACCGAGTCTATATACATCACAATAAAATGGTATATCAATGAAACAACAGGGTTCAAAGGAAGAATAGGACGTTACCGGACATGAATTAAGCTAGGCTACCTTTTGTTTTGGTCAATAAGCTAGGCTGCTTGAAAGTAGGATTTCAAAGTATTTTGGACAGAAGCAGTAGTGATTTTCGATGATGGCGGAATCAGGTGTACAACAGCGGAAGAATACGAAACTGCAAAAGATAAATCTACAGTATACCGATATTTACACCCTAGTGAAAATTCTTGTACGTTTTTGGCCTTTTATCTATATTAATTTATTGATTTTTAATGTTACATTGAATCCTTTGAGGGCTAAAGTACAACTTTAGTTCTCTAAATTTCAGCATTTATGCGATTTGGCCATCTAATTTTTTATTTTGTGCAATCAGTCTTTATCTTTCTCAATTGTGCAAAAGCCACCAAAAATCACAAACTATGCCCACTGTTAAACATTTACCCTAAACTTTTTTCTGTGACACAAAAAATCTCAAATTTATTCTTGTGTGACACATTTACCGTTGTTGACATAATGTTCACGTGGCTTAAGTGAAATAAAAAATAACGTTATTTTGACTAAAAAATATCTGACGGAATTTTGATGGATGATAAATGTGTCATATAGATACAAGTTTGGGATTTTTTTATGTCACAAGATAAAGTTTAGGGTAAATGTGTTACAGTGAGTATAGTTTGGAGTTTTTAATGTTACAAAAAAAAATTCAGGGTAAATGTGTCATAGTGAGTATAGTTTAGAGTTTTTTTGTGGCTTTTTCCCTTCTCAATTTGTACAATTTGATCTTCTAAATTTTTTTATCCATCTACCGTAGAAAAGCAAAGAAAAATTAGGGCGTTAACACCCTTATCATTATCTAATGATATGGATTATCGTATACTGATTTTCACGGCTAACTTTTTTAGCCACGCCGGCATATGCCGTTAACTTGAAATTAGCAAAAGGATGGCATCGAACATTTTGATATACTATAGGGGATAAATTGAACATTTATTAGTAATTTAGGCACGATATCGAACTAATTAAAAGTAATGGGACTACAATTTGTGTTATTTTCCTTCGTATTCCCCGCGTGGGACTGTGAACTCAAACAGTGTTATCCCAGCGTGAAGGCGAGCTCAGACTTTCAGGTCGAGCTCGTCCGTCTATGCTCCGCCACACTCCGCAGAAGCTGAGGCTTCCGCCGCCGCCGCCGCACCGTCGCCGTCGCCCCGGCCGGCGGTCATGTCTTCATCGGAATCGGAAATTCGAGCCTTCGATGTCCTCTCCGACCTCGACCTCGACGACCTCGTCGATCCACCTCGCTGCTCCGATCCAGACGACGTCCTCGAGATCATGCCCGACCGTGCGGACGAGGAGCGACATCCAGGGCTCGAGGCCGAGCACGACGACCGCCCCGTGCGGCCCCCCGAGCCTTCCGCGCCGTCGCCGTCGTCCCAAGTCGCCGGCTTGACGTGCGGCGGAGCAGAAATCATCGGCATCGACTCGGACTCGGGCTGGGAGTCGGAGTATCTGGACTCGGTCGCGTCGGGTTCGCAGCTTGATGTGGGGGAGGAGTCCGATTGGGAAGAGGCGATGGAAGGAGCAGTGGGTGGGATTGAGCAAGCGATGGCGTCGCCGGAGCGGGAAGAGCCGTCGCGAGACCCCGATCGGGAGCTCTCGTTCAGTTTCCCCCCGGAAGGTTCGGGCGTAAACCCTAATTTGGATTCGGATCCTGTGTTTGTCATTGAAGGTGACTATGTTGATACCGATGAGATTTTCGCTGCAGTGGCGCAGCAGATTCTGAGGAACGAGATCGCCAGAAGAGGCGATTCGCCGGCGTCGGCGAGGGTCGTGGAGGACCTGCCCCTGATTACTGTGGGCAAAGAGGGATTGGGAACTGGTGATGGGGTTTGTGCGGTTTGCAAGGACATGTTCGTTGAGGGGGAGAAGGTAAAGGTGTTGCCTTGCGTGCATCGCTACCATCAAGACTGCATCTTGCCGTGGTTGAGGATGCATAACACTTGCCCGGTTTGCCGGTTTGAGTTGCCGAAAGAGGACTTGAGGCTGGGAATGCGGAGAACCAGGAGGGATGGAGGTATGGATGGGGGTGGACTGCAGTGATACGCCAATTTGAGATGTGCAAATTACATGGAAACAGTGTTGTTGACGAATTATCTGAATGGCGATTATCATCGAGCATTTCACTGGCTCAGTGTTGATTGTTTCCAAAAAATGATGTGATTTTTTGCAGAGTTGCATGTATTCCGAAGTTTCATCCAGATATGGTGCCTCTATGTATAGCCCAAGTTGTATTACAGTTGACTGGTTATATATCTCTGTGGTTCTTGCTAAGTACAATGTACAATCGATATGTTCTTTAGCAGTTCATAAACACCATTTTGTGAACCGATTTAGTGCATTTCAACTGGCTTTTCAAGAGTGATGAAAGACTGCGTATGGGTTTCTATTTGAATTTTGTGATTGTGATGTGATATGAAGATGAAAGCTAGTCTTCTGAGAACTTATATTAGTCAGGGCTCGGGAAGGGGTTTTAACTTTTAACCGCCATTAGAATACCTTGGGGGAGGATAGTTCTATAAATTGTTCTTGCAGGTGTTGGAGAAACTCAACAATTCATGTGCTTGACTGGTGAGCATATTATCAAGAGATGGAAGTTCTTGTACAAGTTATAAGAAACAATTATTTTACGCACCAAAAACTTGACTGGCTTTCTGACTCTTGTATGAACTGGTAGAAAGGAATTTATCCATATGAAAGTACTCTAGGTTTTTATTTTAGTCATTACTTTCTTTAGTTTATGGGTTAACAGTTGCTACGTTAAAAAATAATGAGACA
Organism: Syzygium aqueum; assembly: GCA_031216185.1. Lineage (NCBI taxonomy): Eukaryota > Viridiplantae > Streptophyta > Magnoliopsida > Myrtales > Myrtaceae > Syzygium > Syzygium aqueum. The sequence continues at coordinate 13,686,309 of CM062240.1, forward strand.
ATTAAGGTAGCTTTTAGTTTTAGTTTTAGTTCTTGATCAAACTGTTCTGCTTTTTATCAAGGAAAGTTGGTTGAATCGACCAATGTTAAGAATTCTAGACATGTTTTAAGTTACAAACTGAGCTGGTTATTCAAATGCTGTTAGGGTTCGGCCAAAATATGCTGTCAGGGAAAAATATATTTGCTCAAGAAAATTAATGCTGTTAGGAAGAGATTCTTATTATCGACAGACTGTAAATCTGTTAATGTTTTTCGAGTAGGTTTGAACGAAGTCATTAGGATTTTATTTCTGCAAGAGCGCTTGGGACCTTTGCAGGCACATAACTTAATCAGAGAGGGAAGGCCATCTTCCTTTACATTGGTGGTTTGGCACTCGTGACAAACTGGACCATTTTTAAGCATTTAGACTTGGTTTCTGATATTTAGATTCAGTTGTTTATTGTAAGTAAGAGTATTTTACTTATTATACATAAGAAGACAAAAGAAACTGGACTTTCCGTCTGAGATTTTTCTCCTGCAGTTTTCACCTTTCTTGAAGGTACTTCAGAAAAACTAAGTCGCGCACTATTGGATGGTGGATATTGGTAAATATTTGCTCTGAGTTGTTATTGCATTTTGACAAAGATGTGCAAAACTAAGCTTTTATGTGTTTTTCGATAAGTAAGAAGAGTTAAAGGTCTGCAAAATGCTTCCAGGGTCGGCAGCATGGTTATGTTCTTGCAAAACCTTGTCTTTGCTCACAAATAGAAAAATCTAGGAAATTACAAATTACAAACAGTGAGCAGCTTTATCGAACACTTAAGGCATTTTTCATTAATCCAATTTTATGTTATGCAATTATTTGTGTTGAGGTTTATCATCAAGTTTATACACTGCCAATGTTTATATGCCTTTTACAGCGGATTTTCACTACTGCAATTCTGGATTTCACTTGCTACTGTTTTCAAGGTTTGATGTCATCTGAGCAATATTGTTCCAGATATTTGTATCGTCTATTGGTTGTCTCAGTAGCAGTGCATTTAGTGTCATCAACAGAGATAATATCATTAGTGATGACATTACTGGATAATTGCTCCTTTGATGTTTCTGGTATGTTGCCCAAGTCGAGATCTTGCCACCAAAAAAAAAAAAATTGGCAGATCCATGACCAGTTATTTAATTCTCCTACATTTTCATTTCTGTAGGCTTGCACAAAGGAAATTATGTTACATCATAAGGGAAAAACAGAAGACGTGTGAAAGTAGAAAGGAACAAAGTTGTCATTTCCGGTGATGGAATGAAGCGCCTATGGCCTCATCGTGTCCACTGAGGCAATCAAACAAAGCACTCACTCTGTCTAGAAACCATTACTGACTCAGTAATACTGAGGTTGTGCGACTCCTGGGAGTGGCTGTCACACCTGCAAAGTAACTCCTGATTCAGGGCAAGAACTTTTAAGAAAGTGGAAACATTTGAATTATTATCACGGTCATTTCAGGTTTGAAGGTTGATGGGGGACTGGGGATGGGGTATTGCAGGAGTGTCTTTCTAATGTTTCCCCGTTTGCTGGTGTTTCTATTCTCTTGCACTCTCGGTCACCTCTTCTTACCCCCTAACTTCGCACCAACTAGCACCAAAACCCTGCATATGCTGGCTCCCGCAAGTACTAGTGCAAAACGAGGTTCAGTTTGGACTAGATATATAATTATTCGGCAGATTTGCTTGATTCGATAGTCTAAAAATCTGTTCTCTTTTTTTTTGGGGGGGGGGGGGGGGGTGTCCTCATCTCGTTTAAATTTGAAGCTAATTTCAACTAAGTTATTGAACTTTCAGGCTATCAACCAGGTATTATTATACTTATGGAATACTTTCAATCCAGTCACTCAATGCATGTTGCATGGGCACATGGATGATTGTTTTAATGGATGGCTAACGGAGCAAGCTGATTAAAAGTACTCGTAGAGGTTAGTGATCTGGCTGGAGGTTTTGGAGTTCTTTTCTTGGCTGGAAGTTTCGAGAGTCCAGTGACCCTATTAAAGTAACCCCAAAGCTGAGAGTGATAACCATGCAATTTACCCAAATTCTAGTAGAGAACACGATGTGAACATGATTTTAATTTTTGACATAACCTTTTGAGAAGCTAATAAGAGTAACTCTCATTTTGGCTAACTTCAGCATGCTCTTGTGAAGTCTGCAGAATACAACTACCTTGTTTTGCTATAGATACTCTTTCTTCCCCCAAAACTACCTTGCGGCACATCTGGATGATGCTTGGAATCTAATCTATAACTGCAGAATTCGTGAAGTTCTCTTTGGACCTAGCTCAATTTACTAAATGATTGCCAGTCTTTTGATTATCAACATTAGAGATCAGATCAGTGGATTGTTTTTGTTCCTTTTCGATAATCTTCAATTTGTGCTGATATGTGAAGCATATGTCAGGTGACATCTTTTTGTTAGCTGTGATCAATAGATAAATTAGATCTCCTCGAACCTGTGTCAGTAGTTCATGGTAGGTTGGATAGCAATTGATCTGCAAAGAGTAGTAAATTATCATGGAGCTTGTGAAAAATTTCTAGGTTGTTTCACCGGGACATTCTCTTCAATCATCTATGCTTAAGAAAAACCTCAAGCTTTGGTTAGTTAAACATTTCCAATCATCTCCTAGTACCCGTGGGATCTTCCTTTTGCCCTCGCACTCAAGCATTTGGATCTGTGATTTGATGGAAAAGATATCTCAGATAATATCTCGAGCACCGAAAGGTGCGGAAGGGAAACAAAAAAGCAAAAGAATTGGTGAATCAAACGACAAGCTAGTCGAACATAGATAGGTGCGGGCGGTCGAACGTTGTCTGGGGTCATCGATGCATGTTGCAGCATATCGCATCATAGGAGAGGTAGCTGTATCATTTTTCAAGGAGTGTTGTATCATCAGGGAAAGGATAGAAAGCGAAAGCGTGAAATGTCCCTCCCGAATCTGATAAAAACTCTTTCTTCTTTTCCGTCTAAATTATCTGTCTGCCTAGAACAGAAAGTGCATTTGCTTTTGTCCTGGTAAAGACTTGCCATCCACAATCAGCTTTTTTTCCCCTGCTATTGTTCATTTGAACGAAAAACGCTGTCCGTGAGGCCAGCCCTTCATTGCTGGAGGAAATGGCCCCTACATTTCAGCACGTTTCATTATTTTATAAGAGCACTGTCTTAACAGAAAAATAGAAAAGATATTTGATTTTATGTGGATTAGCTTGCTGCAGGAGTCGTGTAAACTGTTAATACATGAGTTTAGGTCCGGCTTTGCTAATTGGATTAGGTACTAAAGTTCAAGGCTTAAGAAGATTCTAAGACTAGAATCCCTTTCCGTTGTTTGGGTGACTAGGAAGATGAACTTCCCTCAGCCTCTCGTTTTGTTATCATTTCTTTATTGGCTTTGCCCTTATTTTCACCAGCTCTTCAGCCATCTGCTCAACCCTAATTCGAGCACAGTAATCAAGAAACGCCACTCATTCTGAAAACACAGAATTCATTAGTCGTAGCAGTGGCGATGGTGAACAGTGCTTGATTGCGCTTTAAGACTAGGAATGAGCATAGTTCCAGGTAGAACTTGAAGCTTGAAAAATTGACCGGTGGTGGGAACCCGTAAGTTTCAAATTTTAAGATACACAGAGTAGGTTCCAGGTTCCAAAAATTAGAGAACATGTTTCGACGTGTAGGTACTTAGAACTTCAAATCTAAAACCTAAAAGAGTTTTTTGTGTTTTTTCTTGATCTATATCTTTGTATGATTCTGTTGTGTTTCATGGTGTTAAATGATGAGTATATAATCCAGAATCACTAGTATGAACTTTCATTTTATGACTTGCCAATGTTTCATATTTTTCGCATATCTAAATATAAGTTGTGGTCAGTAGATTATAGTAGTAAGTGGTGTTCATTAAAAGTGATGATTCACTGCAATTGTTCAATTAATAATACAGGTGGAACCTAGGTAGACCTTGGAACTGATATTCGAACCTGTGATATGGTAGGTTTCAAGTTCTAAAAAATGATGAATCTATTAACATGGGTATGTTCTAGGTGGAATCTATATGGAACATGGAACCACTTACCCCTAATATCGATTTACGCAATGATTTCTCATTTTAATTGCATTTATTTGAGCCATAATGCTAGTAAAACCAGTCTTTTGTATTCTCTTTGGTGAATGACAAGCTTGTTTAATATTTTTGCGTTCATTTTCATAATGAAATAAAATAAAAAAGAATCTGTTATACCCTAGAACCTACCTACCCTGAAACCTGTGACAGGGTAGGTTCTAGGTTCCAAGTTCCGACAAGTAAGTTCTAGGTTTCAAAAAATAAGGAACCTATATCTGATGGTAGGTTCTAGGTTTCATTGGAACTTGTAAGGAACTTGGAACCGCTCATCCCGCTCATCCTTACTTAAGACGATTCATAACACGACAACAATTAGCAATTGACAGTGACATGGGCAAACATCGGCCCAAAAAAGTGTGTCCTGTTTGCCCCATGAAAAAGATTAAAAAGATGCCCATTTGCTTAAAATAACCCAAACACCTTTATTATCCACATTGTTAGTGGATCGAGACCTTATTCACAAATACGTAAGCACCCAGTAAAAAATGCGTGCAACTTTAGAATAACTCACCAAAATATTGCACCCCACCCACCATTATAATTCATTGTGCCCTAGAGATGATGAAAACATGAAAGATTTTAGTAATCACAAGAGCAACAGGTGGGAAAAGACAAAAGAGGGGGGGGGGGGGGGCGATTGAAGATGATGCAAGCTGATGATGGGGTTTATCCAAGATTCAACCTATCCTTTGCCTAAATCAATCTAATAACATATGACGAAACTAATCTAATAAATTCGTCCACACATTCGACACAAGTGCCCAATCACGATTTTCATTTCCTAATGCATGCCATCGATCTGACCATGGTGGATTGGATCATGGCGTCCTGAGGAATTTGACAATCGAAAACCAACATATCTTGATGGATCCAACGTGACTTTGCCTAGGTCTCCTTAGTGGGGTGCCACATGGCACAAGTGACCTTGCCCTAAAATTGCAACCTACTCGGTGAGTGGGGGAAACCTGAAAAGCCTCTTTAAGCAAGAAGGGAGACATGAAGATTATGAGAGAGAGAGAGAGAGAGAGAGAGAGAGAGAGAGAGAGAGACTTTTGGGTTGAGTTGACAAGTTGAGCAATGAGGAGAGGATAATGGTTTCATGTGGTGCACCGGCCACAAACATACAGGGTCTGCCTACCTCTGCAATGGTGTTTGGGTGGCCATTTGTGGATGTCAATCTGTGATTGGTACTACACGCCAAGGTAAAGGGGCTGCCCTTCACATCAAGTACCCATCCGGGCATAACCTGAGCCGTTATTCTAGGGCGACTGTCGGATGGCCGGACAATTTCTTCATCACTCTGTCAAATGATTGCCGATAAGTTTTCCAGAATTAAATCATGAGTGTAATGGATATCGGTCCTTCCAGTTCTTGAAAGAGTGTCTAGTGAAGCATCGGATTTCAAATATTAATGAGCAATATTAAAAAATACAAGTGTGTTTTCATGTAGATATCAATTACATATCCCTCTATTTTTCAAAATATAGACTTCATACCTCAACCCTAGTAGAGAGAGATGGTGGTCTTGGCTATGACCTTAACGTCTGGTAGCTACAGCCATGAGCCAAGAGTTCGAGCGGACTGGGCCGCGAGCTTAGAGAGAGAGAGAGAGAGAGAGAGAGAGAGAGAGAGAGAGAGAGAGAGAGAGAGAGTGTGTATAAAGAATTGTTGGCGTGCTTTTGACTAGGAAATTGACAAAGTCACCCATGTAAATGGAAATTTTGTTGAAGCAAGGGTTTAAATGTGCATTTACAAAAGTAACTAGTATCTTGGTAAAAATTTGAGTATGTTTTTGGTAGTCTTCCCAAAATTAATTATCTATAAAATTGTCCAAAAAATCCTTAACCTATTATATGGCCGCCAATTTAGTTCTAAATTTTTCAATTGTACCAATTTAGTCTTAAATCTTTCGACAACTTGTCAATTTAGTGCTAAACCTTTCAATTGTGCAAATTTAGTTCTAAACCTTTTGATGATTTGCCAATTTAATCTCTTTGGTCAATTTTGATCGGAAATTGCCAGCGTGGATAATTTTTGCAATTTTTTCTTATTTTTTTTCCTTTCCTTTCCTTTTCTTCTTTTCCTTCTTTATTTTTTCTTGTTCTTTTTTCATTTTTCCTTTTTCCCTTTGCGAACCTTAAGCTAGGGCCGCCCTCGCCATGTTGGGCGTGGCGAGGGAAGCCCACACCTGCCCAGGTAAGGGTGACCCTTGTCGGGCAACCCTTGCCAAATCTGGTGAGTGCACCCCTCGTCCTTGCTTGATTTGGTGTGAGTGGCCCTCGCTTGAGGTCGGCGAAGGGAAAAAGGGAAAAAGAAAAAGAAAAGAAAAGAAAAAAAAGAAAAAAAGAAAGGAAAAGGGAAAAAGGAAAAAATAAGAAAAAAAAATTCAAAAAGTTCAAAAAATTGCAAAAAGTATCCACGTCAGCACTGGACGTGTCATGTAGGACGATTGTTGTTGACTAGATCGCTATGTCAGCAATAGCAGGTCAAAATTGATCGAAAAGACTAAATTGACAAATTGTTAAAAGATTTATGACTAAAATGAAATCATCAAAATATTTATGACTAAACCGGCATAATTGAAAAGGTTTAAGATTAAATTGACAAATTGTCAAAAGGTTTAAGACTAAATTGACACTATTGAAAGGTTTAAGACTAAATCAATCGCCGTAAAATAAATTTGTGACTCTTTGGACAATTTCCCTATTTTGTTTGGGTGGCGATCTGCGGATGTGAATCTTTGATTGGTATCACACGCCTAGGTAAAGTGGCTGCCTTCACATCAAGTACCCCATCCGTCCACTACCTGAGCCGTTATTCGAGAGCAACTGTCGCATGCCCGGACAGTTTCTTCATCACTCCATCAAATGATTGCTAATAAGTTCTGAAAATAACACAAATAGCTCCTAAACTTTATCATAATATTTAATGTGTTTCTTGAACTTTTAATTTATTGAATTAGGTTCCTAAACTTTAACCCAATATGTAATGTGGTTCCTGAATTTTTAATTTATTCAATGTAATTCATGAACTATTGTTACATGTTCAAATTAGTCCCTAAACCAACATTGAATATTGAAAGTCCATATATTATATTGAATAAATTAAAAGTTTAGGGATCACATTGTACATTGGATTATAGTTTAGGGATCACATGAACAAATTAAAAGTTTAGGGACCGCATTACAAATTAGACCAAAGTTTGGGGACCGTTTATGTCATTTTCCCACTAAGTTTTCTAGAATTAAATCATGATTGCATGTATACTGTCCTTCTAGTTCTTAATAGAGTGTAGTTAAGCATTGGCTTTCAAATTGTCATGAAAAATATAAAAACCATGCGTGTGTTTTCATGTAGATATCAATTACATATCTCTATTTTTCAAAATACATACTTCATACTTCAACCTTGTTAGAGAGAGAGAGAGAGAGAGAGAGAGAGCGAGAGAGAGAGAGAGAGAGAGAGAGAGAGAGAGAGAGAGAGACGGTGGTCATGACTGCGAACTCAACATCTGGTAGCTTCAGCCATGAGCCAAGAGTTAGAGCGATCATCGCCGCTAGCCTAGAGCTTGAGAGAGAGAGAGAGAGAGAGAGAGAGAGAGAGAGAGAGAGAGAGAGAGAGAGAGAGAGAGAGAGGTGTGAGCATGAGTAAGAGAATGGTTAGGGTGTTTTTTTTTTTGGTAAGGATGGTTAGGGTGTTTTTGACTAGAGAAATGACAAAGTTATGAATATAAGGAAAATTTTGCTGAGGCGATTATGTAAACATGCATTCTTAAAAGTAGAGGTATTTAAGTGATATGTAGGTAAAAATTCAAGTACGTTTTCGTTTTTTTCCCTATATTAATTATCTATAACACGATAAAAGCATCGTTTGAAACTTGCTACCCTTCTTTTATTTAGATGCTTAACTAGTGGCTTAGAGGCATTAGCTAACAAAATCATGTATAATTGCCATTTTCTACAAGAATGAGTGGGTATGCACAAAAATTTGTTATTCGCTGGCACTAAGAATGACTAGGACATGTGACCGACTCGAAATTGTACGGTGGAAGTGGAGGACCCGGGCCGTCACATGGGCTGTAATGTTAAGCTTTGAAAACTAAAACACAATGCACTCTGATAATTTAAAACTATTAGAGCAAATAATTGCGCCCCAAAGTCATATTGATTTTTTTTCTTTTGAGAAACGTATATCTCAGTCATCTAAATTCTCCCAAACTTTTCAACACGAATAAAAATTTTAAAAATATTTTTGGTTGTGTTGTAACCAAAGTTAAGAATTATGTTTACAATTAAAGGGAAAAATTATCTAAAAAGTCGTAAACCTATTACACTTTTGCCTCTTAAACTAGAGGTATGCAAAAGAACCAGGAACTGCCCAAACCGCTTAGAACCAGACCAGAACCGGTGGCTCCTAAGGGAACCAGTCCGGTTAGTTCCAATTTTTTAGAACCGGTGGGTGCTGGTCCGGTTCTTAGTTCCAGGCATGGAACTGCCTATCCGCCCATTAGGACTAGACCAGTAATATAATAATAATAATAATAATAATAATAATAATAATAATAATAATATATTAATTATTTTTTAAAAAGAAAAATCCTAAATCCTTAAACTAAGCTTAACTCACTCAACATTCACAGCCTCATATTGAGTTAAGAAACACATTATTTCGCTTTCGCCTCACGCTCACTCTCTCACTTTTCTCGATTGATACTCACCTCATCGTCTCCGACTCTCCGTCTCCGTTTCCATCTTTTCGTCTTTGTCCTTGGCTAGTAGAGCCGGTTCCATGGACCAACTCAGGAGTCGGATCGGACCGCCGGTCCGGCTCTCGGGTGGGTCTATGGAACCAATAGACGGTTCCCGATTTCAATTTTTCAGAATTGACCTTTAGTGGGGGGTTACTGGTTCTAGGGTGGGAACCGCTCACCCGGACAATGCTTACCCCTATCTAAACAATTCAATTTTGCCAATCGAAACCTAAATCTTTTCCCCTTTTACCAATTGAGTTCATTTGGCCGCCGTTGATTGAAAATTACTTACATGGACACCGGTCGTGCCACCATCCTACGTAGCATTGCTGGCTTTGTCGTGGATAATTTTAATAATATTTTAATATATATTTTTGAATTTTTTTATTTTCTTCTTTTATTATTTTTTCTTTTTACTTGTGGCTAGTATAGGTCGCCAGACCCTTAGTCCGCCTCGCCCAGTGGCCATGACAATTGCAAGCTCAAGATTTGGCAACCATGGTTGCAAGTCGAGCTTGAGTAGTTAGAGGCAAGACTCGCCTATTCGCAGCCACCATGGCCACGAACCCAAAGCTCGAGCTTGAGTGACCATGGCAGCTGCAAGCTCCAGATTTGGCGGCTATGCCTCGCTCGGGACTGCGACCCTCGCCACAAGTAAAAACCTAAAAAAAATAAAAGAGGGAGGCAATCGGAAGTTTGAGATTTGATGCCCTGAGCTCGAGCTTGAGTGACCATGGTAGTTGCAAGCTCGAGATATGGCCTCCATGGGCGAGGTCGAGTGAGGGGTGATGCGACCCTCGCCGGTAGTCGGTGAGGGTAAGTAAAACAAAGGTAAATAAAAAAAGAAAAGAGAAGAAAAGAGGGAAAAGAGAAGAAAAGAAAAAAAAGAAAAAAGAAAAAGAAAAAGAAAATTGAAAAAATATTAAAATATTAGTAATTGTCCACGTTAGTGCTGGACGTGACATGTAAGATGGTTGACGTTCACGTCAGCGATTTCCAGTTAAAATCAGTCGGATGGACTCAATTGACAAAATGTGAAAATGTTTATGACTAAATTGACAAAATTGAAAGGTTTATGATTGAATTGACAAAAGTACAATAGGTAAAGAACATTTTCGATAATTTTTTCGCAATTTAATAATAGACTATCTCCGGTCAGTATGCCAATACTCGAAAACAACCTTTTTCGTAGTTTAGATTTCTAAAAGTGACCGCAATTTTCCTTAATTTTTAACTTGTAAACAACTTTCTCTTTGTGATGAACAATATTTTCAGTAATAATTCACTTTTAAATGAATTGAAAACACAGAGCGGTATCAGTTTTCTCATACTAAACGGCCCTTATCAGTCTCTGTTAAGAAGAGATTAAGTTTCACGTCAGTTAGCTGATGGCTTCACTAGCAGGTCCTCATCTCTATCAGTAAACCTAACCCTAGTTTTATATTCACATGTAATACGTGTACGCACATAATTTTCAACATAAACTTTTGCCTCCTACACATTTTCTCAACATACAAGAAGTTATTCGTTCTTTTGCAGATATAATCCGGTAGAAGTGCTTCAGTTGTAACTTATTTCGTATCTTCTCATTTGTCAATTAATTATGCATGTGAATTATTATTCATATACAAAAAATTTGATGATATCATATCCATATATACAAATACACACAGTATTGCTATAAATTTTTCTTATTAAATAGCACGTGCTAGTCACAGAAGTTAATTGTGAGATATGGTATAGATTACTCAGTCTTCTTTTACATTACCCATTATATAAATGCTTTATCTAAAATGGTCCCCATATTGATATACAATCTTTTTCCAATGATAATATACTTGATATAAAGTCATGATAGCATCATTTTTTATTTTATTTACAAACACCATTTTTATGTACTTTAAAGAAAATGAGAATATGTACTTGGTAGTGTTCCGAATCATATAATTTCACTTCCACATATTAATAAAGAGGTCATGGACTTTGTTTATAGGTGGCAAAATGGTTACACTAACACTAAATTCGATAGGAATATGAAAAGTGGTATTTCATTCTCACCAGCATAATTTTGACCGTTCTTTCTTGGGATAAAAGTACAATGAAAGTTTTAAAATTTGTCAATTGAGTTCAAAAACTTTCAAAAAATATAATTAAGTTTAAAAACTTGTTACGAAAGTGCAATCGAGTTTTGAAACTTTCAAAAAGTACAATTAAGTCCTAAAAATTATCACAAAAGTGCAATCAAGTTCTAAAATATTCAAAAAGTACAATCAACGGAGAGTCTTGATTGGATCGATTTGATAAGTTTTAGGACTTGATTACAATTTTTGAAAGTTTTATTATTCAATTGCACTTTCGTGACAAGTTTAGGATTTAATTATATTGTTAAAAATTTTTAGGACTTTTAATGCATTTATTTCTTCTTTCTTTCTTTTCTTTATCTAAACCCAAGCATGGGAGGAAGGCTTCGAAATTTTGATAAAATTAACCAAGCCAATTTCAAAAGAAAAAAAAAATGCTGAACAAAATGAATTTCAACAAAAAATTATCATCTCCAATTAGCCGCAACATTTGACCAAATCAATGAGAGCATGATCCTTCTAATGTACCTTTGTCCAATAATTCCCCCGACATAGGCGCCCAACACTTTCAATTCAATGGGACGATTTATGTACAAACCTCACTCATACACATCCCCATGATGAGACATTCGGGTGATATCTTTTTCATAGGATCATATCTTTATTTGTGATACAAATTATCCAAAAAAAAAACAAAAAAATGAAGATGAACCCTTCGAGCACAAAGGACAAATGCACATCCGTCCAATTTTTATAAATTTATTTTATTTTCGACACAACTTGTTTCATGAGGTGTTGGGAACTTGGGAGAATGTAATCGATCAATCACCCAGACAAGAAGATAAAGATGTGTATGTATGTATGTGATGATGTTATTGACTGGTAACTTGCCCCACTCAGTCCTACTTGCGTTCGAGGATTATTCTTTCCGTTTTGCATTTCTGGACATGGATGCATTAGAAAGATTTTACTTGCAAGTGCTAGACTATGCCAACTCAATATAAATACTGTACTTTTTTCCTTTATTTATTATGTGAGAAACCCATTTTAGACAAATAAATGCAAGTTCATCAAACGTCCTATGAGAATATTTATAACGCTATATTGATAACCCGATTTATCGTTTCTGATCTTTGGTGTTCTTGCACTTTCCACACTACTTAAATTGCGAAACATATAATTGCATCTGTCATCTATCAATCAATGTCAATACAAAATCGTTTGAGGAATTGCATGATGTAGCAAAGGAACATGGAACAAATTCTGCTGCTCGATCTTGGGCAAAAAATATCTTTGTTTAGAGCATATTCTTACGATAGATCTGTCTCTTCTCTTTGCGACTCTTTTTAAGGTATCTTCCACTTTTTCTTATTCTCTAATTTTAAACACGAAACTGGCAAACGGTTGTCCTTCTTGAAGCCTAATTCTATACGGATAAACATACGGCCATGAGTGGCCATGACAGATGAATGACCTTCCCGGTGTGCTATTATTTATATTCAACAAGTTGGACAAGAAAAAGACACCACTTACGGATCTTTGGCCTGTTTTTCTCTTCTCCCCTCTCCCCCCACGCTCCCCCCTTCCCTTCCACCCCCCCCCCCCCCCCCCGGGGCCCGCTCAAAGTACTCATATCTGATTGAGATCATATGATGTGATTAATTGGGGGGACCCTTCACCTTTATCTGCGTTCATGCAAATTCATTAGTTGTTGCCTCATGTGGCTAGAAATTTGCCAGAAGCTGCTCCTAGCAATTTGGACATTTTCACTTAAGCCAAGACGCTTGAGAGTATTCACTTTAACCACGCAAGATGACGATCATTTGAAGGTGGTCTTACTTATGAATAGCTTAATAAAGTCTCTCTCACCCCACTTGATGTGTGGAACTGTGGAACATTACACTTCCACTGCTCAATAAACCGACGGACTTGATGTTGGCTCATACCCCGGCTATACTCTCCCCCAGTCTTCATCATTCTAGAAATCTGTTGTGAGCAGCACCTCATCTGAATCTTCTCGTCTAGGTGATCGCTCCTCTGCCTTAGTTCGGATCAAATACCATCCACAAATCACTTATCCATTATAGGGATCCTGCTCTGACACCATTTGTATTGATCTCTTGAATCACGTAAGCCAAATCGCAAATGGAGTACTCACATAACCACACAAAGTGGTGAGCAGTGATCTTCCCCCATCCTATCCGATTTTGGATTTTGTAATGTTAGAATACGATCCCATCGGTAGGTTATATGCTTTATTTAATGAGGAGTTTACCAATGCAAGAAGAACCGAGAGTTTTAGAGAAAAATGATTAACAATTGATATTCTTTTTCTGTATTCTAATCCCTATGAAATTAGGACTGCACATAGGGCGGGGCGGGGCGGAAATCATGTTCCCCATCCTCGCCCATCAGCTGAAAACCTTCCCCGCCGCGTCCAAGGCGGGATGGGACAGGGCCAAGCCGGGGCTTTTTTTTTTTGGCAGGAAACTAAACTAAGGCTGTCCTAAAACTCAAGAAATTAAGGATGATAGATCAAGTCTCATTGCGCTCAACTTTTCCAAAACACCCTTTGCAATGGTACAACGAAAGTTCTCCACGTCAGGATGTGCAACATTGTGACTGCTGCCTAACTGCAACACCCACAAAAAAATGGCTGCCAATGGCAAGAAAGGAAAGACCCTCGCGATCAGCCACAGGCAATTAACAAGTGAATGGGACTGTGTTAATGTCTGCTTTTAAGTGGTGAATGAGTCACCACTTCACAAAAGGAATTTCTAGTTGTAGGAAAGATAGGGCCTCCTCCAACCCTCCCTTCCTGCGTCACTTCCGTACGTCAGTAAGGTTCATTGGTTAAGAGCGTTGAAGGGAACCATGTTACCTGGATTTGGATTGGCATTCAAATCTCCACCTAGAGATTAACTTTTCTTTACATCCCTGTTTTGATAATTTGAAAAGAAAAAAAAAGCACTATGTTTATTAAGGGTGCATTTGTTTCGCGAAATATAAATGAGTTGAAAAAATATTTTCCAAAAAATGATTATTTATATTAATGCTTATAAAAATGAATAAACCAAAAATATTTTCATCGTGCATGAAAATGTTTACACACAAATTATTGTCGACAATAAAAATATTTTTAATCAATCAATTATTTCAAACAATACAAACGACTTTTTGTGGAAAATGTTTTTAAATCATTTCATTTTCCAGAAAAATAAACAAAGTCTAAGACTAATGTCATTTTGATACATTAGCTTTGTATGTCAATTTTAGTGTAACAAGACTCATGGACCTTCGTAGCCTAGTTTTCCATTGGTAAACTCATTAGATAGGCCAATACAGTAGCTCAGCCTCTGCTCATATCCCTGGTTGACACGCAGGTCTACGTGTATTTCTCAAGTGGGGTTGACTTTGGCATTTCTTGAAAGCTTTCATTTTCTCATTTATATGAATATTAAACTCGAAAACTTTAATTAAAAATCGATAAAGAACTTTTGAACCACATTACATTTTCATTAAGAGAAACCCAAGAGCGGATAAATATGAGACGTGAGGAATTAGTCAAAGCGCTCTAACTAGGATATATATCGGCTTAAAATATTCAATTAAAGCATAACGGCACGATCTAAAATAAAATTTATTTCTTACTATTTACTCGTTTTTACTCAACCACACGATTACGCTATCCATATAATTATACCACCCACAATCTGAATTCTCTCGCCTTCTCTCTGATGTAAGCAAGCTTTTTGATCGCAGAAAGGAGGATGGTTTTCCACATTTCAGATCTCATCCACCATGTAATGATTGGTGTTTTTCAAGTGCTCGCAGGCTCAGGTATGACCATGACATGCCCCATAGGAGCCAGGAAAATAGTTTATGGATTACTGTTTAGTTCATGCGCCACATAAAGGACAATGTAATGGTCACTACATAACATAAAATGTGCACATAATCTTGCATAAATATTATTCCAAAACTCTTTTCTGACGTACGATAATGGCAATCAGTGGGGCCACTTCAACCTTTCCTCAGCCTATAAAACCACGCTCTTGCAATTTGAGGGGTCTCTCATTTTTCTAAACACCAACTTGATCAAATTTGAACTTCATCCTCTCTAAACTCTTGATCTTAGGAAAAAAGAACAGATGGAGCCCAGTGGAGTGTCAGGATTGTATAACTATTGCCCTTCAAACCCATCTCCGTACCCATCTCAAATGACAAGTTTGATGCAGGATCAATCTCCGGCATTCAACTTCACTAGACTCTCCAATTCACTGTACAACTTCCAATTCCATTCCCAAGTCCAAGAGCTCAACGGCATCGGCAACGCACAGGCCTCATGCCTCAGCAACAACTCGACCTCGGACGAGTCTGAGGAGCATCAGCTGAGCATCATCAATGAGCGGAGGCAGAGGAGGATGATATCAAACCGGGAGTCGGCGCGGCGGTCCCGGATGAGGAAGCAGAAGCACCTCGACGAGCTGTGGTCGCAGGTCGTCTGGCTCCGGCACGAGAATCACCAGCTTGTGGACA
Organism: Syzygium aqueum; assembly: GCA_031216185.1. NCBI lineage: Eukaryota > Viridiplantae > Streptophyta > Magnoliopsida > Myrtales > Myrtaceae > Syzygium > Syzygium aqueum. The sequence goes on from CM062240.1 coordinate 13,701,810, forward strand.
AGCTCAACCAGGCCTCAGAGGACCACGACAGGGTCCTCCAGGAGAATGTCCAGCTCAAGGAGGAGGCCTCCGAGCTCCGCCAGATGCTCACTGACATGAGGCTGAGCAGCCCCATCTCGGTGCTTAAGGACCTCGATGAGGTCCCGTGCAACGCTGCTTATCTCAGAGAACCGTCAAGCCACTCCATCGCGAGTTCCATGGACTTGCTAGGCTAGATGCGGCCACAAGCATGTGAGATCATAAAAAATTGAAAAAAAAAACTTAGAGAGAAAGAACCGCTTCCGATCCTTCTTGTGGAAAGTGTTGTGCCTGTGTCTTCACCTACCTCTTCTGGAGCTCCATGTATGAGTCTTACTGAATTGACAATAACATTCGCTTGAGCATTATCATCTAATGCCCTTTTGCTCGAAGAGGAGGAATCTGGGCGTTTCAGGGTCAATAAGTCAAAGAGTTCTTTTTTCCTGTCCTGTTGTCTCGTCTTTGCAGATCTAAAGAATTATGTCCTAGTTCGTGTATAAAGGGTGCACCATACCAAAATTCACAAAGTTTCCAATCAAAGTTTGACACCTACGACCTTTATGTTTCAACCGCAACTAAGCCCACGATGAATGGTTCCTCGAAGGAATATAGACGCGGCCCCACGAAATAATTTTAACGGCGAGTCAAGTTACAAGAGATATCTTGTTAAATTATAAGTATTCCACTACTCTTTTGTATTGCCTTTATGGTATATAGAAGTTCCTGAGCTTTAAATCCTGAAACTTTGGTTGTTCTTCCCAATACTGGAATATACTCAATTCGTGGATCATTTCGTCCAGGACAATGGTTAGATTTTGGGGTTACTTCAAAATTTCTTAGCTAAGTGCTCTTGAACAACCCACTTGAAACTACCTTAAAAATGGACTACTGCCCTATCTTCTTTGACTTTTAAAGGAGTGTGGTTGACTTAAATTTCGTTTATTTTTTTTTATGGAAAGTCAAATAATTAGTGTTGTGTTGACCAAGGTAGCTCAAAAAATGTGTGTTGAACTTCATAAATGGAAAAAAAAAGCTTCATAAATGAGGCAATTCTAAAATTGCTCCATGAGTTCATGGTCAATTTTTCACTCTTGAGGATGGTTGCCTCGTTTTGGCGACTTCTCAATCTCAGAAGCACCCATGAAAACAGAGGTTACAAAGATACAAGGGAGATATCCTCGGTCAAAGTTTTGTCAATATTTCATAGCCAAGAGATTGTGTTTTGGGTTATAAATTGCAGAAATTTCAGTAAATAATGTCTGGTTGAATGGATTTCAACTTTTTTACTTTTCTCAAAAATCGTGGTGCACAACACACTTTTGACTCTTTTTATTCTTAACCATATGAGACATTCAACAATATATAAATGTTGACATATATATTTAATCATAATCTTTTTAAATATGAATAGTATATCAAATATCGATGAATAAAAATGTTGCTTCTTCACTTGTGAGAAGTCCAAATAAACAATCCTTTAGTTGTTGAGCTGTGCTTAAATTAGAGAAATTTCCATGAACACTTATATTTGAGAAAGTTGGGTACTTGGAGTGGAGTTGGACTGCGGTGCATTTAGAGGTGTAATTGACCCGAGTCGAGTTGATATAGTACCAAGCTCGAGCTTTGCTCAAAACTTGAGTTGAACTTGATTAAGTATCGACATTTTTGTTTGAGCTTGACTCGAATGAAAAACCATAATACTCAAGCTTGATTCGATTAAGACCTATTTATAAAGAAAATAAGCTCAATCTTAGAAAGCTTGAATAATTGATATATTATTTGATTTTGAGGATTTCTATCACGCCCCGAACCCTATGGCGTGCGACATCCCGCCTCGGTCGTATTTGTGCGGCGCCCCAGGACGCATCACCGACCCAAAACTCAAACACAGAGAATAATACACATGTGGAAGCAAACAACACCGTACATAAATAAAATAATGACCAAGGATAGCAATAAACAAATATCATCATAAACACATACTTACATTAATACAAACTGTTTCCAATATCCGCTACAAGTAAAATATACAAATAAACCAAAAGTGAGTTAACGGCTACTAACAACAAAAAGGGGTACGTGGCCCGGGCGATAATGTACTAAGACTGAAGAGGGCGCTCTCCCAAAAAGCGTTGGCCCTCACTAACTAGGCTCTAAGGTCTACTCTAAGGCACCCAATCCAAGTCGGATCCTGATGACTCAGACGAACTCTCGGACGGCTCAGGCTCAGACTCCATAGATCTCCGCTCGGACTCGATCTCCGACAGCTCCTCTTTTGAATCCATCTCGGGCTCCAGCTCCATAGGCTTCGGCTTCATAGGCTCCGGCTCTGAGTCGGTCTCCCATTCCATCGGATCTTCTCCCTCCTCGGACTCGGTGTCCATCCTGATGATATTTGGCTGGGGGTCAGAATCTACCTCGGATGTGGCACCGGGGATTACCAATTCCCCGTCAGCTGGATGTGGGTCCCACTGGCCATACCCGTCGAACGGGATGTCGAAGGTCCTAAGAGGCCCAAAATGGTCCGCCTCATCCCGGTAACACCAACCAACATAGGGATGAGCCTTGAGCTGCGGTCCACCCTCATCTATCCAAACTATAGTATAATGCCTAATATAAACTTCCCCATTCCAATCGGGGTACTCGGTCACCGAACGAACTATGCTGTCCGAGATCCCAAAACGCAGGGGCACTCCTGCCATCTTCAAGGCCGGAGGTCTGAAAGGTGGGGTTTTAACAACCTTGAGAATAAATCTCAATGAGTAAGCCCTCTAAACCTAAACTAGGCTAACATGCACCTCTAGATAAACTAATAATCAACAAATAGTAAACACTCAAACGACTTAGGTCCTCGGGCCCAAATCAACGTATCATTGACCCTGCATGTTAGGCACATAATAATGCAGAACCAATCGCAATGCAACTACACCAACGCTTGGCTACGACACATGCCATGCGCATGTTTACATTCGTCGCATGCGTACCGAAACTATGCATATGCTCATGCTCATTAATGCACAATTGCACACGTGTCAAATTCCAATTCCTCTCTGACCCGCGTAAAACGCATCAGGTCCATCATTCTCCAATCAATCTCTGGCCTGCGTAAAACACATTAGGCTCATGACACAACCCGCGTGTGGGATGCCTCAGGTTGGCCATCTTCCGGTAATCCAGGCATCTCATAACCACGACACAACCCGCGTTAAACGCCTCATGACAGGTTCATTACCCCGCGTAAAACGCATCAGGGTAATTTAGGCAATCACATGCTCGATGTCATTCGTGCACACCCGCATAATGTATATGTTATGCCAACACCCGTTATGCACAATGTATGGCCAATACGTCCAAAACTCGAGCATTCATAAAATTCCACATTGAACACTCAATTTAACATAACCACATAATCAATTCACACCACGATATGCTCAATTCACCATTTAATTCAATTCGGCCATGGCACATAATTTGGCATTCGAAAACCATGCACTTAGTCATTGAATTTACACATAACAATGGCCCACTATGTCTCTCACTATTCGGCCACACTAAGCACACATTATGGCATTACAAAATCCAACTCAAGCCATGCACAAATCAGCCATTACATAGGCAAACTAAGGCTCACATTGTCACTCACATTCAACCACAATCTAGCCACATTAAGCCCAATCAGGGTCACACCACCCACCCACTAATCAGTCCACTTAAGGCCACTAAATCATCATTAAATCAATCCACCAAGTCACCAAAATCATCACATGATCCACCCTAATCAATGGCTCTAGAACAACCCCTAAAATACCCTAATTAAACCCTAAATTAACCTAGAAATGTACACTAGCCTAATTAGGGTTTAGGGTTGTACTCACTGAGGTTCCTAAGCTCCAAAAGCGGGCTGGACAGGTGGGAGAGTGGGCTGCGTGGTTGCCGGATCACGGTGGAGCAAACGGTGGCGCCGGTGGTCCTCACGGTGGCGGGCGGCGACGGCGACGGTTCCGGTGGTCCAAGTCGGCGAGAGAGGTTGGTGCTGGTGGTGAGGCATGGGAAGTGGAGAGAAAAGGCTGATGGCGGTGGTGGCGATGGTGAGACAGCCACGATCCGGCGGCAGCGGTGCTCGGGCGGCAGCACACAGGTAAGGCGGGGGCTGGCCCATGGCGGTGATGGTGGCGACGACGGGAAGAGAGAGAGAGAGACGGACAAGGGGTGATGGTGGTAGTGACGGGGCTCACGCGGACAGAGGTCGGCTCCGGCGGGCGGCGGTGCGGTCGTGGCTAGGGCTGCTCCGGCGGCTGGCTTTACTGCAAGGAAGGGGGAGTGGCAAGAGGGAGAGTGTGAGGGAGAGAGTAGCCAGTTGAGGTGAGAGTGAGAATGAGGGGAGAGAGAGAGGAGAGTGTTTTAATCAAAAGGGTGAGTGGGGGTTGTTGACACACTTCACTCAAAACGTCCATAATAACCACCCCACTATCTCCATGATCCAAGGGCCACAATTCAACCACCCATCATGTCAATCTAGATCCAATGGCCAAAATTGGTCAACTCCACTCACTTCAAGGGTAGAAAGGGAAATTAGGGTGAGGGAGAGAGGGGTATAATGGGCCTTGATTTTCGGCCACTAAGGAGTTCATGTGACATTCCGAAATTTCCGCCAATTGAAAATTATGAAATAACTGAGTTTTATGAAATGTGCTCGTAGTAAATTCTCGCCCGGAACTGATCATTCCTGGGAATGCTAACCATTAGAGAAAGGCTAATAGGGGAATTAAATTCGCGCGACTAAAAGAAAATTCGATCGTAAATGGATTTCGACCATTAAATCGTAGAATTGATATTTTGAGCCACTATTGGCCGATACAAGGATAATTAGAGGTCCGTTCACCACTGTCCTAGTAGTGGATCGCGGGTGATTTCGTTGGACCACGAAACGACGTGACGAATGATTTTGAAATTATACCGAACGATCGTACCCCTCGGATCAAGTGATTGATCTTTGCTATTTTAATGACAATTGAGATTGTTACTTACTGAACGGACTTGCACGTAACTTGATTTAGTATCAGTCATGAGTCGATTCTGCGAATTTCCCTAGCAAGCCGCCTGTTAGCTCGAGAAACGCTCGAGTTGCGTTTAATAGAATTTAATTATGAAATTTTCGCTCAAATTGGACACCGGAAAATTAGGAATTCACGACGAAATGCTAGGACGATGTGGCACGTGACACGTGTCAATTTTTGGTGCACTTAAATCCTTCGAAAAAATTCGATTTGGGCCAGAAACGGAGAAAGTGACTAAAATACCCCTAGGATTTATTAAAGGACATGTTTTATGGGTTAGGCATTTTGGTCATTTTGCCCTCAAATTTTGATTGGACAATTTTGCCCTTGAACTTTTTGAGAAATTATAAGTATGCCCTTGGATATTTTTATGCAAGAATTGATCTCGGCCGTCGGATCAAGATAAGATCAAATCGGGACTATCGGATTAAAAATATGAGTAAAGGGCGTTTTGGTCATTTTCGCAATTGGTCAAAATATATTATTTGAGTCAAAATGTTGTCTTCCTTCTCATTCTCTCCTCTTCTTCTTCACGTTCAGCCCCCTTTTTTGCCGTGAACCCTTCCCTCTCCTTGCCGTGAACCCTTCCCTCTCCTTGCCGTGAGCTTTCCTTGGCCATTTCTTCCTCACGCTGGCGCCACCGCCTCGCCGCCGCTCTCCATCGCACGCCGGACCGCCCCAAGCCGCCGTACCAGCCCCCAAACTGCCACCACCAGCCGTCCCTCTCTCTCTTTTTCTCTCCCTCACTGAGACCCATTCTTGGCCAAGCAAGACCTACATCGCCACCGGACCGCCGCCGCTCAAGCCGGACGCCGCCGAGAGTCCCCGCCGTGTTCGATATTGTGCCGCCACTCCCCGTTCTAGCCGATTTAGTCTAGAACTAGATAAGTCATACTCTAAACCTGATTTAGGAAATTGGGTATCGCCGGATAATTGGATTTTTGGGTTGAAATCGGAGTTGTTCGGGCAAGGAACATTGGGGTTTTTGATCGGGAATGTGTGACGGGCCTTGAGGATTAAATTTGGAATTTTTGGAGAACAATTTGAGGCGAAATTGAAACCGTGAATCACTGTTCACGAGCTGCGAATCACTGTTCACGGGGCTGTGATGGGTGGTTCAGGACGCAAGTTGGGTTTTTAGAGTCGGTGTTGTATGGCGAGAAAGTTTCGTGAAGATTGGAATTAATCCGGCGCCGTTTAGTTGGAGAAAAATGAGAACTTAGGTGTCGGGTATGTTTTTAATTTATAATTAAGTTGTGGTGATTAAATTGAGTGTGTTGTTGGGTAATTGGTGATTGGATATGCTTGTTGGGTGCGCACGTGAGTTAAATTAAATTAATTATTGGAATTTCCATGTTCTATGCTGAATGTGCACGAGTTACGCGTAAAAGAATGCATGCGCGGGCCACGTGTGATTGGCCAGTTGTGTATGGTAAATATATGTTGAGCATGTGCTTGATTGAGGTTGAAGCGTGGTAAGTGATGATGAGAATGTGTGTGAAAGTGTGAAAGTGCGAGTTTGGGATCGGGCCGAGTATTCTAAACTCGGGTTGCGGTCACATAGGTCTGTTGCATTTGGCACAGGTTGAGGCTTGGAAAAACAAGCATGAGAATCGGTCCGAGGCACGATGGCTCTGGTGAGACCAGGATTGGACCGAGGTACTATAAGCTCGGGTTCCAATCATGTAGGCCTGTCGCATTTGGCGCGGGCTGAGTTGGGATCGGGCCTGGAGCGTGTGATGTTCAGGTCGAGATTGGGGCTTGAGGCGTGAACGGATACGCTGGCCGGATGTGGTGAATGATTGCATTGTACCTGAGGCGTGTACGTTAATGCGGGACACTAGCGAGGAATGTGGAAAGTGATGATGAGAACGAAAGAAATGCACGACGTGAGAAATTGTATATGCGTGTGATTGCGAGTATTATGCCTGATATTTGAAAATTTGGCGCATGTGATTGTGATTGTGAATATTATCTGGAGGGTACGTGATAGCCTAGGTGGGGTTTAGGGGTGAACTTATTGAGAAGTGTTCTCACAGTTGTTTCAACCGAAATTTTAGAACCCCGACAGGAACCATGAATCCCCCACCACCACCACCAGCACGTTTTGGAGTCCCGATGCACACCGAGAATGGAGTAGCAGAGTTTCCCATGCCAGACGACACGACCTGGATTAGGCAGACTATCATCATGTTTATAGAGGTGGGACTACCGTTGTTAGAGACCCACATATTCACGACCTGGTTCTTTAGAGATGCTGATGGAGATGTATTTAGGCCTATCAGGGGTTTTGATGTCCCATATGATTTAGTGGGTGATTGGGATCCATTAGCCGTACCCCCCATAGACGGTGAATTGACTAGTGTGGAAACTAGTATAGCTCAGTCAGTCATGCATCTAGCATTGGGCGCGCAGGCATCGTCAGAGGCCGAACATGAACCCGTGCCCGAAGTATCTCAGGCGGAGGACGACCCGATGGACATAGATTTGGAACCGATTCCTGAGGAAGAACCAGTGGGAGTAGAGCCCGAGGTCGAACCTGAGGACATACCCGACGAGCCAGAGGAGTTGGAAGAGTCTTTAGGAGAACCAGACTATATACCCCCTTTTCCGCAGTACATGGACCCTAACTATGTACCCGAGGTTAATTTCTTCGACTTTTTGGCTGAGGAATATCAGAACGCAGCTCCGGCTGAGTCGGGCGACATTAATCACCCGATCGTGATTGAGGCGGAGCCGGAGTCCTCAGATGATCAGACCATTGAAGGAAGTTCGAAGAGTTCAAATTTGGGTGAGGAGGAATTGGATTCGGAATGGATGCCGAGCAAGGATCGACGAGGCTAGTGTAGAGGTTGGAGTAGGTATTTGAATGAGTACCATTTTGGGGTAGAAAGCCAGGTCACCGATCTTTTTGGATATCGATGGTGTGTGCTGTGGTGTGCAAGTGTATGTGGTGATAGTAAGATGGACTTGTTGTAAGTTATGAATATTTTATAAGTTTTGAATAGAAAGAAAAATGTATATTCTCCCTGATTGATTCCCGAGTTTTAATTTGTCCGGGATTAATTGTTAGTATCCGTTGTGGTTGTAAATCTCTGATGGTGATTGAGGTCGGCAACATTCCTGGGACGTAGCACTAATCGACTAGGTGGGATGTCGCGGGCTCGGCGGGGGCCCGGGGCGTGACAGTTCACCAAAGTCCCAAAATGCCCTTTAAAATTCAGAACCCAAGTTTAGGGCTTAGGGGCAAGATAGTAATTTTCCGATCCCGGGCCGAAATTTCATTTTTCAACCGTACTGATCCCATATATGATTGGCGACACTAATACGATGTCGTCATTATAAAATAGTCGCGTACGTCCGTGAAATTCGACACTCAAGTTCGGATTCAATTCAACGATCAATTTTACTCAATTACAATTTTAGCGTCTCTTACTAACGGGCGGCTGTTTAGGGGTTACACGTATCGACTTAGGGTTACTCGAATCGCAACGGTCTCGATTTTCAAGAGAACGCGAGGGTTTAGCGCTAGTTCCGGGGATCGCGATCGTTTGGAATAAGTTCAGGATTGTCCGCCACACGCACTCTCGGTCGTGCGGAATCACCCGCGATCCAACTGTACGTCGTTGGTCAAACCAAATCCATCACCCTCCTTGGATCGGCCCACATTGACCCAAAATATTCCCTTGTCGTTCTTCGGAAATCGGAGCTCGGCTCACGGTCGAGTTCTTGGGTCCACGTACTGTCTCCTAGTTAGTCATTCCCTATTGGTCAATATTCCAAGAGTGATCAGTTCCGGGCGAGACTTACTAAAATGAAATGAGAAATAAACATTTATTTCATTGATCCCGGATGTGGGTCGAATTCAGGATGTTACACTTTCTGTGCTTTTTTTTTCCAAGTATTAATCATTCTTTGGAAAACATAATATAAGCTCGATAAGGCTCAATTAGACTCATAAACTTGTTGAGCTGAGTATTTTCAAGCTTGAGCTAAACCTGACAAGATACTCAAGAAGCTCGAGCTCATGTCAAGCTCAAACATGCTGATTTCAATAATCAACCATTTTATCTCTAAGTGCATATTTGAACTAATTTGTGTTGAGGCTTGCGGTGCTATTTTTGACCTTGCCTTGTAGTGTGTCAAAAGGATTCGATTCGGCTAGGGAAAGGTTGACTCAGAATGGGTTGATCCTTGATTTGTAATTTATGATTTGATTTGACTAGGGGTTTAAGCGATACGTATCTATTAGGATCAACAATATCTTGAATCGCAAACGAATCTATTGATTTGTTAACAAATCTACAACTTAATATGTGACGCCTCAAAATGTCATGCGTGACAAGAGAACTAATATTAAAACTATTTATTGTTATTATTAAGCATGAGGAGCACAAAAAAGACATTGCATGAGAAATGTGAGTTTGACAAATACATTCTAGCTTTATCTTCCCTCTTCCAAGCAGTAATATTAGTACAAAATGGAATAGAACACAATGCAAAAAGTTGCCTATACAAAGTCATGCTACTACACTATGGATTGATAACCTCACCAATCGACATGCCGTTACCATCGAAACTAGGGAGACCAACTCCCAACCAACTCACCAATGATGTTGAAGTACTAGGTAACAAATCAATGAGGGATCCACCCCAAAATCCCTACATCGATCCATACCATAGAACTACACTTAGTATATATTACCACTTATTCAGGTACAAGCACATCTTGGAATTCGCAGTCAAAATATACAAGAACTCCAAACCTGTCACGCCCCGAACTCCCCGGCACGCAACATCCCGCTCGAGGGTCGATAAGAATATAACACGACGTCCCAGGACGCATCGTCGTCGACCCATTTCCCAAGGCAGAGTATGAAAACACATGCGGAAGCAAGAATTTAAAACAATTACCCGTACAAAATAAATGTGAGGACCAAGGGCAAAGACATAAGAGGAACCGAGGCAACGTACACATCCATAACTAAGAGCAACCAAGAACATCCTTACATTTTTCCAAGAAAACAACATTAACATAAGGTACAATCAAAAGAGAGACAACAGCCAAAGGTAGAAGGTCTTAAATCCCAAAAAGTGCCTACCCTCCTAAACAGATAACCAAGCCTAGTCTAGGGTACCCAATCTGGATCTGAGCCATCGGACTCGGACGGACTGTCTGGTATCTCTGAGTCCTCGCTAGGAACCTCCTCCTCGGACTCCTCGGTGTCCATCGGCTCGGTCTCGTCAACCTCCATAGGCTCCACCACTGGGTCTTCCACGACGGGCTCGTAATCTACTCCTCCTAATTCTTCATCCTCGGCCGGCTCGTACCAACCAAAAGGGCCTATAGCCTCCTCCGAATCCATCTCGGAATCTACGACCTCACCACTCGGGCATTGTGGGTCAAGCTGCCCCTCTATGGTGAATGGAATATCCATGGTGCGGAGAGGCCCATACTCCTCTCCCCAACGGTCCCGGAAACACCAGGCTACGTACTCGTGAACTTCTGGATGTGTCGCGCCTACGTCTACGGTTATCGTCGAATAATGCCTCATGAAAACTTCGTTGTTCGCCACCGGGAATTCAACCATCGTATGCTCATACTCTAAAGGGATCCCGAAGCGAATTGGAATAGGCGGTCGGTTCATGGGCGCGGGTCTGAAAGGTTGGGTTATAAAAACCGTGAGACACATCTCAGTGAGTGCAAACATCTAAACCTAAATTAGGCTAACATGCATCTCCTGACGGGAAAAACAATAGCACGCCTATATAACCATGACTTAGGCCCGTAGGCCCAAATCGGCATATCAATGACCCTGTAGGTTAGATAATTCATAGTATCACATTGCACAAGCGGCATTCTCAATCACGCGATCGTCACACGCATGCTCAAAACCTTTTTGTGACAATTCCAAATATGGTACACCGAGTCACACAATTCCGCACAATTCCTCATGCATTCAAATGCATGCAAATGCCACTAACTTGCCATGCCCACAATCCAAAACTCCTATGGCATCTCGGCACAACTACCGTTCGTATTCGGATTATAGAATGAAATCTACTTAGACACGTCCCATACCATGCCCAGCGAATTTCATCACATAATCCAACACTATGCATCACACGTGATCCTTTTATTTCATTATCTCGATTCGAAGGCCCGACCCGAAGGTCCGATCCGAAGATCCGGTCCTAAGACCCATCACAACACTCCGCGGCCAGCGTAGAGACGCTCTCAGGCCCAGTGTCTCTAGCCCGCGTAAACGCATCAGGCGCAACACCGATCTCCTTACGAACCACAACCTGCTTTAGGATGGTCGTCTTCCGGACGCACCGGGCATCGTCCTGCTCCAAAGTGCATGAGGACGGCACACCCCGCGTATTCCGCATCAGGGCGAAGGTGATCACACATTCACACAACCGGTTTTATCTTAACCCCGCGTAAACGCATCAGGGCATAATTAGGTGATCACATGTCCATGGCATACACGCATACTCGCATAATTTCCACAAGCCTCATACTCGGCATGCATGATGCGGGGCCATGCAATTCGCACACGAATGTCGGTGCAATGTGTCATGACATAATGTCCCGCGTAATTCAATATCAACATATCATGATCAATGATCCACGTCATATGCTCGATCGACCTCATCAATTAATTCGGGGCATCACATGTGAAATTAGCACTCATGACGTATTCGGGCATCATTATGTACATTGGCCAAAACACAATTCACATTCCACAATTGTCGGCCATAAGGACACACGGCATGGTAGACTCGATTACACCACAGTCGGCAACCTGACACATAACTCAATCATCCCGGAAATCCCGGCATTCAAGTCCATTCAAACCTCCATCTACCATCCAATTAGCCGATAAATTCAATGTGGACAGCAACTTAATTCAGTCATTCCGAGCTCTAATGTCTCTTCTAAACATGCTTCGTCACTTACTAACTATTTCCCGACACCTATCATTAACACCTAAATTTATACGAACTCTAATCAATACTAACCGACTAACCGACACCCTAGGCCCATCTAGAAACGCACAATTGTCCTAATCGGGGTTTAGAGGTTTCCACCCACCTAAGTCCAAGCTCGGGCGACGGGGAATGGCGGCCGATCACCGGTGAACGGTGGAACCGGCGGCACAAGACCCAAGGAAGCGGCGGTGAGCGGCGGTCCGGCTTCCACAGCAACCACGGGCGGCGGTGTGAGACCGGCGGGGGCTGCTGTTCACGGCGAGGAAGGGCTGGACGAGCGGCTGGGCGGCCTCCGGACGGTCGCTGCTCACGGCGGTGCACGGCGGTGGCGGCGAACAGCGAGCGATCCGGGGACGGCGCGGCGGCGGTGGCTCGGTCTCGGCGACGGGGGTCTGTTCCGGCGAAGGAAAATAGAACCGGGAGAGGCGGACAGAAATGGAGAGGAACGGCGAGGGCTGGCTGGCGGCGAGCTGCTCCGGCGAACGGCGGTGAACAGCAACCGCACGGCGGTGCACCGTGCACGGCGTGGACGGCGCGGCTGTTCCGGCGAGGGGATGAACAGAACAGTGAGTGGCGGAGGGAAAAACAGAGAGGGACGGTGAGGGTCACGACGGTGGACGGTCACCACCGCGGCGGAGGACGGCGGCGTGCAGCGGCGAATGGCTCCGGCGGGGCTCAACCGTGCATGCAGCCGCGGCAGAGAGGAGGGGGAACGGCGGCGAGCTGGTCCGGCGGTCTACCCTGCTGCATGCAACCGAGAGGGGGAGGAGACGGCGGTCACGGCCCACGGCGGTGCACGGCGGCGCACGGCGGCGGAAGGTGAACGGTCAGCTGGCTTCTCCTTGGCTGACCGGCGCCAAATCCTTCTGCATGCAGCCGGAGAGGAGAGGACGGACGGAGGGAGCAGCGGCGCACGGCGGGCTGGCAACGCACGGCGAGCCCGGCGGCGACGCGGCGGTGCTGGTCCCCGGCGACGGCGGTGCTGGTCTCGGCCGCTCGGGAACAGCGAGAGAAAACGAGAGAGAGAGACGGAGGGAAAGAGAGAGAGTGGTCGGTTGGAGGTGGTGAAGTGAGAGGGTGAGGTGGTGCACGGCGGCGGTCTTGGCGGAAGCGGCTGTTCCGGCGGGCTGAGGGCGGCGACGTGAGGCTGAGGGGGAGAGAGAGACACGGACGGGAGAGAGAGAGAGAGAGAGATGCGGATGGGAGAGAGAGGGAGAGTGCCGAGTGAGAGAGAGGGTGCCGAGTGAGAGAGGGAAGAGAGAGAGTGAGTGAGGTGAAAGGTGATCATGAGTTTGCATGGGGGATAGCAAGAGGTAGTGTGAGGATTTGGCTGAAATGATGACATGCATGGGGAAGGTTTAGAGTGACAAGTGTCACACCCTAGGGCTAGGCCTATAACCCCTAAAATTCGGAACTCCCAAGGGCATAGGGGCAAAATCGACAATAAGTTCCGGTACCGGGTCGAATCGCTAATTTTTCGACCGTACAAGTCCTATACACATATGGCCAGCTTAATTTGATGTCGTCCTCGTAAAAACTATCCCGAGATTCACGAAAATCGTCCTCGATGTCCGGATCAAATTTCACGATCGAATCGTCAAGTTTCAAATTTCTAAATCTCATACTAACGGGCGGCCTTTTAGGATTCAAACGTTTTGACCTCGGGTTGTCCGAATCGCGGCGAGCTCGAGAGAGAGGGAACGAGAGGAATTATCACTAGTTCCAATGACGCAATCGTCCATTTCGGATGATCGGTTCACACTGGCCCAAAATACTTCCTCGTCGTTATCCTAAGTCGGGCTTGACCCACGACCGGGTCCTTAGTCCACGTGCCTAATCCTCGTTGGCCATTCCCATTTGGTCAGTATCCCGTGAGTGATCAGTTCCGGGCGAGACTTACGAAAATGAAATATCGAATAATACTCGTTTTATTCGTTCCAGAGATCGAGTCGAATTCCGGGATGTTACAATTCTTCCCCCCTTACAAAAATTTCGTCCTCGAAATTTAAAACTCACATTAACCTACTCGAACAACTGGGGGTATTGACGTCGCATGGCCTCTTCACTTTCCCAAGTAGCACCTTCTGTTCCATGATGCTCCCAAACTACTTTGACCATCGGAATCGTCTTGTTCCTTAGTACTCGGTCCTTCCTATCCTCGATTCTGACCGGCTTCTCCACGTAGGTCACTCTGTCGTCCACGTCCACTTCTTCGTATCTTAAGACATGAGTCGGGTCCGGTTCATACTTCCTTAGCATCGATACGTGAAAAACATTGTGCACCTGGGATAGGTTGGGAGGCAAGGCCAGTCGGTATGCCATATCTCCAATCTTTTCTAGGATCTCAAATGGTCCGACATACCTTGGGCTAAGCTTTCCCTTCTTGCCGAATCGAGATAATCCCTTCATTGGCGACACCTTGAGAAACACATGATCTCCCACTTGGAACTCCAAGGGTCGTCGTCTCCTGTCGGCGTAACTTTTCTGGCGACTCTGAGCGGTCCTCAGTTTATCCCTGATAACCTCCACTACTTCCATTGTTTGCTGAACTAGCTCCGGTCCCGCGATACTTCGCTCACCAACTTCATCCCAGCACAGTGGCGTCCTACAGGCCCTACCATATAAGGCTTCGAAAGGCGCCATCTGGATACTCTGTTGATAGCTGTTGTTATAAGCAAACTCTACCAAATGCAATTGCTCTTCCCACTTGCCTTGGAAATCCAAAACACACGCTCTCAACATATCCTCCAGGGTCTGAATTGTCCTTTCAGACTGACCGTCTGTCTGCGGGTGGTAGGCTGTACTGTATTGCAATCTGGTTCCTAAGGCCGTTTGTAAACTCTTCCAAAAGTTGGCCGTAAACCTTGGATCGCGATCTGAGGTGATGGTTACTGGTACTCCATGAAGACGCACTATTTGTCGCACATACAACTCCGCATACTTTTCTAACTCCAAGTCCTTCCGTACTGCTAAGAAGTGCGCCGACTTAGTCAAGCGATCCACTATAACCCAAATCGAGTCATGACCTCTTTGGCTCCGTGGTAATCCCGTCACGAAGTCCATCGTGATATGCTCCCATTTCCATTCGGGAATTTCCAAAGGTCGCAATAGTCCACCTGGTTTACAGTGCTGTGCCTTCACCTGTTGGCACGTCAAACACTTGGCCACGTGCTTAGCTACATCCTTCTTCATACCATTCCACCAATAATGCTGACGCAGGTTTTGGTACATCTTCGTACTACCCGGATGAATACTATACTGACTCCTATGGGCTTCGCCCAAAATTTCCTCCTTAAGTCTTTCGTCATCCGGCACGCAAAGTCGGCCACGATACTTTAAAATTCCATCCGCGGACACTTGGAAATCAGGCTTTCTCTTTGCCACATCCATTTCCATAACCTTTTGAATTTCGGGGTCCGCAGGTTGAAGTTCCTTGATCTTAATCTGAACCTCTGGCTCTATTCTTAATGTTGCGAACAAGCTGGACACGCGGCTCACTTCAAACTTAAACTCCGAATCTCTAAGTTTCTCCAATAACGTCCATTCCTTGACCAGCAAATGAGCCATACTCGACTTGCGACTTAAGGCATCAGCCACCCGGTTTGCCTTACCCGGATGATACAGAATGTCGCAGTCATAGTCCTTCAATAATTCCATCCATCGACGCTGCCTCATATTCAACTCCTTCTGCGAGAACAAATATTTGAGGCTTTGGTGGTCCGTGAAAATCTGGAACTTCTCTCCACACAGGTAGTGCCTCCAAATCTTAAGTGCGAAAACAATCGCTGCCAGCTCCAAATCATGCGTCGGGTAGTTCATCTCATGAGGTCTCAACTGGCGTGACGCATACGCTACCACTTTCCCATGTTGCATGAGCACGCATCCGAGTCCTCTTAGTGAAGCATCACTGTATATCTCAAACCCTCCTGGTCCGGACGGAATGGTCAAAACTGGAGCGGTCGTCAACCTGCGCTTCAGCTCCTGAAAACTCCTTTCACACTTATCGTCCCAAACGTACTTCGCTTCCTTCTTCAGCAATTTCGTCAAAGGCATTGCTATTGAAGAAAACCCCTCTACAAAACGTCTGTAATAGCCAGCCAAACCCAGAAAACTCCTTATCTCCGTCACGGACGTTGGCCTGAGCCACTTCGTTACAGCCTCAATCTTAGTCGGGTCCACAGAAATTCCATCTCCAGAAATAATGTGACCAAGGAACCCTACTTGGCTAAGCCAAAACTCGCACTTGCTGAACTTGGCGTAGAGTGCGTTTTCTCTTAAGGTTTGTAGTACCTTTGTCAAATGTTCCTCATGCTCCTCGGGACTCTTCGAATACACCAAGATGTCGTCGATGAACACTATGACAAACTGATCCAAAAATTCTCTAAACACCCTGTTCATCAAATCCATGAAAGCAGCTGGGGCATTCGTCAACCCAAAAGGCATCACGGTGAACTCATAGTGCCCATACCTCGTCCTAAAAGCGGTCTTGGGGACGTCCTCCTTCCTAATTCTCAACTGATGGTAACCCGTCCTCAAATCTATTTTGGAGAACACGGAAGCTCCTTGCAGCTGATCGAACAAGTCATCGATCCTTGGGAGAGGGTACTTATTTTTCACCGTCACTTGGTTCAACTGCCGGTAGTCTATGCATAGTCTTAGGGTCCCATCCTTCTTCTTCACAAACAGGACTGGCGCTCCCCATGGAGACGCACTAGGGCGAATGAAACCTTTGTCCAACAACTCCTGCATCTGGACCTTCAATTCCTTCAATTCCGATAGGGACATTCGATACGGGGCCTTTGATATCGGTTCAGTCCCGGGTACTAATTCAATAGCAAATTCCACTTCTCGGTTGGGTGGTAAACCCGGTAATTCCTGGGGGAAGACTTCGGGGAAATTACACACCACCGGTATATCATCCAACTTAGGTTCCACCATTGTCGGATCCACAACATTCACCAAATAACCTTCGCACCCATCATCCAGCAATTTACTCACTTCCAACGAAGATATCCATGGGGTCAAGG
The DNA here is from genome assembly GCA_031216185.1 of Syzygium aqueum. Lineage (NCBI taxonomy): Eukaryota > Viridiplantae > Streptophyta > Magnoliopsida > Myrtales > Myrtaceae > Syzygium > Syzygium aqueum. The sequence continues at coordinate 13,718,908 of CM062240.1, forward strand.
TTCCTCCTCGGTTCCCCTGGAACTCGAAACTAGGACGCCCATCAGGATTGAATCGGATCGTCCTATTGCTACAATCCAATACAGCCTTCTGTCGAACTAACCAGTCCATCCCTATAATCACATCGAAATCGAACATGGCCAATACTGCCAAGTCGATACTCTCATCCTCACCCCCAATATTTATCTTACAGCTAGGGCATCCAAAGGAAACTAACACCCTATCATTCATTGGCGTCGTCACACAAAGCGAAATCTCTAACAACACTGGTTCTAAGCCAATCAGCTTAACAAACTGCTCTGAAATGAATGAATGGGTTGCCCCTGAATCAAACAGTGCATAAGCGGCATGGCCACATAAGGAAATCGTACCTGTGACCACGCCCGGCGCATTCTCCGCTTCTCCACGCGCCACAGCATAAACCCTTCCTTGAGCGGGCGGTCGTCCATGATTCGCCGGCGGGGGATTCCCGGCTTGATTTCCCGGTCGGGGCTGGTACTGCTGTCGGGGCTGATACTGCTGAGGTGCCCGCTGCTGATCCTGGGGATGTGCCTGTGGACAGCTACGAATCTGATGTTCCGTGCTCCCACACTTGAAGCATGGTCCAAACCTTCCTGGCGGGGCAGTTGGCTTCCCGATATTCCTCCTGATCGGGGGAACAAATCGCCGATTGCCTGTCATAGGCTTCTTTCCCGGGCGACGGTTATCCTTTCCTCGCACAAACCGCGATCCAGACGCGGCTAACCTTTCCTGCTGATCTCGTTCGATTATCTGGGCTCTCCTAAATATCTCTCCATACTCCTTGATGTCATGTGACAGAATCTGGCTCCGAAGATCCGGCTTCAGCCCATCCCGGAACCTTCGAGCCTTGTCCTTTGGATCCACAACCATAGTCGGTGCGAACCTTGCCAGCCTTGCAAATTCAGCCTCATACTGGTCCACAGTCATCTGACCTTGGCGCAACCTCATAAACTCCGTCAGCTTCTTCTCCTGGGCATTCTCCGAGAAGTATTTCCCATAGAAGTTCTCCACAAATATAGTCCAAGTTGGGGCCGTTCCTACTGGGAACACTCCTCCTTCCGTAGCGCTCCACCAATCATTGGCACCATCCTGCAGCTGATATACTGCCAATGTCACTTTCTCCTCATCACTACACCCCAACACCTTAAAGGTCTTTTCTAGCTCTTCAACCCATCTTGGTGCAGCCTCGGGATCACCACGACCATTGAACTTTGGCGGTTTCATCCTCAAGAATTGCTCTACCAACCGGGGCATCTGTCTAGCTCCAGCTGGGTGATCCTGCCCCTGCTGGGCATGATTTCCTCCATTACCAGCAATTGCTGCAGCCTCGGCAGCCTGGGCATGGGCTGCGGCTCTCTCCTGCGCCTGCAGTCCGAAAATGTGTCCTATCTCCCGAAGGGTCTCCATGACCTCATCAAACCTAGGGTCCCTAGCCTCGCGGGCACCCTCACTAGACTGTCCCTGCGACTCCTTTCCTTTTCCTCTAGCCATTCTGACGACTTGACAGTCCAACTACCTGCTGTAATTCCATCAAGGAATTAGAGACTTAAACCAATCTATTCCAGTCTAAGTCCTAGGCAGGTCTCAATACAACAATCAACCAATCAGCATGCGGCTTAACCTGAACTATTCAACACATCACCCAAGGGACTTACGTACTCACCTCGGGTCCTGCCGCACCTGCACATCATGGGTCATAATAACGATACATGCCAAAACACCACACATTGTCAGGAGATGCACGCAGCACACGAAGTCACCCTAAGTGGCTACCCATGGTCTCATCGCTCCTTATCACTCCAAGACTCGACTTAGTCGGATCGAGCTGACCTTGCTCTGATACCATTTCAACGGGGGATGTCACGCCCCGAACTCCCCGGCACGCAACATCCCGCTCGAGGGTCGATAAGAATATAACACGACGTCCCAGGACGCATCGTCGTCGACCCATTTCCCAAGGCAGAGTATGAAAACACATGCGGAAGCAAGAATTTAAAACAATTACCCGTACAAAATAAATGTGAGGACCAAGGGCAAAGACATAAGAGGAACCGAGGCAACGTACACATCCATAACTAAGAGCAACCAAGAACATCCTTACATTTTTCCAAGAAAACAACATTAACATAAGGTACAATCAAAAGAGAGACAACAGCCAAAGGTAGAGGGTCTTAAATCCCAAAAAGTGCCTACCCTCCTAAACAGATAACCAAGCCTAGTCTAGGGTACCCAATCTGGATCTGAGCCATCGGACTCGGACGGACTGTCTGGTATCTCTGAGTCCTCGCTAGGAACCTCCTCCTCGGACTCCTCGGTGTCCATCGGCTCGGTCTCGTCAACCTCCATAGGCTCCACCACTGGGTCTTCCACGACGGGCTCGTAATCTACTCCTCCTAATTCTTCATCCTCGACCGGCTCGTACCAACCAAAAGGGCCTATAGCCTCCTCCGAATCCATCTCGGAATCTACGACCTCACCACTCGGGCATTGTGGGTCAAGCTGCCCCTCTATGGTGAATGGAATATCCATGGTGCGGAGAGGCCCATACTCCTCTCCCCAACGGTCCCGGAAGCACCAGGCTACGTACTCGTGAACTTCTGGATGTGTCGCGCCTACGTCTACGGTTATCGTCGAATAATGCCTCATGAAAACTTCGTTGTTCGCCACCGGGAATTCAACCATCGTATGCTCATACTCTAAAGGGATCCCGAAGCGAATTGGAATAGGCGGTCGGTTCATGGGCGCGGGTCTGAAAGGTTGGGTTATAAAAACCGTGAGACACATCTCAGTGAGTGCAAACATCTAAACCTAAATTAGGCTAACATGCATCTCCTGACGGGAAAAACAATAGCACGCCTATATAACCATGACTTAGGCCCGTAGGCCCAAATCGGCATATCAATGACCCTGCAGGTTAGATAATTCATAGTATCACATTGCACAAGCGGCATTCTCAATCACGCGATCGTCACACGCATGCTCAAAACCTTTTTGTGACAATTCCAAATATGGTACACCGAGTCACACAATTCCGCACAATTCCTCATGCATTCAAATGCATGCAAATGCCACTAACTTGCCATGCCCACAATCCAAAACTCCTATGGCATCTCGGCACAACTACCGTTCGTATTCGGATTATAGAATGAAATCTACTTAGACACGTCCCATACCATGCCCAGCGAATTTCATCACATAATCCAACACTATGCATCACACGTGATCCTTTTATTTCATTATCTCGATTCGAAGGCCCGACCCGAAGGTCCGATCCGAAGATCCGGTCCTAAGACCCATCACAACACTCCGCGGCCAGCGTAGAGACGCTCTTAGGCCCAGTGTCTCTAGCCCGCGTAAACGCATCAGGCGCAACACCGATCTCCTTACGAACCACAACCTGCTTTAGGATGGTCGTCTTCCGGACGCACCGGGCATCGTCCTGCTCCAAAGTGCATGAGGACGGCACACCCCGCGTATTCCGCATCAGGGCGAAGGTGATCACACATTCACACAACCGGTTTTATCTTAACCCCGCGTAAACGCATCAGGGCATAATTAGGTGATCACATGTCCATGGCATACACGCATACTCGCATAATTTCCACAAGCCTCATACTCGGCATGCATGATGCGGGGCCATGCAATTCGCACACGAATGTCGGTGCAATGTGTCATGACATAATGTCCCGCGTAATTCAATATCAACATATCATGATCAATGATCCACGTCATATGCTCGATCGACCTCATCAATTAATTCGGGGCATCACATGTGAAATTAGCACTCATGACGTATTCGGGCATCATTATGTACATTGGCCAAAACACAATTCACATTCCACAATTGTCGGCCATAAGGACACACGGCATGGTAGACTCGATTACACCACAGTCGGCAACCTGACACATAACTCAATCATCCCGGAAATCCCGGCATTCAAGTCCATTCAAACCTCCATCTACCATCCAATTAGCCGATAAATTCAATGTGGACAGCAACTTAATTCAGTCATTCCGAGCTCTAATGTCTCTTCTAAACATGCTTCGTCACTTACTAACTATTTCCCGACACCTATCATTAACACCTAAATTTATACGAACTCTAATCAATACTAACCGACTAACCGACACCCTAGGCCCATCTAGAAACGCACAATTGTCCTAATCGGGGTTTAGAGGTTTCCACCCACCTAAGTCCAAGCTCGGGCGACGGGGAATGGCGGCCGATCACCGGTGAACGGTGGAACCGGCGGCACAAGACCCAAGGAAGCGGCGGTGAGCGGCGGTCCGGCTTCCACAGCAACCACGGGCGGCGGTGTGAGACCGGCGGGGGCTGCTGTTCACGGCGAGGAAGGGCTGGACGAGCGGCTGGGCGGCCTCCGGACGGTCGCTGCTCACGGCGGTGCACGGCGGTGGCGGCGAACAGCGAGCGATCCGGGGACGGCGCGGCGGCGGTGGCTCGGTCTCGGCGACGGGGGTCTGTTCCGGCGAAGGAAAATAGAACCGGGAGAGGCGGACAGAAATGGAGAGGAACGGCGAGGGCTGGCTGGCGGCGAGCTGCTCCGGCGAACGGCGGTGAACAGCAACCGCACGGCGGTGCACCGTGCACGGCGTGGACGGCGCGGCTGTTCCGGCGAGGGGATGAACAGAACAGTGAGTGGCGGAGGGAAAAACAGAGAGGGACGGTGAGGGTCACGACGGTGGACGGTCACCACCGCGGCGGAGGACGGCGGCGTGCAGCGGCGAATGGCTCCGGCGGGGCTCAACCGTGCATGCAGCCGCGGCAGAGAGGAGGGGGAACGGCGGCGAGCTGGTCCGGCGGTCTACCCTGCTGCATGCAACCGAGAGGGGGAGGAGACGGCGGTCACGGCCCACGGCGGTGCACGGCGGCGCACGGCGGCGGAAGGTGAACGGTCAGCTGGCTTCTCCTTGGCTGACCGGCGCCAAATCCTTCTGCATGCAGCCGGAGAGGAGAGGACGGACGGAGGGAGCAGCGGCGCACGGCGGGCTGGCAACGCACGGCGAGCCCGGCGGCGACGCGGCGGTGCTGGTCCCCGGCGACGGCGGTGCTGGTCTCGGCCGCTCGGGAACAGCGAGAGAAAACGAGAGAGAGAGACGGAGGGAAAGAGAGAGAGTGGTCGGTTGGAGGTGGTGAAGTGAGAGGGTGAGGTGGTGCACGGCGGCGGTCTTGGCGGAAGCGGCTGTTCCGGCGGGCTGAGGGCGGCGACGTGAGGCTGAGGGGGAGAGAGAGACACGGACGGGAGAGAGAGAGAGAGAGAGATGCGGATGGGAGAGAGAGGGAGAGTGCCGAGTGAGAGAGAGGGTGCCGAGTGAGAGAGGGAAGAGAGAGAGTGAGTGAGGTGAAAGGTGATCATGAGTTTGCATGGGGGATAGCAAGAGGTAGTGTGAGGATTTGGCTGAAATGATGACATGCATGGGGAAGGTTTAGAGTGACAAGTGTCACACCCTAGGGCTAGGCCTATAACCCCTAAAATTCGGAACTCCCAAGGGCATAGGGGCAAAATCGACAATAAGTTCCGGTACCGGGTCGAATCGCTAATTTTTCGACCGTACAAGTCCTATACACATATGGCCAGCTTAATTTGATGTCGTCCTCGTAAAAACTATCCCGAGATTCACGAAAATCGTCCTCGATGTCCGGATCAAATTTCACGATCGAATCGTCAAGTTTCAAATTTCTAAATCTCATACTAACGGGCGGCCTTTTAGGATTCAAACGTTTTGACCTCGGGTTGTCCGAATCGCGGCGAGCTCGAGAGAGAGGGAACGAGAGGAATTATCACTAGTTCCAATGACGCAATCGTCCATTTCGGATGATCGGTTCACACTGGCCCAAAATACTTCCTCGTCGTTATCCTAAGTCGGGCTTGACCCACGACCGGGTCCTTAGTCCACGTGCCTAATCCTCGTTGGCCATTCCCATTTGGTCAGTATCCCGTGAGTGATCAGTTCCGGGCGAGACTTACGAAAATGAAATATCGAATAATACTCGTTTTATTCGTTCCAGAGATCGA